>JANQDE010000038.1:695468-729763 GCA_037157785.1 Cephalotes varians | reverse complement strand
TTGTATAGTTGTCGCGCTGAATTGTAGAAATATTATGCCCATCGACCACAATAATTATTATGATTATGATCAGCGACGCTGCAAAAGCATGTCATTGTCGCTGACAGAAAAGACAGGCCGCGCGCTTTATGCTTGCGTAAAACGCGGCTCTCGCAAAAAGAGATGCTTATGAGATGAGTATGTGTGTAAAATCGAGAAAAGGGTACACAAGAGCCCGACACGGCGAGCCTTTAAGGATTTCTTAACAGGAGCGGCTTCGTGAAAAAGTGGTAATGTTGGTATTGATCTTTGTGCATAAAGGGTTCTACTATTACACAGTTGCCGGCGAACTTATTAATCCTCGCATATATGCGAGGATATATGCCTTAGGATTAAAATTTAAATTACATGAAAGATAACAAGATTTCGCAATATGCTTGAAAAATTTAAAACAACAATATGTAACAGAATGTTACTTAAAATTCTTAATATTAAAAACACGATGCAATTTTATATACGATGTATATAATAAATGAAATCACATTAAATAAACAAATTAGTTGTCTTCACATGGACAATTGTATCATAATTGTGCATACGATTATGATTCAAGTTAAAAGTGCTGCATCTGTTCCTCAAATTCTGAAGAAATGATTACAAATAACTTACAAAAAATATAATCAATCTCGCTATATTAACAAAAGAAATAAATGTGCTTTTATTTGTTCGTATATACTTTGATTGCATCTTGTATTTAAATGTAATCTAATAATATGTACATATAAATTCTTATATTTTTATATCTATTATGTACTAACGTTAATTATTATGTATTAACGTTTAACTTTTTCCTGTAAGGAATTAATCCTAAAGAACACGATAAAGAGTTAGATTAAATTTAAGATTTATACGAAGATTATTAATTCTTGTTCTTTTATTTGTAACTACTACATTAATATTTTTTACTAATTTAACATATTTTTGAAAGATGTGTCTGTTTAATATGAATTTTACATATGTAATTTACATATGCAA
The DNA here is from genome assembly GCA_037157785.1 of Cephalotes varians. Taxonomy (NCBI): domain Eukaryota; kingdom Metazoa; phylum Arthropoda; class Insecta; order Hymenoptera; family Formicidae; genus Cephalotes; species Cephalotes varians. Next base: position 728,749 of record JANQDE010000038.1, on the reverse strand, counting down.
AACGGAAGTTGCACGCTTACACCATAAATTAATTTCTGTTCTCTCTCTCTCTCTCTCTCTTCCTCCCTTCTCTCTTTCTTTTTTTAAAATTTGAAATGCTTATCCGCAAATGCTTTAAAAAAGCATTATTCAGAAGCGCGACAGCATGTAACGCATCGGCAATTCTTTGCGACCCTAAGCATCATTATTTCGTCTCGACACTGTAACTCTGCGGGGCCAGTTGCGTCCGTTCGACTGTTGTTTCCAGTAGCCTATAGTAGTGGTGTGTAACACTTTTGTTAATGCCGCGAAAAGCGAGAATCGAGCAATACAAGGCATTCTCGAGATAGTGTAATTGCCGGCGCGTACAGAATCTTGTAAGGCATGCGCCGTCCGTTCGAATGACAGTGCTCGATCACTGTCACCCGGACGCCGGAATACCGCCGCGGCAAGAAGAGGCTCTTTAGAGGACGAGAAAAAGGAGGAGAGACCGAGGCCTCGGAAAGTCAATGACGTCGGAATCGATCATGGCTTGCGCGCGAGAATAACGCAGACGGGGATAATAACGCTGATTTTCCTCCCGTTTCAAGTAATTATCTTATACTATCTCATATTATCACGATTAATTATATTATATATATTATAATAATTATTGATATTAATCGATTAATCCAATAACTTGGCTTATCTGAAAATGAATCTTTTCTTAGCGTTGTAATAACATAGAATAAATTTTTATATTGTACGTACAGTATCTTAAGTGATGATAAATAAATGATAAGAAAAAAAAACACAGCAGTTCTTGAATAAAAAAATGTCTACGTGTTTTAAAGTAATTTTGAATTATAATTCTTTTCGTCATCTTAATATTAAATGTGAAAAATTTGTTACGTTCGTTCTATATTTTTAAAAGTATAAAAATAAAAAAAGAAAAATATTGAAAACTCCTGGATTTCTCGAGAAACTTAATTTTGTTTAACGAAGTCACTATTTTTCTAGGACACGTAACTTCGTGAAAAATTAAAAACATTATAAAATTTTCTTGACAGCGCAAATATCTCGCAAAAAATAATCCATATTTATCAATTTATAAGACGCGAGTTCAAAGAGATATAATTATCTATCAATTTTTACCAGCGGCAAAAGGCGCTGAGAATATAGTTTCGCTGTTAAATTTTTCTTGAATAACGAGAAAATATCATCCCCGGCGCTGGAAGATCCTTTTAAGCCTGCTACTCTTCGGGCAAGCAAAGTTTACAAACGAACGAAAATTCGATTTAGAGTCCCATACATCATACGGCGTTCTCCATCCTCCTGTGCCCCTTACTCTCCTCCTGCGCCGTCATTCCATCTAGGAAATTCACGGCGTGGCCCCGAATCTCGACAACAGACAACGGATATCTAATTTTTCTGTTTCGTAAAGTTTCGAGCGAGCGCCGATTGTCGCGACATTCCGCAAATTCCTCGCGAATTCGCCGCACTGAAAGTCGTGCGAGCCGATCGTTTCTGCGTTTCCGCCGGAAGATTCTGACAAATCACGTTTCGGGAAAGTCATTTTGCAGAATGCCGAGAAATGCCATACGTCTCGCGTTGTCCGCGAAGTAGATGATCATCAAAATTCTAGGTATATCAATTCTAGGTATATTCGCAATATATATAAATGTTAAAAAGGAGAGAAATATAACATTTAAAATATAAAACATTTGTGACGGATAAATATTTCTATAAATAAATGAAAATTTTATTGACCGATTCATGTCATTTTTTTCCTTTTTCCTTTTTTGAATAGATCATAAATCATTTTCATTATATATCATGTGATTCGCGCACAAAACACATTGCGGCAGGGCGTCTCAAATTATATATTTAGTATAACGCGTGTAAAAACGTGTATAACAAGATCTCTCGTGTTACATTACCACAAATGTGACATGTGCGCGAGGGTTAATCCTGTCAGCTCTTTTGGTAGCGGGCATCGCTTTAATATTCAAACGTGGTACAATTTGCGTTTGGATCTACCACTTTACCTACGTATGTCTCTATGAAAGAAATATGTTTTAAATTTATCTCATAATTTATCTCATACCAAAAATTAATATTTTACAGCATGAAAGCACTTGAAACCTTCTTTCATAATTACTTACTACGCGGCCTTTACGCTTATTGAAGTTTAACCGTGAACCGGTTGAGCCTGTTGTCCATTTTTTATCAGTTATACTTGATACACAACCGGATCGTAGCACGCAATGGCAACTCTCCCTAACATTCTTCTTTCACGCCTTTCAATCTCCATATTCTTTGCGATTCTAATCCATTTTAAAAATAAAAATCGTTATTTTGTTACAAAAATTATTTTGATAAAAAATAACTTTTTTATTTTTTTATCAATCTTAAGTTCACTGTAAACAATCAATAATTTATCACAATCCAGAATAAAATTCTATTAATATTTTTATGTGCCGCATAAATATGCAAGAAAACATTTAAAGAACAAAAAATATAAATGTATATATATATATATATATAAAACAAGAATACAATTAAATAATATTAAAAAATCCATTAGAATTCACTGTATAATTATAATTTTATTCTTTATCTTAAAATGACACAAATTATAGATTTAATAATATAAAAAACTCATTTATAATCTATGCAAATATGCTTGCTTCAATTTTTCTGAAAGTCAATTTTTAATATATTCAATTTTTATATTAATAAATTTAATAATAAATATATAATAATATTTTATTTTATATAATAATGTATAATAATATTTTTTATATTTATATTAATAAATTTTATATTAACAAATTTTTATGTTAATAATTTCTAATATTTTAAAATTTTTCATAATTTCATCACTAATAATAGGAAAATATACGTTTTTCTTATTAATCTTTTTTAAGGCAATATATCGATATCGACTAGATGAAAAGATTAAAGATTAAAGATTGACTCTATTTTGATTGTTTGGCCAAACAAATTCAAATCGAAATTTGCAAACTTCAAACGCCGCATACAAGCTTTTGACGAATTCGATTTGATATATTTTTCCTTCGATACTCACGTCGACAAGATGAAAACAATTTCGGTTGTAAAGCTAATCACAAAGCTCTTTTCAATTATATTAATATACGTCGTCGCCAGCGATCAAAAGCGATGCGGGAGACCAATCACTTCGCAAGCCAATCACTTCGTAGTATTAATTTTGTAAGGGACTGTTTTTCTTCGACCTTACTAAATTAATTACCGTTTTTAGAAATAAATGGTTTTGGTATAATTTTGAATCTCGAATCGCAATAATCTCATAAACCGTTATATAATAAATATACACAGAAAGAACAGTTTTTTAAAGAATTTAAAAATTTAATTAGATATAGACCTGAAAATATTTTTGTTATGAACCATCAAAATAATTATGTAGTTTAAGCGTTGATGATAATACTGCAAAAAGTTTTAACATTCTAGCATTCTAGTTTGAGTGTCTACATAATTGTTTTGATAGTTCAAAATAAAATTATTTTCAAGATCTATATTTCAGCAAAACCATTCTTTCCGCGCGCGCGCGCAATATTGATATTGTCTTAAAAAAGATTAATAAAAAAAACGTATATTTTTCTATTATTGTGAAATTATGAAAAATTTTAAAATATTGGAAATTATTAATATAAAAATTTGTTAATATAAATTTATTAATATAAAATATTATTATATATTTATTATTAAATTTATTAATATAAAAATTGAATATATTAAAAATTGGCGCGCGCGCGTGTGTGTGTGTGTGTGTGTGTGTGTGTGTGTGTGTGTGTTTGGTGTGGTATGTGTAGAGTATATATTTTTATTTATAAATAATATAAATATATAATATTATAAATGGTGCGCGCGCGCGCGCGCACACATACGCATACACACGCACACACACACGTGCGCACACACGCGCGCGCGCGTATAGAGAGAGAGAGAGGAGGGAGGGAGAATACTAAATATTTTTTAAAACTTAAGACATTTGACAAATCTGGAAGCATCGATTCACTTATTCACGCGTCTCAATCGCATAAGTGTACCGATATATTTCCTTCCTTTCATTTTCTTCCATGCATCCTTTCCCTTCTTACCTTTAATTGATGCATTAATTATCGTGAAACGCATGGTGTAAGTATAGCAATGGCGGAGAAACCGGAGAGGTGGTCTGCTAATGGTGTGAAAGGATGCAAAGAGCGGCGCGACCCTCCAAAGGGAACGGGTTACGAGGGGAACGTGTACACGGGGATATGATAAGAACTGTACACGTCAAACCACGATCACTAATAGTACACCTCCGGTCGAAGATAATTATCGGGCCAGTCGCGAGGCTACTCGAGCCGGTGGCGCACGAAGGTGTGGTTGTCGAGGATCAGGATCGTCTTTAAACCGATGCCGCCGCCGACGACGCCCCTTCTTTTATGCAGCAAGTCGGAACACGTCGGCGTTCGCTATTTAATTTATTAACGCAAATTGACTGTTATCTTATTTTATTTTCCGGTCATTTTTAGCAATATACACGCACCTATCACGCTAGGGTGTGACTGTTATGCAAATGATTACTTCTCTCGCTTTTGAAGTTTGACAGCTTATTGACCTTTACGGCCCCAGATATCAATACGCATTTATGTAAATGCAACTAAGCCTTTATGTCTCTTTTTTGTCAAAGGTGAGAAATATACTTTTGAAGTTTTTTCCTGAGGAGCAGAAGACCGAAAGAATATTTTCGAAAGAATGGAAATATTCGGTGTCGGCATAATTTACAGTAAGGTAATCCCTGTAGTCCTATCTCGTATTCTATGTCAAAAGGACACGGGAGCACATTGAGTATTCATGCAACATCAAAAAGAAGGATTAAGAATAAAAAGTTTGGTTCACATTACGTGTCCACGTAACGCGAATATAAATTTGCGTTATATGATATAATCTCCAAGATGATAGTACGTGAAGAATTATTTCCATCACCTCACCTCTCCTCTTGTGACTAATAGAAAAAGGACTTTCTGTGAGAAGCTCTCAGCATGAGAAAACGTCTGCAGTCGCGCGTTGTTTTATACAAAAAACTAAGAGAGGGATAATAAAGCTGGAGCGGCGTGAAATAAAACATAGCATTGAATAAACGGTGGAATACGCGATAGGCTGCTTTCATGTCGGCCATTATTCGTTCGGCGCGCGTCCTTTTTCAGCGGTACGGCCATTAAAGCATGTAGCTGTTTTAAGATTTAGAACGAGCGCAATGTCCTCGTTCGTTCTTAAGCGAACGCGCATTTCTGTCAATGAAAATTTCATCTCGCCACGGGAATTGCCGTCTGTAGCTTTACGATTCCCGCGAGCAAGTTACATTAAGCGAAACGATAAAACGACTGAATTAAAAAACTGATTTGGAAAAGATAGCCGACCGCACTCTCACCGTAAAAGCGTAAGTCCTCGAAGCAATTACACCGTCATGGATTAAAAAGCAAATGCGTGCGCGCTCTGGAATTTCGCATTGCTAAAAGACTCTCACTGTTACGCGATACTTCCGCGATAAGATCCTAAAGCAGACGAGCATGTCATTGAAATCTCATTAGCACAATCTCAAATCATGCTCATCGTGTCAACTCTGTATAATTTATTTCCTTATAATATGTCCCCCCGATATCTTTGTTTATTTAAAAGTTAAAGGTATAAAAGTTAATCCGAAACAAATTTTTCATATAAATATATATATATATATATATATATATATACACATATGTGGACAGAAATTATATGAGAAGAAGAAAACATTTACATGGACATATTTTATATATAATTTATATATATTTATATTATATATATATTTATATGAAAAATTTGTTTCGGATATATATATATATATACATATGGAAAAAATAATAAGAAGAGTAATTGAAAACTATTTTAAAAAATAATTTTTTAATTGTTTCTTTAAAAGAAAGTAAAATTGCGATTACATTTTACAATATTCTATATATAATCATATAACCTTTCCATATGATTGTTATATATGATTACATAAATAATGTAAATGGGCAATTTTTTTTTATTTATTAAAACTTTATTTTTTGTAAATGAAACAATGCAAAAATTATCTTTTTGATTATTTTTTATTTCGTCTTGTTATTATTTTGCTTGTATATACGAAGAGAAATTATATTGTACAAGCGAAAGAAAATGTATATAGACACATTCTATGCATAATTATCGATATATATGACATTTATATATGTTCTTATATGAAAAATCTTTTAAAGGGAATAAAATAGCTAAAATCTTCTTCTTTATCAACACTGAGAAAAAAATCATCATATTTATTCTATAATTATTCAAAATATGTGCAGTCACGAAACAATTACTCAGTCCGAACAATTATACAGACAATTACCTCATTAAAAATAAAATCACTGTTTATTCTATGATTATTCAAAATATGTATAGTCACGAAACAATTACTCAGTCCGAACAATTACACAATAGTACAGATTTCTCTAGTTTCCTCAATCTTAGAAAATGTTCTTTTAAAGTACTTTTGCACATGTGAATATTTTTTGCAGTAACTCATGAAATAATTTATATATATCCTTATTCTAATATGTTAATTAAATGCTTTGGTACTTAACTGCAATTTGACAGAACTATCCGAATAATTAGTTTTGTAATTGTGCGAATAGTTGTATCAATATAATTTTTCGTGCTGATTTACAATATATTTCAAAATCTTGTAATAAGAATTATGGTACACCTGTTCTGTAAACAAAAAAACGTATTAATATTTTAACATCAAGGAAATTAACATTATTCTTTTATTATCCATTAAATTACATCTATATATTTTAAACAATAATAATCAAGGATACGATAATAATCATTGACCGATAATTATCAGAGAGATAATTATCATGAAAATTATCAATATCATAAATGAAAAGGCCAACTATTTGAAGCAATTTGCATAAGTTTGGAAATTGTAAAAAATCCACACAAATATTTTATATATATATATATATATATATTATTAAATACAAAATTCGCTTCGATAAATAATTGATCTTTTCATTTATGATATATATTTTTTGTTTGGATGTAGTGATATAAATTAAATCATTCCAAGTCCCGAGTCCTTCGTATTGTCAGGTATTCCACGTTTGTGAAGTCAGGACATTATCTAATCCGGGATTAATGTAGCTCAATGCCCTCAAGCGTACAGCAATATTGTTCACGGAAATGGTGCGATCCTCCGAGTGACGATTAATTGTGACGATCATTAATACATTATTAATAGACATAAGTTATTACCGTCGAGGTATATTGCCCGAGGTGCTAAGCGAATTCGCGACAGCGAGTTTTACCGGCGGAACTAATTTTCGAGCAATTAATGTTACCGTTACCCCCGATGTAATGCATACTTTAGTAAGGCGCGACACGTGTTTGCTGTTGTTCGTAAATGCTACTCCGAGCTGATTCTGTGAGAACGCGCACACGTGACACGTGTTGTTACCATTTCGTCGGTACATGTATGCGAAGAGGAGGATTGTTTGCAAAGTACATTTCTCTGTTAATTGCAGACGCGATGTCTTTGCAAGATTCACGATACTTGATTCCTCCTTCCCCTTTTTTCTTCCCAACATGTAACAGAAAAATGGTGTTCTGAAAAACACCTTTTATCACTAAGAAAATTCTGCCTATCAAACGTCCACGATTCGTCAATGATGTTACATCATTTCTGTAATAAAAATATATTAATTTTTTCTCTATTTCAATTAAAAATACCCAAAAGACATCAAATTATTTGATAATATTTCGTTTCTTCAAGCTAATATATAGGCTGCAATATACAGCCAAAAATATTAGACATTTTATTAATCATTATTTAACGTTTTAACTCAAAAATTAAATTATTTGTTATAAATTTTGTTTTAAGAACTCCTTAAATTTGTGTATAATGCCAACAACCAAGAGAAAACAATACAGATAAAAGAATTCTAGATAAATAAGAAAAATATAGGTACCCAATACTTCTGGCCAAGACTGTATTTGCACGGAAAATAACATTCATTCTTTTAACTAAGAATAATATCTTAGGGTAAATTTATCTCGTTTCCTTTCATCTTTTCTCATGCCAATCCAACGGTCATAAAACGTATTTCGACATATAACGACGAAGATTCGCTTTATCGCCCACGGCGTTATTCGGCGATTAAATACGACATTAAATCACTTTCGCTCGATTAGGAAACGGGAAATTCATTTCGCGACGAGAATGCGCAATTTATGCGATAATGAACGGCCGAACGATTAATGCAGTCTATGCAGCCAAGATTCCTTTTTGACATCGCGCTGAGCATAAAGTAACTCCGGCGGCTTGCGCTCCGTTCCGCTTTACTCGATTGTTGTCAGAGTGAAAGGAATTGAATTTTCGGATAATATTCATCCGCTGCCGATAACGACGTTAAAGTGTCGCGAGATAACGACGTTTGCCACGGCAAACTGCATCACCGTGCGAATAAGAAAGCGAAAGTCGCCAAGAGCATTTTCTTGATTCCGCGCTTTTTGCTTATCGAGCTAGACGTTTCGTGCGCTGATTTAAAGGGCCACGCAAAATATGTCACATCTTCCGTTCGAGCTTTGATAACGGATAATATAAATCACGATATCAATTAGTCACATGCTTGAATATCTTTATAAACGTATAATGTGATTACGTAATACCGTTACAGCTATAAAAAAGTACTTATATGAAAGCGTATCTGCGTGTCTGCGTTATTTTCTGTATTCGTAGATGCATACGCAATTACATATTGATTACGTTTTAGCTCACATGATATTGCCATTATTCAATCTTCAACGAGTAGTCAGTTCTCTTGCGCGATGCAAGACGCGAACAAAGGCCAGTCTAGCTAGTTTAAATTGTACATGAATAAATCCTCCATCAGGAGAGCATGCTAATCTCGCGTAACAAAAGCTCCCGGGTTCCGGAAGCTGTACCAGTCCGTCTACGTGACCATCTACATAACACGCGGCCGCTCGAATCCGCTCGCGTCCAAAGTTCATTTCGTTTCGAGCGCGAGGGACTCTCGCGTCATGGAACTCTCGCGAGAGCCGTCGAGAAAGCGAACGACAGGGAAAAAGAGAGATGGACGTCGTCATGTCACAGCTGTGAAAAGTTTCGAATTATTAGTTCCGTAGGCAAACGCTGAAAGTTGGAAACTGTCTGGAATTGACTATGTTATCGGCGAACGGCGGTGACGAACGAATGGTAATTCTGTTTTCGTAACAGCGTTGATCAAAGCGTCGCGATCAAACGGACTTCTGTAATACGGTGCCTGTCCTAATCGCGCGGCTTAATCGAGAAGCGAGCGCGAGCTTGCAAGCCGGTCAGGTTGTGCGCCAGAATGTATACCGCTTGCCTGGCAAGTAAAATTCGCTGACTCGCGCTGCTTTAAAATTGTAATGTATTGTAATGCGGTATCTCGAACTCTCTTTCCTCTTTATTTCAGACAAGTGTCAAAGCTCGGTGAATATTTAGCAACGATGTGACATTTTCGTGACGTATCGGCGATGTGGCGACAAATGGAGTGTGAAGGGGAGTGTGCGAAGGAGATCGTTGGAAATAAATGAGATATTAAAAATAAAAAAGTTAGCTAAAATGCTGAAAATCGTTAATGTTAACATTAAACTATAAGTAAATAGATAAGATATTAACGTACATTCAGTTATTAAAAATTTAAAAAAACACCTACACAAAAATGTTAAAATTTGACAATAACTTATTGTAAAATAAACATGGTGTAAAAGAAGCAATATATAAAAATAAAATGTGACAGATTCAATCAAACGTTTATTACGTGCTAGATTTAACGTTAATTTACGAATCGGAATTTTTTAATTTGGATAAGAAAGCGACTTTTTCCTGTTTCTGACTGAGAATTGTCGGCCATTGACAAAATAATGCTTTTAATTAGCGGTTTCCTGCAAGTCTTTTTAAACATTCCTGAGGATTACTCAGCGGAACACACACGCCGAATCCGTTTGCGGTTCGCAATCGAATCCTGAGATCGGATTTACTTGGAATCGTTTTCGGAATAGCAACGAGTATACAACGGATGATGTGACCAATTAGACAAAGACGAATCTTCATTCATACGAAAATTATCGAACCGATTTAAGATTCCGAGAGATGTCAACAGCATTCGCTTAATTACGTAAAATTGTGAAATAATAATTATCTTTTCAGCAAAACATTGTTTGAACGGTTATTTTCTCGTAATTATTTCATTTAAATTGTATTAAAAATTGAATTATAGGAAAAAGTAAATAATATGATTCTAAAGTCTATTCAGTTTATTCGGAATAATACTTAAAAACGATTTTTGATAAATCATGGTATACACGCGCGTACGCATATAAGTGTGCGAAAAATATAATTGAAAAAATAGATCTCACTTTTAAGGATAAAGTCGGATAAGCGAGGAAACACTCGTGTGAATGCGTGTGCACTGTGCGTGAAGATAGAGAAAGGCACACATAGCATCGCTTAAATCCCCTTTCTAGGCTTCGGAAACCTTCGCGGCAAGTGCATTTTGTTGTGCGCCCAGAAATCTGTTATTCAATTTGAAATGGCTTTATCGTGCGTCTGAAACCAACCCCAGATTTCGCATTGATGCCAAACTACATGGACTATGAAATCCGCCCTTCGCACACGCTCAGCACGCACAGCCGCGCATCCGTGCGCACACGGACGGGCGCGCGCGCGCGTAGGTGTTTTCCTCCGCGTTTCTCTCTAGCGGACTACCAACAATAATGGTGAGACTGAGTGCTCAAAACTTTCAACGACACTTCCAGCGTTTTCCTTCGAGTGTACGGGATAGAAAAGGCCACGATCAGAAAGTAAAATACATCGCACCCGCAGAAAATAAATAATCCGAGGACGCGTTGAAGCGTAATACATGCAAAAATACGAGTTCTTGAAATTATGTAATTATTCAGTATACGTATTAAAAAATTCAGTCTCATCAAAATTTGATCATGTCATTGTTATGTTACATACGTAAATTAGTATTGCGTTTCATTAATGTTAAATAATATAACTAATGTCTGATATATTAAATTGTTTATTATGATTTTTCTTCCTGAAACTGTTAATACCATAATTCTGTATTTGCGTATTTTATATGAATAATTTAAAATAAACTACTAAATATATCTTTGAATGTTACATTTTGAGAGTTTAATTTACACCGCAAAATGAGACATCATTATTATAATATGTAAAACATTTCAGGCTAAAAGTAAAATATTTTTTGATGAGACGGAATAATGCTGCGTATGTGTAAAATATTTATTTATATACAATAAATCGGTAATGTTTAATTAAAGGGAAAAATAAAATATCCAAAAAAGAGAGGGATTATATATCCATTATTAATAAATAATTAGTAATTGCAATCATTATTAATCGCGAAGAGAATTAAATAAAATCTGATAATTTCGCTACGAGATGCAGGAGCTTGAAATTATATTGACAGTATCGATTATCTAATATTATTTACGTTCGGCATTTGCAAACACATTTTTTAAACTTTACGAAAAGTCTAGCGCCGCTAGCAAATGATTTTCGACAAAACTGTCAGTTGCCACGTTTGTCACGTGCAGACCTGTCAATTGCTAGCGCTCCTATTCACTCGGTGTGACAGCTACTTGCAAAAGCTGCATACACCTGATAGATATACACCGCGACACACTTTTGGATGCTAGATACGGGACTCTCGTAAAAAGTATTTCGCGAATACAAAGAATCTCGTGAGGGATTCATGCGCATTCGTAGGATAACGAAGCATACAAAACGGTGCATATCCATCTATATGTCGTGTACGACGTCCGATAACATCCACGCAAGCGAGCGCATGCAGAAAGCACGAAATTCGTAATGCTTTCGATAAGAGCGCGGTAATTCCGCATTTTTACATCTCGTCGAGCAAGGAATAAAAAAAAAGGAAAAACATGGGGAAAAAGAAAAGAAACAAAAGGAAGAAATCCGCAGTTATTCCGGATATCTCGCCTCGTATCTGCTAATCCGAATATGCACGAAATTAGCGACGCAAGGCGGGATCGTAAAACGTTAACCCATTTTCATTCTATCGATCCACCTTTCGGGTCGAGTTGGGCTCACGTGCAAGTAAGAGAAAGAACGAGAAAGAAAGAGAGAGAATGTGTGTGTGGGGAGGGGGGAGAATGGAAACAGCAAGGGAATAACGCCAGACCAGTCATTAAACAAATGTTTAAAAGTATTTAGATTGGTGTTGGCCAATTAACGAAAGCGTAAAGTCGAAACGACGCATCCGATTCCATCGAATGTGCTGTTCAGATCAGGTCTGGTTGATCCGCTATGTTATTACAAAAAAAAAAACAGCATAAACTTTTTTAATTTGTGATGATAAAATTGGGGGAGAGGGGCAATAGCAGACTTGGCACTAATGCTGATTCTGTCTTTTGAGAATTCGAGAAGAAGCCTTCCAGAATAATTCACGGATAATGAAGTAAAATTGAGGGGATTTTTAAGTATTTTAAGTATTAAAATGAAATTTAATTGTATTAATTTTATATATTTATGTTTAATTATAATTTTATAAAATTAATCCCAGAACACGCGGGCGACATTCTATTGTTATTGAATGATACGGTATTGCCACGTAAAATTTACTACATAAAATTAATACGTAAAATCCGACAAAATAGGCCATTCATAATTAATGTAACACAAGATTTCACACACACTTTTATTAATAATAAAATATTTATGATCTATAGATCTTTATAAACACAAATAACCTAATTGTTAACTTAAAAGCAAAGAAAGAATAAGCACACTATCAAATTCAATCTTGAAATATCCAATATCTTTTCAACAATATAGCATCTCACGGAGTAGGTGGAATATCTGCGGGCTGCAAATTTACGTACAATATTAGAGTTAAATTTAAACAATTAACATGCAAACCAATTTCCTACAAGAATCGTATAAAGTATCATTTAATGACTTATATGTAAAACGCACCGATTACAATCCGTCATCGCGTCGAACAATTTTTCCTCTATTCGACATCGATGGAAAAGGATTAAGAATCGCGGTCGCACGTCCCATATATGCCAGCTTCACATCCGTAAACGCGTATGCTTATACATTCGTCACAGACACGTATACATGCAATCGCATAGAACGGGATGTGCGCGCGCGCGCATGCAGGTCGCGCAGTCGAGATTCAGGCGGAATCCTGGGCGGAAAGGCAGAGGTGGATTCACCTCCTGCAGGTTCGCAGGTACGGTGCACGTAGTAGGTATACGCGCACTCGATTGGCGTCGGCCGGCGTCCCGGGAGGGGCGCGACGCAAGCCAAGAACGAACGTTGATACTAAACCGCGGCCCGAGCTGCTCCGAACGACAGTCCAACGAGCGTGTGTTCCGAGGCCGGATCACGGTGGTCCATCCGAGCGGCCCGGACGCGCAAATCGATTCCGTTTGTCGATCGTTAGCCGCGTTTGCCGTGTCACTTCGCGAGCGCGATCGAGGAATATCGTGGCAGAAGAAGATCGTGATCCGACGAATTTATTCGAAGATCTTTACAGTTGACAGATGTCCCGATTGATCTGACACGATCATTGTGTCAATTCGCTCGCAATGTCGTCGTCATCGTCGTGACATCATTGAGACAGTGAATTAGTCACGTGACTTTTGCGAAAAAAGATTGAACGGCGTGTTCGATCTTTTCGACGATCTTAAAAACGGACGTGCCAGGACGGACGCACGAGGACAGCGGATAATTCTCGTGCGTGTCCGGTGTACATGTGTGTGTCGCGCGTGTTGTGTGTGTCATCGATTGTGTGTGTGTTCGTCGAATCAGTGCTGTTCGGTAGCGCGCGCTACCGGTGATCCAGCGGGTGAGTGCAATCGGAGTGCTCCAGCCGCTCCTCGCGAGGGAAAGAGAGAGGGAGAAAGCGAGGGCGCGCTCTCTCCGGTGCGTGCCGCTTCCGGAAGGCGCCCGCGTGCGAATGCCCCCGAGATGCGTCCCGCGGTGCGGTCGCCACGAGTGACCGCGACAGTGCAGCATCCAGTGCCTCGACTCACTCGGCCGAGTGAGTTCCGGCTACTGATTAATCTGTCGGTGTAATTAATCCGACTTGTGCGCGCCCGGTTCGTCGGCAACCTCGTGAGCTATTTTCACTCTCGCGTCTAGATCCAAATTCGTAAACCAGTGACCCTGTGAGATTGACGAAAGGGTTCAATTATCGTGATTCGTAAAGAACGATAAGGAAAAACGAGATAAGGAATAAAATATGACTTGAACGGATGAGTGTTTTACATCGTTCTTGTTTATCAAAGAATAACCGACAAATAATCGGCAAACAAATCACAAATGAAAAAAAACAGTCCAAGATGAATGACTTAAGAAACTCATATAAGAATTCGATGAAATAGAATGTATTTTGACTTAATAACTGATTGTAATAATAGTTTATCACAGACAGTCATTTTCTATCTTTCGCAAGACGATTTGAAGCTTTTAGTGTATAAAAAAGTGATTCAGTGACCCGAGGTTAGTGCGCGGGATTTATTTTAATCCGATTGCCACTTCTCCTGAGAGAGAGAGAGAGCGTTCAAACTTCGTGTCCCAATTCGTTGAGAGTAATTTGGAGATGGAAGGTGAAGTTTAACTTAACGTACGAGTCTACATTGCCGTTGCTCGTTATTGACCGAGAACGATACGAAACTCTCAGTACATAAATAGTGATCTAAGAGAAACTAAGGAAATTTGTTTTACTACCGCTGTACACCATCATTCAAACTTTGTAACTTGATTCAATAAGGCGATCCTGAGATAAGATACGAAGTGTAATTTAACTTATGAACGCACTGATTTTGTGCTACATTTGTTTCAATTGTTCAATCGCAGAACTGTAAGTTCGTATTCTAATTTAGAAAGCATTGTTTGAGATGACGAACGAGGATTGACACAACGATTTCAAATCCGCGGCTCTTATGAAAAAAAAGAACTTTAAGCTGCAAAACGAAATTTGATTTCAATGCATATTCAAACTCGCTTTCCGATTCATAAGAGACATCTAAGGATAAAAACGAATATCGAAGGATCACCGCGGCTTTTATCCGCTATTAATCGACAACGACCTTGAAAAAACCAATAGACGTCTGCATCAATTACCCACCTCGTGAATGAATTTTTAAAGCGGAAGAAACGCGAGAGTCGATCGTTACTTCACTTGAAATGAATATTTCAAGAACGCGCTGTTCGCGCGTGCAGTGGTACTTAATGTGTAGCGAGTACAAGCACGCATCGAGCCAAAACGTTCAAATTGAGGAAAGCGATTAGCTGATTGTAAAGGAAAAGCAAGAGATACATGCGATTCGATCATGTCTGTTTCCGTCATGTCCCTTTCAAGAGGTCTCTAGATTGCAAAAGTTTTGGATTGCTGTTAGATGAAGCAACGATCGTAAACAGGATCGATGCATTAAGGATTTTCATTTGTCGACAGTACCATGAATGTTACATGAACTTGGTTTCCTGGCAGGAAGAGGATTTTTCTTTCGTAGGTGATCGTAAACACCTTCGGTGGTGGAGTATCGAATAGACGATCGAATACAGAATTTATGCTGTTTGATAGACAGCATAGTAACATGGAGTGATTGCAACATTTAATAATAAGCAGATAAATAACGGTATATTAATTATTTTATTAATTAATGGATGCGCGATTGCGAGCCTCATTTTTTTGTTCCCAAGATAGAAACATCATTCATATAGTGAGGTAAAAAATGAATTGCACGGTGGAATGATAATTGCGATTACGACTAATTAATATCTGGATAATTAACTCTCATCAAGAGTCACGCTTCTGTGGAACGGCGAGACAAAGAATACATACTATGAACACGCGATCAAAGTGCTACATCAAAGGAACGTTTGACAAGTGACTGGGAATCTTGTAACACTGCAAGCTAATTAATAAGTGTTAGCAGCAATTAATGCTGCTCGAATCAAATATTCGCGAAACTGCATATGTTTCAATCGCTCACAAAAGATCGGAATATTGAAGGAAGAAATATCGAATAGTGCGCGATAATCGTGATCGCTGACAGTTAACTGATAGCTAAATGATATCAACAATTAGCGATGAATGCATCCCATTTTGATTCCGACAATCATAAATCGTCTCGATCGAACTGACAAGGGATCCAGGGACTCACAAATGGTTAAGTCCTGAGTTCTGACTAACTAATGAATCGTCGCATGATGCTACAGTCATAAACGCTCTTTAATACTAATTATACTAAATTACATGCCACTGTCTCGTGATCGCTGATTTCTCGTCCCTCTCAAAGGACGCGGCGACAGCCAACGTCAGGTTCTCTGATTAATCAGACTAATTAACTTCGTATATGCTAGACGCAGTCGCGAAACGTTGGAGGTCCTTTGACAACGTCTCCGTTTTGTACATTCTCGTGTGACATATTCGCGTATGACCGAAACACGCGAATTAGGAATGGCTCGGCATTTACCTGCTGGTATAATTAACGCGATCTAAGGACACAGCTGCGGGATAGCGAGCAGTCGCGCGACAGGACATCTTCATTGACGAATCACTTGACGAGGAACGTCTTAATTAATAATCACGCAAAGCTATTGAGATTCGTGTGCCGTTTCGCATAATAAGGGAAGCGATCAAGGGGGAAGAGAAAAGTGAAGTCGATAGAGAGAGAGAGAGAGAAAGAGAGAATCAGAAAAAAAGAAAAAGAGAGGAAGAGAAGCAGCCAGAAAAGGAGAGTACAGGAACAGAGAGAGAAAGGAGCTCCCGGGTGCTACTTCGTCCTCCTCTTCGTCTACTTTTTATCGTTTCGTGAGGGCCCGAAAAAGAGTTCTCACGCCGCACGCGAGAGAGACCCCGAACACGCACGCAAGCAAGCACGCACGAACGCACGCACGCACTCACCCCTCCGAGGGAAGCAGAAAGCCCGCGGCGCGCGAGGGATCTTGATTTCTTCCTGCTCGTTGATTTTTTTCCCTTCCTTCGGACCTCGCCGAGACCCGACAGTGCAACGGGTGAAGGTGAGTCCTTTTGAATCTCGCGAGCGAAAGATACTACTATACTGGAATAAGAAGTGCAACAGGAATACTGAGTGCGAAAACTAGATTAAAATGCTTTTTTTTTTCAAATATTACCACAATATTATACTTGGTATTTAAGGGTCCAGTAGCTCGGACATCTTGTTCGGATCCACTGGATCTGTAAATATTTTTCACAATCTTATATAATTTTAAGTTACTTTATTCCTTAAATTTTGACCTTCAAAATAAAAATAAAATCAATTAACTTTAATTAGTTTTACTTTAGTTTACACTGGATTCATAAATACCAATTAAGGGAATTTCGAAGCGAAGAGTTAAAACATCGTCAGACATCTCAAGGTTTTTAAAAATCTTAAATCTCTATCTCTGTTTGTTGAAAGATTAATAGTGAACAAATTGCATGTTAAAAAATTCATTCGGCAGCTTTAGACGAACCACTTATTCAAAAATTCTGCATCGTCACGACTATTAAAAAAAGATATCATTTCATGAACTTCGCCAATGAATGAAAGTTCAAGAAAATATACATTATTTCTATGTTATTTGCCATAATATTATTATACTTGTAATGTAAGAAATCTGTTCTCGGAGAACGTCTTGAAATTTTCGGAGATTGTGGTACACAAGAATGGCGTGAAATAATAGCAGAGTAATTGCCAATTACGTATGTTAGTTTATGTACTGTGTACCTGTTTGCGACTCGGAGGCGGATCTATTCCGGGACGAACTAGGCAACCGCCCGAGGCGCTGCATGTGCAAGGACCTCGTTAGGTCATAACTCCGACGCGCAATACGGGTCGATCATCATCTAGGTCTCCTTCAATCTTATATACGCTCATATCGTAAGAGATCTTGCGTCGCTTAAATTCTGCCTTCCCCTACTACCTATTAATTTTATTAAAAGTTTTTTTCTATTGTAAATTTGCGAAAAGTCGCCGGGTAATTTTCTTGGAATGCAAGATCGTCGTTAATTTCAGTTATCATAACTTATAAGATTTATAGTCTCCGTTATACAACAGCTGCATTAAATCAATTTGAAAAGACATCGCCGAGCGCATGACACGCTAAGTGCATCGACGAAACTACCGCCACGTTAAACACGTATCTAACAGAAATTACAGAAGAGAAGAGGGAGAGAAAGAGAAGACTCCCTTATATATTCCCGAATAAATACAACGCGGCACATGAAGGGCTCGCTGCTTAAATTACGGCCGCGAAGGTATTGCATTTGTTGCGCCAGGGAGACAAAATTGCGCCGTTTTCCGGAACAAATGGCGTTCCTACATACAGAAGCAATACGCACCTTCCCGCGAGTACCCACCCTTTCGAATGGGAAATTGTAACGGATATATCGCAACTTTTGCCCCGTAGCGCGCATTCGCGTACGTACATTTGCGGATAGTACATCTCGGTCTTTCGCGGCGAGGATGATTCATGTACGTATTCATGCGCTAAGTACATTGGAAATGGGTACGTTGAATATCGAACGGCGTGATTTATCGATCGATGTCTGCATCTGTCAACCGGCAAGATATTACAAGGGTTAATTATCCGCTTTTATCAACGGTGAGAATTCTCTCAGCAACCGAGCTCAAAACTTTGAGAGAGCTCTTATAAAACTAGATCTATAATCTGGCTATCTACATTCGTGAGCATTACTCGTTTCGAGCTGCCTCTTACAAAAGTTGTTACGTTATACTTCGTATTGTGCTAGTCGATAATAGATATTGCAATTTTTATTTCTCATGACCGTGATAATATAAATGCACCGTAATGTGCAATTATAGTTTGCAACACTCCTTAGATCTTTAACAAACTTTGCAGCTTAGGCTGAATCAATAGAATTGGTAGTCATTATTCACAATTATGATATTTATGGTATTTATGGTATTTATGGTATTTGTTATCTGTTATTCAGTCATATCTGGTATTCATTATCTAATATTAACTTTTAATTTTATGATCATTATTCATCATTAAAAAATATTTTAAGTGCATAAGTACTCCACGATTATTTTGATCGTTAATATTTAAATAATTAGCAATGTATAATATAAACCTGATATTTCTAGTAAATAAAAAATTATCACTTCGATGTCATAAATTTATATTTTAAAACTTTACAAACTGAAATACATTTCCATCGCAATTCAGTATATGGATCGCGGTTAATCAGGTTCCTAGATTGGTTCCTCACATCTTACTCTTTACATATCTTACGTTTTATTACGTCCGGTTCGCTCTCCGGAAAGCGGCATTAATTAAGCGGGAACGTGATGCAACGATGCTGCCGCGATCGGATCCGACAATGCAGCGATGCTATGCCTCCCGGTGTTAAATGCGCCCGGAGCACCTCTCGCTCTCCGGAGAACAGGGGACGAGCTCCTCCTTCCTCCCTCGTCTGCCAGAAGTACAAACTGGTTTTGGAAGAGAGATGCCGTCTTCTGCCTCCCGTGCCTCATTGCTTCCCGCGTGCTCGCCGCTCCGTGCCCCGCCCCCTCATTCTCTTTCTCATACGACGGAACGGAGTCGATCGGGACTCTCGTTCAGGCCTCTCTCGTCTTATTCTTTGGGTTCTCTATCTCGGCGAAAAATCTATGTCAACCGACATGTTGACACGTGTTTAAACGTGGCGGGCGCGCGAGCTCGCGTGGAAAGGGGTGAGGAGCGGGACCGGGAGAAGGGCTTGGAAGTCAGGTTACTGGTATGCAGTGTCGGATTTCGCGGCGTCCCGGGTAGGGTGAAGGGGGAGAAACGCACACCTCGAGATGCAGTGGCACGTAAGAGGGTGTATACGCATACGCGCGCGCGACACGCACGCTCGGCTTGCCGGCCGTCTCATGAATCAAAACTATTCGTGACGGGAGGGAACAGAAGGAGGGAGGACATATGTGTTTGCTTACAATAAGCGGGAGGTCATGTCGCGGTAGCTATCGCGTTCTGCTGTGATCCGAGAGATATGAATTTAATTTTATTATGACGTGAGTCAGGCTGACTATCTTCGGATCTCGTCTTCTCCGCTCCCGCGGAGAAAGGGGTAGACGCGGGGAGAGAGAGAGAGAGAGAGAGAGAGAAAAACACGATACGAAGAAGGATGATGAAGAAAGAGACAGGATTTGGATGACCTATTTTAGTGTAACGGCTGACCTTTCGAAAATGTTGCGCTCGGGAAGGCAGAGACGTGTAATTGTTCGGCTGGAGAACGTTTGATCGACGTGGAATCTGGAAACAATATAAACGGATAATAGCGAACGATGAATACTACTGCGAATCTCGCGAAGCTTTCATTCTCTCGTAATCTCGCGCAGCTAGTTTGCTAGAATTGCATGCACTAAGTCACTCCCAGGTGTTCCGGGAAGCAAATGCTTGCATAAAATTTATGATTACTTTCAAGTACCGTGTAGCATTACTAAAGTTGTGAAAATTTGGACGGGATCTTAGATGAGATGCACAATATAAGATAGCATTCTGTCTCCTCGAAATTTTGTGTAATGTAAAATAAAACACTAAAATTTGATGTTAATAAAAAAATCGAAAGAAATTATTACTTAATTGAATAGCAAGTATGAAAACATATTTCTAATTAAAAATTTTGCGAAGAGAAAAAGATAACTTCACGGTTCAACTAAGGAAAGATGAAAAATCAACTTGATTTTTTTTTCGTAAATTGCATAACACGCTTTGATTTTCGCGTTGATCTTAAAATATGCAAACTGAAATGGATAACTAAGTTGGAGCAACGAGAATCGGAATAGTAATTCGATATTCAAGATCCCGCGGATCAGTTGCATATTGCGCAAGATTGCACGGCACAATCTATATAAACGTACTAATTAGGCTGACAATGACATCCGTCTGTCACCTAACATGCGCGTGACACGGAGCGTAGGGCGCGTTTCGCGTATGCGTGCACGCCAACGCGAACGGCAGACAGACATCGTACCTTGCGCGCCAATAAATTAATATTCGCGAGTAGGCGGCGCGCGTATAAATATTCAAAAGTAGGCACGTTCGGCACCGTCTCGTCTGACTCATTGGGTCGCCGGCTGAGTTCCCTGTCGGTTTTCACTTTCCAAGCGTTTTCGCTTTCCAGCGCGTCGGGTTGCACACCCACAAACAGGATAACGTACGAGTTCGTGGAAAATGCATAAACGCGATTTAGTTCGCTGCGACAGAGGCTTCTCTCCAGCAATTATCACCTTCCATTGTGGCGACTAGCGCAGAAAGCTGTTTGATAAAAAATCTGGTAAATACCAATAAACACGCGAATATGGATTATCGGAGAGTCACTGATATTTACAAGAGTATATTTTTATAAAACTGTCTGCTGTCATCTATTTTTCGTTATCCCTTTACGCGAATCCGTAAATGTCACGAAATGTATTTACATCTTGAAACAGTCGATTTTTTATGTCGCATTAAATCGTGTCATATTAATCGCATCATATCATATTAAAAATACGCGAAAATATACACATAATAATAACTATTGCTCTTAATAATTAATTAGTTGATAGAACACAGATTACTCCGAATGATATTGCCCTGTTCAGAGATACAGCTTCAACTTGTTATGATCACTTAATTCCATTTAGTCATCGTTGGTATGCTGGTATGCTGCATTCTATGTATAGAAAAAAATAGATTTTGCATACTGGGGTTAACGGGATGGAGTCATTGCGGTTCGAGGAATTAATTTCATCGCGTGGATAATTAATGGTTCCAAATCGATGATGGCGTTTGAATCAGGATTGATAGAAATGTAATGCCACTCGATTTATATCCTACGCAATTGGAGAATATTTCAATAATGTAAACGTGGCTCGTGTGGTATATTTATTTCCATATGCGAATAATTGTCGCTGTTAAATATGCAGCGTTATTTCAATTGTGGGTTGTAAAAATATAGTGTATGAATTTAAACAAATATCTTTTACCACAGAAAATGAACTTTCGGAATACATTACGATATCTTTAAATAATATATATTTTGACAGCATAGAAGTGATTCATATAATAAAAGAGATGCAAGTTGTTTTCTCTTGAAAAGAAAAAAAAGTTTTTAAAAATAGTGACAAAAATTATATTATGTATAATATGATTATATTAATAATAATCAATTATGCATATAAAATGTTTGTAGATGTAGATTTTAACAGAGTATTAAATCACAGCATGATTAATGAAAATACAAAAAAAAAATATTGCCAATTGCTATTGAAAAAAGATATTTAGTTGCATTTTTATTGAAGAAATGTAAATGTACTTAAAAAATATGCAAGCTTCGATGCAAACACGAAATGTACAAAGACATATTATTTGTAACTTTTACGTATAATATATGCATGAATTAATTATATGCGCGTATTTAGCATTATAGGTATATGGAATATCTAATATTAAATTAATGATTGTCCACCATCGAATTACCATTAGTAGAGCTAGAATAAATGGCGGCACATGTAGCATTTCTGATAAAGCGTAATTAATCTGGTTACAAACGGTTAATAAAGCAATTTTTATTTTTTAATTAATTTCGAGTAGTTTCGCAATTTAGCAGAAACTTCATTTCTCGATGTTTCTGTATGTCTCTCTGTATTTCTCTGTATGTGCATCTTTAATGCACGCATTGCATCACCAATCGGCACGTAGACAATTCGACTAGTACTCGCCAACTCTCGACAATCTTTTTTCAAAAGCGTGATGCGGGTGCGCATATAATAAAGATAAGTTTATTAGAATAAAAATCGTCCGAAGCGAGGGCTAGTTCTCTATTCATATAACGAAACGCCGAAGAGAGAAAAAGAGAGAATGCCGGGATCAAGTCGCGCGCGTAACTAGATACTTCAGAAACTCTCATTACGATAATCCGCTGGCGCAATGGTCGCGCTCTGTGAACCGATATTAAGAAGGCATTGTCGCACACCGTATCGGTGAATCACTCCCACACACGGTCCGTCGAACAATGCATCGGCCGGCGGATTATTAGCACTTGCACCGGTCGATCGCGTCGCGTCGGCGGGAGGACGTCTCTCCTCCCTCGATCGTCGCAACGAGAGCATTTTGAAACGCTGACGTCATTCCGCGATAATAATTAGACGGCTTTTAATGAATTTCGTCCTCTGACCTTTCATCCAAGATAACAATTAATAATAGAATTGTATAGATGGAAGATATGGACGGATCAGGAAAAATTTCAAAGACGTCACTAAAGAATGTTGCAATAAAAATATTTTAGAAACGCACCATTTCTAAATTTACATTTTATATCATTTCTTCAGGATTTATCTGGAATTCTTCCGAATAGTTTTAAATTTAATGTGTAATATGTTACTAGTCATTGTATTATATCCAATCTATTAAAAATTATTTCAAAGAATAGTTCTTGATCCATAGCGTTTTTCACATTTTTGCCAAACAACTTAGATATGTTTTCATTGCAATAATCGTAATATATGATCAATCGAATGTGCATTAAATTGAAATGAAACGATGAAATGATGAAAAACAATAGTGACGCCATACCGATGGCTTTTTTGTGTCACAGTGTTACGACATACTTGGACGTTAATAGCCGTACAATTAAAAACAGCCGAACAGCCGCGCCTAATCGCCAGATGGAATTAGTTATAACGTACATTTATACATGAGGTAATCAGTTTGGAACTTCCATCACCGACATTCTAGCATCTATGAGTTCTTCTATGTGAGTTTTTTTTCTTGCCTTTATAAAGCACACAAAGAGCACACGTATAATCGATATCGTAAAATATTATATATTTTCTATTATACATTTCTTTCATATAATCATTTAAGCGCACACGTAGAATCCAATTTTCTGTTTCTTTGAAACCGTTGAATAAAGCGAATAATATTTTATTGTGATTATGTATTAAGATATTTGAATAATTCTGTTAATTCTAAATTAATCCTTCGGAAATATTTAGGATCTGTTTAGGATTATGCGAAATGTTCTACGATTCCTTTTTTTATTACTTGTTATATTTAATATAGGTTGTAATATGAATTACGTGATCGAAAAGCCAAAAAAACTTACGAAGCTTTCAACATCCAATAAGTATCTAATTACCAAATAAATGTTTTAAGCGACTCTGACATACTTTGTATTGACGTCGCATCAACGTTTATTTCGTTTCTTGCAAAATCAATTTTTATGAACATTTCCGTTTATTATTGTTTGTTTATTAAAGAATATATCAATTTTCATTAAAGAAAGAAAATCGATAGTATAAGTTCAATCTGATCTAATTGAAAACCAATGTCATAATTTTGGGATTTATCATCAAATTTAATATCATGTTGCATTAATTCGAATCAACGAATATATACTATTAATTTATATCACTAATAGAAATGAAAATAGCCCATCGATGATCAACGTGCGCCAACGAGTTTTCTACGATAAAAAATAGCAGTGTGAGAAATTCACGTTCGTGTTTCAGTCTTACGTTAAAACTCATAAAACATCGCATGCGCTACTGCAAAGCAAAATTATAGTACTATGGTTTTAACTGCACGCTTAGTAACACCACATAAGGTGTAAGCTGATTTTCAGCTGGACCACGTTGCGGCGAAAGGGTTAATGAAGGCGCAGTCGCGGCCATTGCGGGACCATAAGCGACATTAGCTTTATTAAATAAAATCGCATCAAGAGGATTGTATAGGACAGAGTTAATTGAATGATTGGGTCTCATACGCTCACTGGGTCTCATACGCTCATACGCTCTACCCAGCGAATACACACGCACGCACATACACATGCACGCGGTTAGCCTCTATTCAGTGCGCGTCCGTTCATATGTCGTAAAACACTTTGGTGTATTTCGTTTGACGTAGTTTGCGCATTAGTAATGCAAATTCCGCGCCGGCCGACTGGCCAGCCGGCTTTGGCAACGCGGATTTTCAGAGATACCGACGCGACCAGTGCCTTTTCGGCCGTTCGAGAGAAATGGAAATTCCGCATCGCTAAGGGCGCGTTAATTTTGATATGTACGTCCGCAACCGCCGGGCGAATTACACCATCGCCATGCATAACGCATGGAAGCCGAATGGAAATCGACTGCATCACGGAGAAAGACAGGCGGAAAGCGAAAAGGAGGAAAGGGAAAGCACCAAGGCAGACGTTGTCTTCTTGTCTCTTTCGTACAGCTTCACGATCCTCCACACTTCACGATTCGCTGTCTGAGAGCGAAACGTTTAACCCTCTCCATTCTCCTGTAACATTACGATGTTGTTGCGCTGAATATTAAAAATTTCATTTTTAAATTCACCGTTTTTAAAGATAGAATATCAAGTCAAAATTTATAGTGATATGTACATCAAAAGAAAGGAAATGCTTCTTTTCCCATGATGCAAAAATATGAATCTCTTAAAATTATTTTATTGGCACATGTTATAAATAATAAAACATTATATATATATATATATATATATATATATATATATCATTAACATATTTTTCACTTAAAATATTAATGAGAAATATCAATGAATTATTTACAATCGACGGATTTATACGGAGTGCATCATAATATAAGTATCTAAAATTTAACTAGATATAGAACTGAAAATATCTTTATTGAATTATCAAAATAATCATGTAAAACGTTCAAATTGGTTACTAAAACGTCAAAATTTTTTTGCAGCATTACTCATCATTCTTAAGTTTTTTACATTATTTTAATGGCTGAACAAAATTATTTTCAGATCTGTATCTAACTAAATTTTTAAATATTTCAAATAATAAATAAAGCAAAATCGTTTTTTTGTAAGAATATCAATAAAGAATATGCATTATTCAATGATTTTATTGCATTGTTAATTTTATTATATTTATAAAGCATACAAAGTCAAGATAATGAATAATTAATTTATCGGATAATGTGGTTACTAGATTTCTATTATTTTATTATATATATGAAACTGTATATTATTTTTGCATTATGCGACATGTCTGTACAAACGCTGTACCAAATTTATACGATTGTATAACTATTCTATTTAATCTGCTAAAATAAAGAAATTATAAATAATTAGTCTCGTAATCTTTTGCATCAGAAACTCATAATCAATAATTTTGAAACGTCTCTTAATAAAACTTACTGTTAGTATTTTTCAATGTCTAATGGTTTAACTTTCTATTATTAATCGTTCTCACTCAGAGAAAAGTGATTCCTCTGCATACGATGAAAAAATATTTTCTCCGAGGTAACTCGACGAGTTAGTCGACATTTTGATCTTTCGTCGCTGTTTGCGTCTTCGGCCTCGCCGCTGCTGTTTGCGTCTTCGACTTCTTCGAAGTGTTACTTTGCGTCGTTCGCTTCGTGCACAGTTTCGCTTCGTAAAATCGTTCCCTCTCTTCGTGCACTTTTCTTTCTCCTTGCCACTTTGTTTCTCGCGACGTGCGCTTATTTTCAGCACCGACATCGTTCCGCGCGCGCGAAGATACACGGATTTTCGCGGATGCCTTCGCAAAGGCGCGAAGGGCCATCGCGAAAATTGCAGCGGTCGTAACGAGTCACATGAAAAAGATCCAACGACTCTTGGGACAAATGCAAATGATGGCTGAGCAAGCTCGCCGGTTCTTTTGATCTCTCTGAGTGTCATTTCTGAGATTCGCTTTTCATACGATTTTAATATTATGAAATATATTACATAGTAATGTAAAAGCTTCAGCGCGACTTCACTGTAATTCTAAACGTACTTTTTATATCATCAATTTCTGGACAAGCACGGTATAGAACATAAAATTTATAAGAATACATTATAATTCACTGTTAGATAAATTATTGAAAAAAATAATCTGCATTATGATAAATTTTGCAATATGCAAATGATAAATTTTTGCAATAGTATAAATTAATATTCCATATTTTATCATTCATCATAATCTCACTAGCTTTTCAGGATAATTGTAAAAAGTCTCTCAAATTTTAGTCTTTGAGATAATAATCAATAGCCGCATAATCTATGAGTAAATTCATGAAAAACATCGTAATTCAGGAAATACCTATATTTTAATATTCTCTAAAAGCTTCAGAGCTTGAAATATTTAATACGCATCGTAATATTTAATACGCATTGTATTTAATATTTAATACGCATCGTAATCCGAACTCCTACCGCGATCGACCACGAAAAGGGAATAAAATGCTTTGCGATATTCGTGATCGAACGTGTAGATATTATTACGCGAACGGAGACTACGAGGGAGCTTCTACTTCGATCAATCGATCTCTCTCGGATTACGCGCTACACGCTGACCAATTCAGCTCTCCCGTCCCGTTACCTACCTAATTAAACGAGACTAATACTGACGTTGCACGAAGTAGCGCTGAAAACGAACCTGTACACATAAACGAGCTTGCGGGTTCATTTTTCTCACACGTTCGTACAGAGAGACGGCTAAGCCGCGAGAGTAAATACAACGTTGCAGAAAATCACGTGTGATCTATATAATGGAGCTGGCGATATCAAGAGTTTCACCTTTTCATCTCTGGTGATTTAATTTATATCATAAAATATAAATTTTATTATATTATAAAATAAAATTTCTTGCGAATACGTTTACTTACTCTGAAAACGTTTGCTATTCGAAAGAAATTTCGAATTCCGAGACATGCTGCTCGACGGCCTAATCGCTCGAGATCACAGACCATAAAGCTGCATGCAAAGTAGCGAGATATCTTCGCGCGGACATACGGAAAGGACGTCTATTAGATACGATTGATCTCGCAGGATTCTGCGGCGAGTGACATTACTTAACCCTTAATGCCTCGTCCGAGGAACGATCGAGTTTAATCTCGCAGAAGCTACGTGCCACACGACAGAATGCAGTAGCTTTCGCATGCCTTTCTTCCCCCTTCCCCCCCTCCCGCCTGTTTCTTCTTGTTCTCCTTCCCGAGCGTTTCTCGCCGCAGGATGCGGCTACCAGGCAGATGAATAGATAGCGGCTAATTTTCAGCGTTCATTAGAGCTGCGGGTCTCCGTACGCGTGTATTCTCGTTGCGCTCGCGCGACACTTACTGCCGGACTCGTACTTGCACGCAGGGCCGCAACGAAATCCCTTTAACGCATTTGCATCCGCAACGAGCCATCATCGACATTTCACGGAACTCAGCGAGATTATGCAAAAGTTTCTTACTTTCTCACTCCGTGATAGTTTTACAAATAGAAATCAGGAATTTGAATGATTTCTATGTCGCCGAGACAAAACCGATCTCTGTGTTTTATTTGTGATAATAAAAACTCAACAATCTATTTTTTGAACAAAGAAGTTTTCGGCAAAAATTAGATACTCCCAAGAACATTGCTTCGACGAACGAAACGCAGATTTTCCACGAAAGAAATTTTGCAATGTTTCTTTTTTCTTTACAAAAGTAAAGATGTTTTTTTATCAAAAAAAAAAAAGAGGAACCAGATTATCGATCTCGCTGCAATTTGAATCGCAGCGAGCGTCTTATCTTCTCGACAAAGCGGATGCATCGCTGGAACTGCGTGGCGGATGCAGCCCTGGTTGTACGATACGAAGGCCGCTAGCAGAGCGGCCGGTACACATTACGTACGTGTACGTACGTGTGTCTCTGCCGTGCCGGTGAAGAGATCGCAGCGGGGAACATAGAGGCACGCCAAGAGAGCAAATAAAGAGATCCGGCATCCCGGAGAAATCTAATTCCTAATTGGTGCTTCGCTCTGTACCCTGCTCGTGTCGGTTATCTACCGCTATCGAAGCGCACGACTGGACTTTGTACCACTGCTGCTGCCTGCAGAAAGGATACTGCCGAAGTAGAGAAAGAGAGAGAAACAGAGATCGAAAGAGAAAGGAAAAGGAGGAGAGAGAGAGAGAGAGAGAGAGAGAGAGAGAGAGAGAGAGAGAGAGGAGAGTATGGAACAAGATGAGAAAGAGATGGAGGGAAGGGGGCGGAGGAGAATAATGGCTGCGGTTTAACTGTCAGACACAAAGGGGGTCGAAACTGCCGAATCCATACGAGTAGCGCTAGGGTGAGAGAGCGCGAGAGAGCCCTCCCGGGCTCGATTACAAAAATTGAATGTAGCCTCACCTGTCAGTCGGCGAGACGGACGCGTGCGTTATCGCGTTAGGTGTAGAGCGAGCTTTATACCACCGCCGGGTATCGGACGTCGAGAGATTTAGCGAATATCGACCGAACGCGAACGGATGAAAGTCAAGTCAGGTTCTTAGCTTGAGTTATTCCCATGGATAAATTATTTCCCATTGTGTTTAACACCGGGAGATCTATTGCGTGAATAGTGATTGAAGGGGCAAGTGAACGGGGAAAGTATATGTCACGTTCTTAAGCTATATCATAGCCATAAATAGTTCTTTCATTGTATCATGTTTATATCATCGATTGTATACTAATCGATGGTGTACATAATACAATCGATATTGTCCTTCTTTAAATATCAGTTTAATAACATTTAACGAAATTGACTTATCGAAGAGTCCACGTTCAAGATCGGATTACAATACTGTGAGTGTCCTTTTCACTAAAATAAACAACTTTTAAAGTTAGAAATGTGGCTTCATCTTCTTTACTTTTCTTGAGATGTTTCATATTTGCGCGTCCCTCATAATAATTTAAAAAAGTTATAATTTAATAGAACATAGAGAATAAAGCTTATTTATATTATTATAGACACACATAAGTATAATCCTTTATTTCATGTTTCGTTTAGTTTTTTGTTTTTATTTTGAATATAACACATATGTTCATATATGTTCATTTGAATATAACATATATGTGTGTATATATTTAAAATGGAAACTAAAAAGTTAAGTCGAAGATAAAATTTAATTATGACTTCCTTCTTATCCCTTTCTATTTCAGTTCTTCATTAACGCAAACACGTATTAGTAATAAATCCGCGAATAATTCGGCTTAAAGAAGGAGAAACAGGATCTCGGAAATCCCCGTTCTCTTCTCTGCAAGGATCAAACTTTTTTCTCGCGCGCCGTCATCGTAAAATTGGCGAAAGATTCTCCAAGGCGTTCTCGAAGGGTTAAGCACCACGTAGCCTTGAATGCGGATTTTTCTCACAGAAGTTAACTCGGCATAAAATAGAGCCGTGTCCGGCGCATGCATCGCATCGCATCGCATATACTCATTTACTCACACTCTCGCGCGACTGCATTTACATCGCGTCGCTGTGTTTGCGAGAGAAGAAGGGCAGAGAGCTCGCGCAATTTAACATCGACTCGTTCGTTAACCCTCCAATGATTACGCGAGTAATTGTAACGGTAATTGTAACGTTCGCGCGGCTAATGGGAAATCATTCGCCAAAATTACATTTTTGGTGTTTTAAAACTATAAAATTTTCATTAAAACGCGTCTTGATATATATCGCAATAAAAAGATTTTCAATAGTCTGCATACATGATAAATGAAGCAATATTGAATATAGATAATAATAAGAGAAACTACATAGCGGTTGCATAATAAGCATAATAACGATAATAATAATAACGAGACACGTTTCAAGTAATAATAAATGATCACCGACTAGCGTACGCAAGTCGGCAGCCGAGCATGAGTGAAAAACCATGTCACCTCAAGCAACAGCGTCGACGGTCCCTTTAGCATAAGAATATCAGGATGTGCCACGAGATATTCGCGCATTGTCCAGTCGAAGAAAAATGCGTGGCGGCGGCGTCCGGCGAGTGATCGAGTGCAGTTATGACGCTTCGGACGGCGTACTCGTATTCGAATAAAAGCCGAGCGTGGGAGGTGAGAGAGTGAATAATAACTGAGAGAGTAACGTCCGCCACGCTCTCGGGGAGGCCTGGACTTACCGCGACTACTCTCGCGTCTCAATTCGCCGTTCGTTTCACGCTTTCAATCCTACTGCTTTTTATATGCATTTTTTACTTAATATTTTTTTTCATGCAAAACTGTGGAATTTTCTCTCGCGAATTTACTTTGGGGAATCTAAATCGATTTTTCTTTAACGAGTCAAACTCAACTTCAAATCAGATCTCAGATTAGCATCTCTAAACAAATTTCGTATGAAATTTAACCGAAAAATTAAGTTTGTTTATTGCTTCTTATTATTACATAAAATTTTAGAATCATAGAATATTTTTAATAAAAGGGCCATTATTAAAAGGGCCAAATAAATCAGTCAATTTTCACAAATTAAGTTACAATAAATTTTATGTCAAATCGCATAATAAATATTAAATGTGACACTGAAATATTGCTTTTTTGCGATTTTCAATTTGCGAATGCTGACTGGTTTCATGCAAAGTATTAAAGTATGTTTCATAAATCGCTGCATAAAAATTGTTTCTCGATTTATTGAATAAGCGCTGCCGTTAAATGATTGGCGCTATGAGAAGTGGCTTATAGACGTTAAGTATGATAAATGCAAATTTCTAAACGGCTGTCTCTCCTTTCTCTCCCTCCTTTTTCTCTGCCGTAGGTGATAAGCTCGCGACTCATAAGCGTATCGAACCGTGTCGAGGCAACTTGCTCGTCGTACGAAAGGAAAAGTAAACGCCGAGGCAAGGCCGAGTGATGTAGAGACGAAGAGAAGACGAGGAGCAATATAGTATGCAAAACACGAAGTATCGTCCTAAGGAGCGAGCGGCAGTCGCTCTCAGTTGCACCGTAATTGGCCGCGCGCGGTGCATTCTTATCCTCTGGGAGTTGCAACTCGTGTAAGGATGCCCTCTTAAATGTCGCGGTCTCTAAGCACCGGATATACGATAATTGCCAGCGGGAATCGCGAGGACACCGCGATGGTAAAAACGAGTCTCGCCTAGAGGCGGATCTAAAAATATCAATAAGCGACAAAATTGAAAGTTAATCAAGAATCGATTTTTTTATTATTATTATCGTTGGTTCCTTTCCATATTCTAGTTCTCTTCAATCGGTACTATAAATTCTTTTACAAAAGATGTCAGGAAAACATTTTGTCGAAATAACAAAAGATTTAAGATTACAGTAAGATTACAGAAGCTAAGAAATCCTTTGAAGGATTAATCTCGTAAAGATGATCTCGAAGTCGTTCTGAACGGAAAAACAGCATCAGCACGCTACCACAAACGCTGCAAACGGTTAGTTCGTAATTGTCATTTGAACTGATTTACTTTACTCGAGCTCGCGAGACCGAATCCAGTCGGGACTCATCGAAGTGGCGCCGGTTAAATAACGAACGTCGAGAATTACGCTCGCGGGATATTAAAAACGGACCCTATTAACGCACGCGACGGAACCGCAAGCGAGCCAATAATTTTTTTTCTAGGAGAGAGGGCACAGAAAGAAGCACGTCAATTATAAATTTTGTATATTTTCAATAGAATAAGTTTTGAAAAGAGAGAATCCATGTGCTTTGGAAATATTTATGTAAAGTGAATAACATCATTCATCTTTTACAATAATGCAGAAGATGATGAACAGTCGATACTTTTATGTCAACGTAAAAGTATATTTATAAATTCGAATTATTTAATTAATAATGTAGCAGTTTTTCTACGAAAATTATATTGTAATAAAATAAAAAGAGCTTTCATTGAAAGAGGAATTTGTTATTATATGTTTGATGCAAAATATAAGCGGTTCTCTCAATTCTTATGACAAAAAATACTATCTCGTGCTTTCTTTTATAAAGAGATCCAGATGTCTATATTTTCCATTACAAGATAGAGGCCGTTTGATTTTTTTTATATAAATGCCATCCAGAATGAGAGTCACGCGAAAAGGATTTCGGAAGGGACTCTTTTTTGAACGACGACGAATGCGGGGAAATTATATGTTGCGTGTGTCTCTGATCCGTGATACGACGGAGAGAAGGCGCAACTGTGTATAATGACGTTGATGATACTCCGGCATGATTGCGACGAAGCCGACAAGTGTTTAAGGTACATGCGATTGCGATTTAGACGCTCGATAATGAGCCATTGTGTGCGAATATACTCACATAGTTACATCACATTCCATCGCTGAACTTTTCACACTTTAGTTACAATGAATATAAATTATATATCTTGTGATTCTTTTAGAAAAAAATGCGCGTGTACAAACTATTGGGAAATGTACAAAGATAGATGTCATGTTGCATTGAGTTGCGATAACAAACAAAAATTCATAAATTTATA
>JANQDE010000038.1:682384-695433 GCA_037157785.1 Cephalotes varians | reverse complement strand
TGTGTGTGTGTGTGTGTGTGTGTGTGTGTGTGTGTGTGTGTGTGTGTGTGTGTGTGTGTGTGTGTGTGTGTGTGTGTGTGGTGTGTTTTATGACATCAGATTCTTTTTTCTCATTAAATGATCAGTTGAAAAGCAATTATGAATCAAGAGTATAACGCTGCGCTGTAATAAAGAGCAATTTTGCTCCTCTAAATCTTGCGAAATCACAATTTAATCCTCTAATTTTTTCAACTCTCACAAGATGTTCCCTCTTTGATATCCTATGGGAGCGCGGGCGTTGCAAGAGACACGTGTTATTCTTAACTCAAGATGCGTGCATCGCGTACGTATTCTCGAAAAGAACGACACGATGAAGCTTCACATTTTCCTCGACGTTGACGTCCTCGAAGTTCGCGGGCTTCGAGATTACGACCGGCGATGCCACCGTTACGACGAGAGGTTGTCGAGCAAAAAAAAAAGAGAGATTCGCCCTCATGCATTTTGCATGAAGGGAACGGTTTTGTCAATACCGTTGTTGAAATCGAAAATTGCTCCTGGAAGATACGATTTGAATAAGAGGACATCGGGGACCGCGGTATCGCGTCGAATTTGAATCGGGCCTGACTGTAACGAATAAATTGCACTCACATTACGAGCACTGCCCGGAACGGTCGCGGTGCAACCCTCTCCGGCCGCCGAACTTTCGCACCCGCGCTTCGGTACAGCGATTTATCTACGACACCCGCGTTGTCACATAAATCTATGATACATAACACCAGTCCGGAGTTCTGGAAGGATACTTGCTGGAGAGACCGTTATCGAATCCTTTAAATCTCTCAACTCGTTACATTCTCGTACGAACTATGCGTAATATAATTTTTGGAGAATAGAGAAAAAGATGAATGACGACTGTTTTTGAGATATATCTCTCTCTTGATATAAGGGAAACTTGTAGCACACAATCCGAATTTTCTACTTATGTGATTGAAGAATACATTCATATGAAGATTTTTACCAATAACCGCGCCGTTTTGCTCTTATTTGCTTTTCCATACCTACGTTGTTTTACTAAAAAAAAAAATATTGCATTATTTATATAATATTATATCATATAATATATTAATATACTAATTAATTAATAATATTTATAAATTAATTAATAATTAAATAATATTTTAATTGTAATATCTACTAGTGCCGACTAATATTTCCATCTTTTACATATGTAATGATCTATTTCCTCGATAAGCATCGAACTTCATTAATGTTACCTATGTATGTACGCTTTGATGAAATTAGCTCATTAAAGCAGATTAATTAGCTTTTATGGCTGGATAAAACTACATGAGCAGTTTCCATCCGGAATTTCAGTAATGGTAACAGGACTGTATGCATTAGCCATTGTATGTCCGACTGTATGTCGGAGTCACTGCATGAACTCTCGGACTCAGCATTATCCGGCCTGCAATCCTGTCATCGGGCGTTTATCACCTGTTCAATTATCAACTCTTCGGGTCTTTGAAGGAAACTTTGAGTGACAGATTTACTCAGAACGCTGAAGTCTGAGCTCAAAGACTTGTATTCTGCAAACATAGCATCGTTGCCTAAACGAAGAAAAGTGTGAAGAGAGGATACTTAGAAAAAGGAACCTAAATTGAGACTAATAAATACAATTCTGTCGCCATTATCGAACGGCAATTGAATCGCCCATAGAACGTAAAGAGCGTACAGAGTTAAAGGAGTGTACAAACTTTGAGATTTGCGACAATTCACTCGTAATGCCATCCACGTGTAGTTCAGGTTGTTTTGCTATCGCAGAGGAATAACGGAATGACAAACTACGGGCATCGCGCCGGAACGCGAGCGCGGAGTAACGGTACGTGTTACGTAGCTAAAACGTTAATACGCGAAACGAACGGAAATCCCCTTGCACGAGAAATGGAGAAATGGTTCCATTAGTGGAATAACCGGGTGAATGAAAAATCGCCCGACGCGCCCGCTATTGCGATTAAAAAGAGCGATCGGATATTATTGCAAAAGAAGATATCTTTCGCGACCGAAATTTTTTCATCGTTCTTTTTTGGAATGTTTACGGTCTAGTTTTAAAGAGATAATTCCTATAATTCTGTATATATTTAAACTTTTTCATCTTGTGACTAGAAAGCGCGCGCGAGTAGCGTAAAAAGACCGGCTATTGCATTTCCATCATTTTATCCTCATTTTTTATTTCACGCCCTTTTCTTGACTTTTATAAAAAAACTTTATATAAAGAATATCATAGAGTGAACGTTTGCATGTAACGCAGTTTTACGTCAAGCTCTGCCTCCGGACGTGAGTTGACGCAAAGCTTCCAGAATTGCATCCAGACATTTATTGCTTGTCTCTTGCATCGCATCGATGCCCCGCAGCGCATCACATTTAAAACGAGCTTTCTTTAAAAAAAAAAATGCATTTCATTAATTTTCTCATATTTCAAAAAATCTGTGTCTTTTTTTAACAAAAAAACAATGAGTTTTCTCAATAAGAGGGATATTGTTAATAAATCTGTTATTACAATTGTGATAGATCAATTTTTTTTATATTTTATAAATACTCCTATTTTATAATCAAATTTGACTTGTAATAATTAAAAAACAATATTCTAAGATAATACTAAATCAATGCGATGAAAAATCGATAAAAATCTAAAACTTCCTGATACATACGATATTAAAGAAAATTACAGTGGAATTAATCAAAATTCGCGGTTTGTGCATAGGCATATAAATATCAAGATGAAATATCTATTCTAAGATAAGTCCGGGAGAGCGATATCACCATTGCGGAATTAACTCTGTAATTTCTCTTTGCTTCGTCGCAAAGTCATCTTAGTTGCATCTGATCCCATGTTACGAAGAAAAATAAATATTTATCTGCTAAATAACGTTCAGTCATTTTCGTTCATCATCGGAATCGTATGCATGTGTATACGTGAATTCATATGTGTCTATAGGATCCTATGAGATGCATCGAAACAGACAAAAAAAATAAAAGAGAGAGAGAGAAAAAGAGGGGGATGTTAAGCCGTCTATTAAAAGCACGATAGTCCGTAATACCCGTAGTTAACTGTACGCGGGCAGCGGTTCGGCGCGTTCAGCGCGAACCCCGTAAGTTACGGGCATTATTATCCATCCGCCGCGCGCTCGCGGCCTTTTTCCCATCCGGCACTGGAATGCGAAGCTACCGTTCCGCCGTAATAAAAGCCGTTTCACTTCTTAATCCGCGCCGCGGCAATTTTCCGAGTCGAAGCGAGACGTAGGGACCTTTTTGTCGGCCGCCTCCCGCACCGTCCTGTTCCGTTCCGACCGTTTTCTAAACGCTCTCGCGACTTTTCTGCTGGGATTCATTGGCGATCGTATTACGTTCTTGCGCTTAGTTTGTTGCTCGGTTCGTTATTGGAATACGCTTTAGCCTTTAATTGCAACAAGTGTAATTTAAAGTCCACCCGCTCGTATATTAATGTATTAGTTACAATCTCGCGAATCGATTTATATATCGATTTATTTACCAGTTAAAATAGTAATATTATATGTAATATTATAGCAATAAATAATAGATTTTTAAACAATAATAGTTCCAGGAATAAGAACAATATTGCATCTAGAGAAGCTCACAGATAGTTACGTATAATGCTGCTAGTTACGTATTTTGCTGCTTTTTCCGTAATCTTCAGAGATTCACAAACTGTAAAAACTATAAACAAGATTTATAACCTGCAGGTCTTTCTCATCATTTTAACGATAGGAATAACTGAAAACATTTATCACACATTTTTGTACTCTCTGTAAACGTCTTATTTTCTGTCTTTCATACATGCTCGGAAAGAATGATTTTGTTGAAATATCTAAAAATTTAATTTAAGACACAAATGTGAAAATAATTTTCATAAACTAAAATAATGAAATAATTATGTATAATGTTTAAATTAATTGCTAGAATATAAAATTTTTTGCAGTATTGCTCATCATACTTAAGTTTTCTACATAATTATTTTGATGGTTTAACAAAATTATTTGTAGTTTCAGCTAAGATACTTTAGATATTTCAGTAAGATCATTTTTTCCATGTGCAATTGCTATTATCATTGAATTCCTTAGATCATTGTTCAAATTTTCACATATATTTTCTATAAAAAGATGTTATACGTGAAAAGGAACAATGAGCATATTATATGCAAAACATTTCATTTTGAGTGCGTGCATTCGTTGTTCCATTCGGTAATTACATCGTAGTACCTGCAGTGTTCATGAAAACTAAAAATATTCATGTTTAACGACAGAGAGCTAACTCGTCATTTTTATTCCCCTGTTCGCGTGTTTCGGTCATTTTGACTTCTTCCCCATCTGCACGGGTCATGTCTACGGAGCGAGACGGGACACGTTCCCATTATCCGCGAACGAGAATCGGTTTCAAAGAATTCGCAAAGTGTACGCGTGTAACAAAAAGAAGATATACGCGAAGGAGGAGGACGACGAGAGTGAGCAACGTTGGATTACAGCGGCGATGGGAATTGACATTAACGAGGATTTCCTTACGACAAGCGCGCGCGTTTGCTTCCAGCGTCTCGAGTAACCCGTGCCCGATGCGTAACTACACGTACATTACACGCGCGTGCACTGCAGACGTGTTATTTGTACCAAAGTAGAAGCCCAAGCGTCTGTCTAACGGCTTGTCGTTATACATTTCGCAACCTTGTTACATCCTGCCATCAATTAGTAGTTCCACGTCGCCCTTCTGGGTCGCCCTGGAAATCCTGCACGGCCATCGCGACACGCGAATGCCGTATTACAATGGCGCGATTCCGCCTTAAATCAATGGGAATTTTTCATAAAGAATCAGTATAAAGACAATAAAGGAGGAATGTAAGATGAAAAAGGTAGTATAACTACCTACATATGAACTGAGTGACGCGTTTTTTCCCGAAGAATATACCTAATTTGGGATCTTTATTGTAAATTGTGTTGCATTTACAAGCTAACTGACTCGGTTATCTTTAATACTGCATTTCGTGATATCTTTCAATTTATCAGCAATTATCAGCATTGACGATTGATATACGTTATATAGTAAAACGAAGTTCACGGAAACCGAAGACTTCGTGTTAACACTCTCTTACTATTTTTCCAATTATTCAAATCCTGATAACTAGTTTTCTTCTCACGGAATCTCAATCTATCGGATAACAAGAGTGTGAAACGTCGTTTATATTCCAGCGCGCATGCACTTGAAACGTCACTCTCGGTGCCTTTCTCTCCCAGCTGCTTCGCGGAGACCTCACCTGCCGCTAGACTACGGAATTCCACCCTCCTCTCTCTCTTTCTCCTTCTCAGTTCTCCGCCTCTTCTCGTCGCTTTGGCGAGGAGGTAACCGATCGTTTCTTCGATACCGGCGCGCGATCACGCCGGATTCGTTTGTCCGGCCGTTTCGTTAATGGAGCCGTTTCTCGGAATAAGTAGAAGTGCACTTGGCACACACACTTGCTCCTTTTGCGCCGCCCGTCATCGGGTCCGAACATACCGCGTTCCCTCTTTCGATTCTGCTCTTCATACCCGCACAACCCTTTCCGCATCTTTGTTGCCATTCTTCGTACGATGTCCAACGCGTTAAGCAACGTCGATCCCGTTTGTGCACATGTAATGACGACCACACCGGATCCCGTCCACCTCACAATGGCGTTAATCAGGAAATTCTTGCCTCTACCTCGCTCTTCTTTCAAAACACACGGTCGTTTTCTCATCGCGCTATAGGAGCCGCATTCATTGCACCGATCGAGGCAATCAGTTGGAGCTCTCGGACTCGAGGCTTAATGCATTGAACGCGATGCAATGTTTTAACGATTAAATAAGTCGATATGAGAGTTGAGCAAAACATTTAATTGGCTGAATTATGCAAGCACTGAAGATATCAATATGCAGAGATATTTATCAATATAACTCATTCAATTATAAACACATCAATATATTTATTTTTATTATCAAGATCTCTTATGTCTAAAGAGATTTTTATTCGTAAAGGTTTACGATTTTGTTCTCTTTTGTGTGTATGTGTGTGTGTGTGTGCGCGCGCGTGTGCGTGTGCGTGTGCGTGTGCGTGTGTAAGAAATATATATATTTTTTAGATAACTACAAATATATATATATTTATAGTTATCTAAAAAATATATAAGTCCTGACAATGAAAATTGGATATATTGACGTTTTATAAACATGGAATATACATTGATGTTTTGTACATAAAACTAATGTTTTATTTTTTTTATTTTTACCATATTTAGATTTAAAAAACGGATATTAGACTTAAAACGCAATCGCTTCCTTTTCCGCATCTTACCTTTTTCCGTCATATCTCTTTTATCGCGTCTCTCGTATGAAGAGATCGCGCGCAACCACATCCTTCACTCACGGATAATGGAAGTGCAGGCCGCGCTTCGTTGCACCGGCATGGCACGATGCGGCGCGGCAGCGGTGGCGGCGGCAACGGGCGCGTTTCAACGAAAGAAAGCGGTAGCTCGCCCGTTTTTCGCGTTCCGCGGAGTTTTTTTTGCGGGTCTCGGGTGTCAGAAACGAACGGGCCGAGATTTGCACGCGGACCTCCGTGCAGGTAGCAATCGGCTTATTTCCAATCGATTCGGTCCGCGGCGAGTTTCTCCTCCTTTCTCTCCTTTTCTTCGCCCATTGCCTTCATCTCCCATTCACGTGCACTTCCCGTTCTTTTTTTAGCGTTGCGCCTCCGTTGCTCTTGCCACCCCGCTACCCTTCCTTCTCTTTCTTATCCACCTTTATCGCGTCCTCCTTTTTCTGCCGTTTCTTTTTCGCTCGTCGGCTTTTTGCAATCTCGACACGGAGAAGATTAAGGAAACCTTGTATTAACGATCGTATTGGAGGAACACTTGGCGATTTCGATGTAGCGGCAGATCATTAGGCGCGATAGTGAGGATACAAGTATATCAAATTGACTACCGAATTGGGTTAATTTAACCTCTTAAACGGGTCGCGAGATAATACTATGACGGATATAAATGCATCTTTTGAGCGGACGGACAACACGTTTGCCGTTTTCTTTCATTTTTTTGGATAAATGTCTTCCTTCCTAAAAAAAGGCATGTCATCTCGGTTCTCGCATCTCTCGAAATTTGTTGTTGCCGTTCCGCAACGCTGATTGGTTCTCTCGCTGCACTAACTTCGTGAGCTGCTGTTATCGCATATTTTGACAGTTATATGTATCGAGGAATTAATAGCATAAAAGTAAGTATAATAAAAAATAAAAAATGAAAAGTACGTGTCTGTAATGTGTTTAATATATGTTAAATATGATATATGCGCAGAAAAAGCAATTTTTTTTAATTGCTGATGATTAAGTTGTATATCATTAAAACAGTATTTCCGTAACAAAAGATCATTTTGAAACATGTACACACAATCACTTGCCACTTCATCCTTTTATATTATTACATTATTTTTAATTGTTATTAACTGATACTACTAGGGTAAATTTCGAATAGTATATTACATGTTTCTAATATATAAAGTATTATTTTAATAGGAATTTGTTACATCTTAGAAAATACATGTTCCTTGTATGTTATCATTTTCTATTTCTATGTATCACGTACTTTCTTTTTATCATGTTTTCTACAATTTCTTAAAAAAACCTTTTACTTTCTAAATCCGCACGTTTCCTCGAAGTAATTTCGATCTTATACTTCTAAAGGGTCAAAGCGTCGCAGTAGAAGGGTTAACGTCTCAACGTGACCGCAATGTCGACTTCCGTTCAGGTTACAGCGCTTATCTGTGCGCGGAATGAATGGCCGTGCGCTAAAATCGGAGCCATCTCCGTTCGTGGAAATGGTTCGATTCTGCGGGACTAGCCAGCAATCCTTTCCGCGAAGAAAACTCAGTTTCTCTTTATCTCGATCGAAGAGGGAACACTTCGAAAAGGAATCCACCAACTGACCCCTCCGGACTTTCATCGCGCGCGGAACTCTCTTTTCCCTTCGCCTTTGGTTCTAATCGGACACTAATAGGTCCCTGAGGACGCCTACGCAGCCAACTATTTCAACGCACGATCTCGTCCGCATCCAATTACGGTTTGCAAACATGTATACTGAGTGTGTCAAAAATGTACACGCTTTCTCTGACTTGTAGAGAGAGTTCTTTAGAGAGATTGCATAGATTTTTTTTTGTATCTAATGAATTGGTGAATTAAGCTTATAAAGTTTACTTCGTTAATTTAACAATATTAGAATGCGAATATATAATAAAACTATATTCTACAATTTGATAAATTCTAATTAAACCAAATGTTAATTCGAGATTTAATGACTAGAATGTTTAATATATTATACATACTTGTACATACATTAAATAATAACAAGTAACAAAATATTAAGAAAAATCATATTCGTTCTTAAAAAAGAACTAATCGAATTTTTTTCTTCAATTATAGAATCTCTCCAAAGAATTTTGAATAAAATAGAGTGAATAAATCTGATGGCATAATTTGAAAATTATTCGATATCGAATATTGAAAGAGTCCGATAAATTAAATTTTAAAGCTATAGGAGTAGTGACTCTGTTTCCTTGTAATTCAATTTTAGGCACACTCTTCGCTTCAGTTCAAATACCTTTTAATTACTGCAAAAATTGGAAAAATTACAACTAACAGTGTTTAATAAATAATAAAATCTCCATCACACAAAAGCTTTAACATATTTAAGAAGAATTATGAAGTATTATAAACGCTATCAATCCGAATCAATC
This sequence comes from Cephalotes varians, assembly GCA_037157785.1. Lineage (NCBI taxonomy): Eukaryota > Metazoa > Arthropoda > Insecta > Hymenoptera > Formicidae > Cephalotes > Cephalotes varians. Next base: position 686,656 of record JANQDE010000038.1, on the reverse strand, counting down.
AGTCGAGAGAAGACACACTTCTGATGCACCCTGTATACTACGAATACGCGATCTCTTCGTTCTCTTCGTCCGAGAGCCGTGCCCTTCGTTCTGCCGCGTAGGCAAACGGCCCACGGCCCTTATGCTACATACCACAACGTAGGAAGAAAATTAGGATATGGATACACTGCGAGATGGAATCGGATGTCGACGCCCGTCCGGTCTCACTCACAAATGTTTGAATTAATCTGTTGGACGATCCCGCGTATTTGTCCTCCTCTTTGTCCTCTCTTGTATTTTCTAAAGATCCTCAAATTTTGCAGTAACCAACGCTCCATTCTGGAAATTATATCCATCTATAATAGACCTATTGTGTTTCACAATGTGATAATTTTCATTTAAATAATTTTAAACCTAGTTTATAATTATTGAAAAAGCGATTTCTATCTCAAAAGAGATACGCAAATGATTCTAATCTTCGTAAGATCAACGTAAATGTTCAAATGCTTACCATAGTACTGCGTGAGTATTTTAAATTAAAGGCACTTTTATAATTAAAATCATTATTATGTAAATATAGATGGCACAGAAAAGATACAAAACGATAATGATAAAATATAATTATTCTTGTGAAGCGTATCTTTTTTATAAAAGAAATAAGAATACCTTTCAATTTCATATTCAAATAAAAGATCTAATTTGATAATTTCTACAATTTTATTATAGTAAAGTAGTTATGTAATTATTTTAAAACCGTTTTAGAATCATCCGAATAATTTTTATGTAAATAATACAGGTACTTATCACAAAGTAAGCAAATAAAGTCTCAATGAAGTCTTTTATTTTTCTATTTTATCAGATTTTTTTTCAAAAATTTTTTCAAAAATGATAACATGATAGTTAAAAATTTATTATTACCTCTTTCTCTTTTTCAATATTGCTATTATTTTTATATATCATAAAAGAATTAAGATTATACAATTGTTTTCATAAAACTGACTAACGTTTGTCTGTAAATTTCGTTGGACTATGACACGTTTTTTTGAATAAATCCTGATAGTATAAAATTATTAAAAACAGAAATCGAAATCCTTTTTTAAACCTCTATTATTTTTATAAAAAGCCTTTCAATCGGATGAAAAATTCGTAAAGTTTGCTAGATCCATTTTTCATTTCCACATTAAATGTCTGTGTGTTTTGTAGGCGTTTAAACAAGAGCCAATGCATTAGTTTTTATTTGTCATATTTTCAAACGTAATTAGGACTGAAATCCTGAAACGAGGATCTTTCGCTGTATGCCAGCGTTTTCTAACGTAAACACTTTCAGTCTGAAAAGTTTAAATTACCAACTGTACTTTTGTGTTATCTTGAGTAAAGCGGCGAGTTAAATCGTATAGGTATTAAACCAATTAAAAGAAATTACTCCGAAAAGCCTAATGGGTTTTGTGTAACTAACTTTCGTCAGCGTCGTCGCGTTTTTAACTGTATCTCTTGCCCGTGAGAAGGCTCCAACTGTGTACTTTGATTTAATTAAACCCGCCAGTGCTGACATTAAATAATATTTAAGTCGTCGATACGCGTCTCTTCTTCCGCCGCCTTCTAATTTTGTCATTTAGTAGGTGGGACCATAATGAGATGCCTTCATGAAATATCCCGATGAAACGATAATTATAATCATCAATAATAAACGAAGATCGATCGATATGTGAACAATTTCACAAGCGAAGGCTATTTTCGGCCAAAGTGGATCTTAATGTTTAATAATATTGTGTGAATTTCCAACTCATAGAAAGTGCGCGCCGATTATTTGTCGATCATAAAACACAGTTCTACGTTGGAGTACGTGACATCACGAATTAAATTACCAAGCGATTTAATAATATTGATGCTAATGAGCATCTTGAAATACTGTAAAGAATATATTGCGAAAAATATCACTCCATAATTATAATTAGGTTCACGCGTAACTAGTGTCAAATGATTCGATTAGACACGTCCACGTTAGACATGTTATCGATTGTTAAGTTGTCATTATAAAAAATATATTTAAACATGTAAATATATAGAAATAAAGAACAAATTAATCAGTATCCAAAAATTAATTAAAAGATTATTAATTAAAAGATTAATTAAAGATTAATTAAAGATTAATTAAAGATTAATTAAAAGACCAATATTATTCGTAAATCGCTTCATTAATAACCTATTCAATTTAGTTACTGATATCTTGCGGTTATGAAAACAATAGAAAATTAAAAAAAAATGAGAATATCAATTTTTTCTACTATTAAAACCTAAAGCTCTTTAGCTAAACGGGAATATATCGTTAAAAATGCAACAGCATTAAAAAATAATTTCAATTCCGATATTATCTTTACAGTAAATTTTATGAATGGAGGATATACATATCGAGCGGAATCTGACAGCGATATGCAAGATGATATTGCGGAAATAGCTGCGAATAGCTTATTGACATCTCGGCGACGAGCGGTATTCCGCGATTAAGTAATTGCGAGTCGCGACGAGGCAGGAAATGCTCCTGATAACGACCTCTAACAGGAATTAATAGCAGGGCGGGGGCGCGTGATTACGCGCCGCGCCATGAATCGACGCTTATTACAGACGTTGAATTTGAAATCAATCTCCATTAATGAGATTTATAATTAGGGACAAGATCCGCCTGATGATCCGGGAGCGAGAGAGGCGAGCCGCCGTGTCGGCACCGCGCCGAGAGTGCCTCTCCTTGAGGCGCGCTGTGAATAGACAATAATTATTCTTTAGTAAATTATCGGACCTACACAGCATCATTTTTTCACGGCGATTTAATCGCGCTTAAGATACCTCTCGCGAGTTAACTCCGGCGGCGGCATGATCGGACGCGAGAAATCGAGCTCTCGCGCCGGGGGGATTTATCGACCAAGGCCGTCTTCTTCGAGCCGGGATCGTCGTTTCTGGGTAATCACTTCGCAACAATGTTTAATCACGGCCGCAAATATGGAGCGTTATAAATCGACCGTTGCAATCACATCGAGGCGCGTACATGTATATGCACGTACCCATGTACGTCCGGCAATCGTTTATAATGACGGATCGCGCATAATTAATTGCCTGCGATGATGCATTGAAATCGAGAATTTTTGCGAATCACGAGTACGAGCAGTCTTGATTGCTTAAGCACAATGCGATAAATAAAGCGTTGACTTTTTGTAATGTTACTTACAAAGTACGAGATACATTTTATACGATATTCTCTTTTAAAATATTAAGATCGATATCATATATGTCATGTTGTTTGATGAAAAATCAAATGATTAAAAATGAAGAATGCAACAAAAATATACAAATAGATGTAAAAAAACAAGCATTGCAACGAGATTTTTTAAGATATTGCAATTTACGTACTAATTATCTACTAAATTGCACTATATTAAATTACACTACATTAAATTACATTATATTAAATTACACTATGTTAAATTTTGTATCTTTAATTCTCTGTCTGCAATAATCTACATCAATTTACTCCCTCCGTCTGCAATATCGTTTTTTCAAGTTTTCAAAAAATCAGAAAGTATTCAGAGTCACTTTTTAACATCTCTATTTTTCTTATTATCAAGTAATTTTTTAACTCAATTGTTAGAACTTTTATTTATTAAAAATTGATTCCGCCTTCCCTTTAGTTTGCAAAAATTTGAAAATAAAATTTTGCTTACGTTAAAAAAAATTCGGATTGCAGAAAGGTCAGTATTTAACTTCTGTGTATGTATCATATCTTATTTGATAAAAATAGTAAAAAAATTTTTTCTTGCGTTACGTTCTTGCGTATGTTCTAGCTGCTTTCTATTGTTTTCTATTACCTATTTGCTTTTTAATTTTTTATATGCTATTTCCAACACTTCCTTCTTTATAAACAGCATATCATATATATATATATATATATATATATATATATATATATATATATATATACTATATTATATAATACAATAGTATTAAACGTAAACTAATTTAGATGTAGAATACGATGCGACGGAAAAGGGCAGCAGTGGTTTTTATGCCGATCGCCCGACGAATTGTTGAAGAAAAACGTATCTCTTTGACGCTCCATTCAGGCGTAGCAATTTTTTTCGCCACTTAACTACTGGATACCCTCTTTTTCCTCTCGCCTTTTTCCCCACTCTTCTTCTCTCGGACCGTTAAGCCGTTTTACGAGAGCTCATGTTCCTTCTTCTTCGGTTCCGCGGCGAGATACGCGCGAGAGAAAGCGAGGGGAAGAATAAGAGAGAGAGACGG
>JANQDE010000038.1:672384-677384 GCA_037157785.1 Cephalotes varians | reverse complement strand
TAAATCAAAATCATTTTTATAAAATTGTCTGTATCGTGATAATTTCAAGCAAAATAATCCGAAAAATTTTAAGATCTAAAATCGCCAATTCTCGTATATTAAAACAAATTCTATTCTCTAAAATTCTTAAAACTTCTTAATAGCGTTAGTTTCATTAAAGATGTTGCTCTTTTGTTTTTTTTTTAAGAATGTTAATTGCTTTCACAACGCATCAATGAAAGAATTTTTGTGATTAATCAGAAAGAATTCGAGCGAAAATCGCGTAAACCAAATTGTTCTTCAGTCGCTTGAGAAATATGACGCCGAGTCAAAAGCCAAACACTTCTAATCGGTCATTCTAATTATTACGAGAAAATAGATAAGCTACTTGATAAGCTATTAAAAAAATATATGATTAGTCAACTTAAAAGGTATATTACGTCTTCCTCCATGAGTGGAAACGGAAAGAATGAGAATGGAATTTCTTAAAAAATAAGAGAAAAAAAGATAAAAAAGATTCATCAAGATTCTTGTTCAGTAAGGCTCAATTTATCGATAGGAAATGTCGATATTTTGTATTAACTAAATGAAGATTTATTAATCTAAATTTTAATCATAATTGTTTATCTTAGTTGGTTTTAATCGCAAATGATTAAGGAGAATTTCCGTCTTTGTTCGTGACGTGACTAAAATTTCCTTCGCCGAAACACGGATAGAGATACTTTATCTTCATTTATAATATGTAGCGAGGTTATTAAAATACGTTAATTATGCTTGGGATAACGTTGCTTTAGTCTCATTTGCAAGATTTAATGTTGCTCTTGAAATAAAAAATATGTAATATTTCCTTAAAATTGATTGCAATTGTGTATTCCTAGCGAATTAATGTTAATGCGACGTAATTTTCGCGGGGATATATATATGTTTTCTGACCAATTGCAGTTCCCGTTGGCAGTTTGGAATATGTTATTGTCACGTGCAATATATACCCGTGTAAACGTTGCATTCGCAACAAGAAAGTCTACACGAATCGCGGACTGTCTGTGCGGGAAGACTTAATGGCTCTGTTAATGTGTACCTCTGATAATTAGTATAAAATTGCTCGCAATTTATAATTTAATTACAGTCACTCCCACCACCGAAAGCATTTATTCACGTTCGCGGATTTGAGTTTGCAACTAGATATTCCCCGTCGTGAATGCCAGCCGTCGTTCCGGCGCGTCCAATGGAAACAGATTACGTTAATTATCGTCCGCCATATATATTCCTGCTTAACTCCCTTTGTTTTTGCAACTGAAATTATGCTGCCGGCGTACTATTTATCTCAAGGGATCGACCGAACCAACATCTCTCACCTGGTTGTATTCCGGAGGATCCTACAGACCTAACATCATTAAGCTAACAATAACATCGTAACAAAAATGAAGTAACGCGAAATCTGAATTGAAATTCTACGAGATTGACGTATAAATATTATATATTCGAAATCTGTCTAAGGGTCGATTTCACTCTCTCCAGTTAACTTGATCGGCTGATTAAATGTCAACTGTAATTTGTTCATTTTAGTCAATGATATATGCGATTGAACTTCAGTAGAATAATCGGCCGATCAAGCTAACCGGAGATGATGAAATTGGCCATAAAATATTAAATATTATAATAATGTTAATTTTTCTTAGGAAAGCAACATACGCATTAACGCCTACATTCGTTTATGCAAAATACGGACGGGTTTCTTCCTCACAAAACATGTCTAAAACTTGTACTGCCCTCCTCTCGGACTTCCTTCTCAGGATAACGTACTGCTGAACCAGTTCAAGAAAAGAATGTTAACGCAAGAGAGGGGGTTTAGACGGGCCGTAGTAATTTCTTAACGGTTCCAGAAATTATGCGCCTTAATTATGCTCGGAGGAACGAGAGGGGAGCGAGACGAGGAGGAGAGCTATGCGTTTTAGAGACCCCACGGAATGGCTAATTGCCGCGCTCTGCCAGTTTGATTGCAATTCTTTGCGAAGCATCGAAGGAAGAGAATGCGGAGAAGACCGGAGCGAGAGAATATTAAGGCAGAAAAGGGAAGTTATTCGCTGCTTAGGAATAATTGTTAGAAATAATTTTTCACTATCAAGGCGTTGCGAGATAATTGTGGAGCGACGCGGGAGGGGAGGAATTTGCGGGGTGCCAATGTGTGCGCACGTGTATGTATATTTATACACGTGTGTGTACACGACAGTAATGGATAGTTGCTCGTTATCCGTGCGCTCTGCTAAGGGAACTGTTCGAAATTATAACCTCCGCGAATGTTTTACGACGCCGCCGAGTATTGTGTACGAAACCCCGTTTCCATTTTTCTCAGTAACTCGCGCGTCTCCATTTTTCCGGACCGCAGCACGTAGCCGCTGGGAATTTATGCTTTACTTAAGCTCGGCGCTCGCGTGACGTTTTCGGAAATTTCGGGACGTCAGTTTAATTAATTTATTACCGTGTGCGGCGACTTCCGACCGAAAGTTGTTTCTAGTGACCTAATTTCTCTCGGATCGCTCGTACGTGATTAACCAACAGGTTCTAATCAATGTTTGATGTTTTTTTAAAGAAAATTCTCCGCGAGTTCTCATTAAATCTTTTTGCGAGATTGAAGAAATATGAATTTTTAAAATTACAAAAAAATGTATGAAGCGCTTTGAAGCATATGTTTGCATTAAGACCTACAGAATTTTTTGAATTTAAATACATTATTTTCTCAAAGTTTGATCAATCGCTCTATTTTTTCGCGAATTTTCATGATTTTTAATCCTCGAAGTTCAGTTGAAGCAAGGTTCATGCAAAAGAATAAAATTTTTTTCATTTAACTATTTAACTATTTTCTGTAACTATCCGTACTTTGATGTTTTAATTTGTTAAAACCTGCAATTCATTTTCAATCTCCAATATGTTACATAATCTTGTTATTACATCACCATACTTTCCCAAAGGAAAACTTGTCGAAATATTATACAATCAAAGAGGAACGTGAAGAGCATATCTTTCTACTTCTTCTTTTTAAATACCAAGTACGCACGCGCGAGTTAATTAGCAGTTCTTGGCAGTGGTTTTTGCCAGAAAAGAATTTCATTATTAACTAGCTTTACAAAATTCACGTAAATAGTAAAACATAGTAAAACATTTAAATAATAAATTTAAAAATTTTGCCTCTTCAAACATGAAAAAAATGAAAATTTGTTTTTCTAGATATTAATATCATAATCGAAGCTGATCTAAAAAGAGAAATTCTTAGTACATGTAAAAATATCTTAAAAATTTCCAAAATAGTTCATAGAAATATAATTTGCAACATTAATTTCTCTTTAAAATATATACATTTTTCTTCTGATTAATATTACAAATTCGTTAGATTTAAAATATTTAGTCGTATTCACAGAAATTGCGCGGCCTTCTTTCGATACAGCTGCAATAAGGACTCCATTGCGCGCAACGATGACTTACAGTGGGTGGCGCATTAAAATGTTTGTTTTTCCTTGGGCGACGTTAACCGGCTCACCGACTCGCGCTCAACTCCTTAGAAACGCTTCGCCCGTAAATAATACTTTCTACGCAAGTGTCACATAACGTCTTCTCGCTACACGGACTTCATTTTAGACGCGTTTTGCGACCTGCGACGACGCATCGTCATATTCCTGGCACCGACGCCGGATTCTCGGCAGTTAATAAACTAACAGCAAGAGGAATAGTAAGAGCGAAAGAAAGAGGGAGAAGTAAAGTGGGAAGAGGAGAGAAACGAATAGAAAACTAGTATTAAAGTGCACGTCAGAGTGGGACTCGGCTAACTTCCAGACCCCTAACTTGGCTTCTCATTTTCTGAAATACAACTCCACGTTGCCATTCCATTCGACAAACTCGACTACTTCTGAATAGAGATAGAGAGATAGATAGATAGATAGATAGATAGATAGATAGATAGATAGAGAGAGAGAGAGAGAGAGAGAGAGAGAGAGAGAGAGAGAGAGAGAGAGCATATCAAAGTAGAGAAATAGAGAGACAAAGAGAAGAGAATACCCGTAGCTTTGAAATCATTCTGTGCTTAAACTATCTATCTTCGACAAATCTTCCAAAACTCACTGTTTTCTCCTTTTAAGAGACGCATTCTCTTCTTCCTTACTACCTTGCTATTTCCACCGAATAAATATTCTTTCTCTCTCTCTCTCTTCCTCTTCCTTTTTTTTATCTTTATCACGAATCAATTGAAACAAACATGTATCGTAACAAGGTTAAAATTTTCCATGTTCGTTTCCGCGAGCAGAAAATTAAACAGAACTTGCTAGATTATTGAAAATATGAAAAAAGATGCGAAAAGATTGTGATTTCCTGTGAATTTTTTTGACATCGACGGCTCTTATTTGTAAATGTTCAAAAATGCTGCGACATGAGTAAAAAATTAACATATTAAATTCCATATTTTAATGATTAATTTATATTTTATTATTTAGCTAATTATAATTTTGATTATATAAATTTAATAGTGCAATATAAAGTTTAATGAAATTAATCTATGATATGTATAACATGCTCATATATAATATCTATTATTTTAACGAGAGAGAAAAATAAAGAGAGAGAAAAATTATTAATTTTGATTAAAATAAAATTGACTAAATGTTATATGAAATGACATTTATCATAAATTACACGAGAGATACAGATATAACATTAAAATTTCAATTATAAAGTATACAAGATTTTGTGTGATCTCTCTTCCTCTTTCTCTCTCTCTCCTCTCTCAACGCTCAACAAAATATCATTCTATTTCGTATTGCATATAACATTTCATGCAACGATCATAGCACCGATTTAATATTGCACACGGAGCCATGATCTCTCAACTAATTCACTAGAAACCACAGCGAAGCATTGAATTGATAATATCTATAATATATATACATTCGGAAATAACCCCTGCGATTGACGCGTTTCTAGCTCTCTTTCTCTCTCTCTCTCTCTCTCTCTCTCTCTCTCTCTCTCTCTCTCTC
>JANQDE010000038.1:646314-672279 GCA_037157785.1 Cephalotes varians | reverse complement strand
TCTCTCTCTCCTGCACTTACAGGGGGAACTTCGGCAATAATTCAGCGCGCTTTTTGCGCGCGTCGCGAATATAGATCGCGGCCTCCACACGCGCGCGTGCGAATCGATCGCGCGTCGCGCACCGTCGCTTTTTGCGGTCGCGCCGAGCGATGTTCGCGGCGGAGACAAATGAACTCGGGTCATGATCATTTTTCCAACTTCGTCCCGCGACTTCTTGCCGAGCGGCGGGTCGAATCGGCTGAAAAAAAATGCCGGAGTTCTGCGAGCCGCGCTTAGGAATATCCAATCGGCGCGTAGCGTCGCGACGCCGTTTCGCAGGCGACTTTTTGCCTATAACTCAGAGCGTTTTTTGCGTTCGTCTCGCGTCGAACGCAAAGTTTCTATCTACGCATACGGATCGTTTGTTGCGTGTCGTTCGTTCCGCGCGTAGCGTTTGTTCCGCGCGATTCAATATGAGACTTTTATTCTCGCGAACACTGGCTTTTATACATCGAAATGATTGAACTTCTCGCGTACGTCGTACGCACGAAACGGAAGTCTAAAAATGCGAATGTTAAATGGATCGCACTGAAGTGAGTTAAGAATATCAAATCGATTAAAGTACACGAAAAGAACGGTTTTGCTGAAGTCTCTAAAAATCTAGCTAGATACAGATCTGAAAATAAACTAGTTGCTAGAATGTTCAAACTTTTTGCAGCAATGTCACATCAACGCTTACGCGTTCTACATAATTATTTTAATGGTCCAAAATTTTATTGTCAGATCTGTATCTAGCTAAATTTTTAGATATTTCAGCAAAACTGTTCTTCCATGTACGTTACGCTAAAATAACTATCAATATCAAAAAAATTGCTAAAGAAGATTTCATATAACATAGACCAACAATATCTATCTCATTGCTTTTCTCGACTTAGCCTAAATTCATTTCTGTTCCATTGTGAAACTATTCTTCGAAGAATTCACCTTAGTAAGATAAAATCAATTCAATCGTTCACATCTGTCATCCTCTTCCACGATCCTCGGTCAACGCACCTCTTCTCCCTTTATCATCATTCACTCTCTCCGGTGCTCGCCGGGATTCTCTTGCCCTGCGGCTTTTCCCTCTCTCTGTCATTCTCTTTCTCACGTACATCGCTCTATCTCGGTCCTTGCCCTTCTCCTTTGATCCTCCGTATCTATCCTTCGCTCTCTTTCGCCAGGACTCTCCGGGCAATCTCGTTCGATAGAGCCCGCGTTAATTTGCATAGCCACTTCGAGAACCGCACGATCAACGGCCGCTATCGTATCGCTGTAACTGGCGTAATATTGCGCCGGTATGAACTTATCAGCCAGGAAACGATACGATGCCGATACTTTTCTTCCGCTCCTCGCACGCTCGATCTTAAGTTGCGTTTAAGACTTCGAGCACCATCTTCGCACGCTATCGCTGCATCTTTTAGAATCCTTCTCGCTGAATTGGAACGATGTGTTATATTAAAAATTTATGGTTGTATAAACATATATTCCTGCTCTGCACCGTTTATACCGACAGCAAAGATCTATAAAACGAAAATTGACAGCGGCAATGAAAGTTTTCAAAAATGTTTCACAGCTGTTTATACGTTGCATTTGATTGTCTAATATACGACTTGAATCGCATCTTTATTAATTAATTATTAGCGGAACAGAATTTCTCGTAAGACCATTGCTATAACTTGGATTTTTTTTTAAATTTAACTAGCTCTTTTTCACAAAGCAAAGTTAAGCGAAATCGTTCCGGTACACACATCCTCCCAGGCAAACTCAAGTCAAATTATTTCCAAAAGGTAAACTCTGATTAAACATTTTCAATCACGCTAATTCCCAGAGATCCCAAACCATCCGAAATCCAAGGCTGTTTCAATTACTTTCACAGATAAATTAGATCGCGAACGGTAGATTAAACCGGTCCGACTCGAGCGCGACGGTTATGACTCGTAAAAATCGAGTCGCATCGATCAGACGGTGTGCGAACGGTGACCGAGAGAGACGGAACGGAGAGTCGAGATATATAAACGGCAAGGGACGAAACATCACCGGGTCGATGGCTCGAGCCTGATGTCACAACGAATGCCTTATCGATACCGCCTGTCGAACGCTCATACGCGAGATATTCCGCATAGCAGTGTCTCGGTAATTGGATACACGATCGGGCCGCGGTGGTTTTCGTGTCGAAACTCGATCCGATCCGCGAACGACGAATTCAGAGACGTCCCGCGCAGAACGCACCTGCCCGTTTCAGGCCACGACGCGAATGACGTTAGTGTAAAAGCGAATTTATCACAATTTGCTCTTGACGATCGTTCTAAATAAATTGTTCATATTGAAAGATAAGCAGGTTAACCAACAGTTTCCTTAAAATCAATTACCCATTCGAATAACAAAATGTTATTTATTTTATTTATCTAAATGAATCCATCAACTGTATATTCTGTTTAAGTTCTAACTATAAGTTTTAATTATTATAGTATTCCAACAATGTAGTAACTACAACGTAGTGACCAAATAATTTGGAAATAATTTTGTACATGTCCGTATCGAAATTTTTCTACACGAAAAGAATGTTTTGTTAAAACAACTGGTAATTTAGTTAAAGTAGTACAGATCTGAAAACAATTTTGTTAGACCATCAAAATAATTATGTAGGATGCTCAAACTGTTGCTAGAATTTTTCAAAATTTTTTGTAAAATTGTTCATTATGCTTGAGCGTCTTACAGTAATAGTAATAAGTAATTTTGATAGTTCAACAAAATTATTTTCAGATCTGTATCAAACTAACTACTACTTCAACAAAATCGTTCTTCGCATAATAACATAGTAACTACATTTGGAATACATTAACTTCTCACGATATGTCTACGGAAAAGTCTTCGTGATAAATGATTAATCCAGTGTAGATTCGGCTTAATATATTCCGCACACAGGCGGACGAAGCTCACGTCTCCGATTCGCAGATTTCGACGGCGGAAACGATGTCAAGACGTTGCCGTCGTTTGCAGATCGCCCGGAGTCTCACAGATGACACGATAAGTTCCTCGAAGTCATCAATACTTTTCACTGTGACCGTTTGAATGAAATATCATTGCGAGCGGATGCGTTCTTCCTCGGACAGGAATGCAAACGTGTATTTGCCTGAGGCAAAATTAATACTCCAACTTCTAGAATGTCCACGAAATGCGAATTTCAGAGGAACTACATTAAATTTTATTTGAGTTTTATTATAATTTTAAAATGTACTTCTTCTGTATCTAAAATCGATCTAGAATAGCAAAAATAAAAAGAATATAGATATTAATAAAATTTTCTGTTTAACAGAATACGTTTAACACATATACATATACTTCAAAGAGAGAAAAAAAGGAAACAAATGTAACTAAAAAGTGAAAATAATAATGAAGGGGTTAATGCGCGTATTTATTCGAGATGCATTTCGTGATCGTCTCGGTCAACCAGATAACGAATTAAATCGTCGATGCACGATAATAATCCGCGTCGCCTATAATAAGCCGATCGCGAAGTAACTAGTAATGCGCGTGACTGATTCTAGCGGAATTACGCGCCACTGATTAGCGCGATACCATAATCCCCGTAAATATGATTACGAGGAAATGATTATCCTCCGTGCATGCCAATCGATAGTTACGGATCCGTAAATAGGTCCTTCGGAAATTTCAGATTCGTAAGTAGGTTCTCTGGAAGGTAAACATGTAGCACGAAAATAAAATTGAGCAGAACGAAAAATAACATATAGGAATATTTGCACCTCACAAGATGAGTCATATGTAATACTCTTTATGTACAGGGCATACAAAATTCTACCATTCTTGTCAAAAAAATTAATACAGAAAAATTAATGAAAACGTTCCATGAAATTTTCGGTGAAATTTCGCGCGATAGTATTTATGCAAATGTAACTAGTGGTGCATTTTACATTCGGTAATAGACAATATCGAATAACACACTCGGGGAACAAAAATGAAAATTAAAAATTAGAGCGGTCCCAGAAATATGCTTCGACATTGCATATAGGATGATATATGATACGCGCTATTCTATCTATTTTTATGCGAGCTCGTCGATGCATTCGTAGTAATTTCCGGATCGTTTTAATTGCCAGCTGTTATTTTGCACAAACTCGTTAACTACCTACACCGATAACCGCACATTAATTACAGAGCTCAACGTTTCTCTCTCATTTTAACGATCGGTGACATTTTCTCGTTTGATTCCCTCGAGATTTCCGCGCAAAGTTTTTTTTATTCAAATTGTGTATGTCAAATGTAAAATTATCTTATAATCGTGTTTCAACGCATACAATATAGAAATTAACTTTTAAGAAAATTGTTTACTGAAATAAATTTGTTTTGTTGGAGATCAAAAACTACATCGCATGTCGATATAGCTACAATTATGCACAAAAACGCGAATACAGTTAGATATAGTAGAAAAGAAAAATAATTACTTTAATAATTACTACTTTGCGTGAAGATGTTTTTTTAGTTTCTCAGTATCGTTTGAAAACTTAATTTAAGTTATTTTAAAACAAAATTTACTTTCTCGAAGTGATTTATAAAAGAGAAAAACTTTTAATGTTAAAAACTTAGTAAAAATTCGGTTATAATATTAAAATATATATTATCTAACTATATCAATTTAATTTATATGAAGTGAAAATTCGGAGTAACTGCTGGATAGTTATTTATTAAATTGAGATATTTGTAAGAATTAGCGGGCATTACTTCAATAGAAGTTAATGAGACAACAGTTTATCGTTAGACTTCAACCTTCAATTAAATGAATAAATCAAAGTAAAATTGTATAATGATTTAGATAATAATAGTATTTTTCAAAAAAAAAAAGAAATGATAGATATAGATAAAAAGAAGGAAAACTGTAATAACAAAGAAAACAAATACCATCCCTTTAAAGGTATTGTACCTAAAAACAGTAATAAATATATTTTCATCGTTAATTAATATCTCGTTATTACTAACGGAAGATCTCTAAATTTTCGGTTTACCTCTCGTAATGATACATGTTATATTATATTTTGCCAATCGCAAAACTTTATTTACATATTTTCATCAATATCAAAGTTGCTTTGACGTACGTCAGCAGAGTTTAGCGCAATTTTAAATATTCTTCTGTAGGAATAGCTCACGCAAGTATCGACGAGAGACGATAGTGATAGGTTGAATATAAGGGAAATCGGCAATTCGTTGATGCTACCGAGTAGACACAAATACGAGAAAAACGAGCTCATAGCTCGCTATCGTTCAGATAGACCCTAATGCTTACGCAGGAAATTTGTGACCCATTGGACAGGACTCGCGAGGGTGCAAAGCAAATGTTTTCTTTCGATGTCCTCCCTAATGCACACATTTAAGTGTACTCCGTTCGATCTATAACGGCGACGGCCGCAAACTCGGAGCGCATCCTACCAGGACAATATTATCTCGAAAAATATTTAACAGCGATATTTGGGTTTCGATTTTATTTAATGTTACGTTCGTAGCGCGCGAGAAATATTCGGCAAATGAAATGGCACAATTGCCGCAATGATATACAACGATGGCTGTGGACCGTGGAATACGGCTTTGATGAATCGATTTTTGCAGCAAAGAGGTTAAAATTTTTTCGGAAACACATGCATTTTACTCGCTAATCCTTAGACCAATTTAGAAAGACGATTGCTCTTCTATAAATATATGATGTTTCTCTCCTTTCATACTTTCTTTTTTTTAATTTTGTTAAAAAATATACTTTTTTTCTTTTGTCTCCGTGGCTCCGAGTTGAATTTGTAACGCTCCTTCATTGCTGTAATAAATCATGAGATCTTAAAGTGATAGGAAACGTAATCCACCATGAAATTGTAGTCGAAACTAGATTCACCAGCTTATAGAAGATATCTTTGTTAGATACAAAATGCATTTTATTTACCTGCCTGCATTTTATTTACTCTTTCTATCCATTTTTAAATCAAGTTATTTTATCTCACAGGATCAACATTTGATTGTATATTGTATAATGTGCAGTTAATAAAAATTCTCTCTCTCTCTCTATATATATATATATATATATATATATATATATAACAATATTGCTTCTAAATATATTATTTTATTCAAAATTATATATTAATCAATTTTACATGATTCTTGTACATATGTATAATATACTTATAATAAACTTTGTTATATTGTTCTCTCTCTTTCTCTCTCTCTCTCTCTCTCTCTCTCTCTCTCTCTCTGCACTCTATATTAAGAAGATAAATCAGTCATAATTCTTGATTTCCGCTTTCTGCGATTACTTCGTATACTTGACGTTTTTTACATTTTTAAATGTATAATATTTTTCATCAATTATGTACGACTTGATCATTACGCTTCTCCGACAGGTTTCTTCAAAGCGAAAATCGCATAAGAAGCTCGTAACATCGCGCTCCGTGTGTGCAAGTACCATCGCAAAAAGGAGAAAGTTCTACACGTCCGAGGGAGCTTATTTAATCGCAATTGCTATCGATTTTCCGTACCAACTATGCCCCAATGGCGCGGCTAATCGCGACGAGTTCGAGATCGCGCGGAAGTTACGACGAGATTCTGACGATAAAACGGCGAGCTACGCCGATGGCTTCAATCATGTATAAAGTGATCGCAATGAACGTTTACAGTATTGAAAGGCATGCTTCGGCGCGGACGCCATAACTCGTACCTTGCCATTAATATAATCTCGTATAGATCGTTTTAAAATTCCCCGTTGCGAGATGAAGGGAAGAAAGAGCCTGGCTGTTACTGCTGATCAATTCAATGGTATCGCTCGCGACGCAAATTGATTTGTGATTAATCGTGCCGCTGTAAAGTCCGAAAATATGATATTGCGCATACGTTTCGTAATTTGTCGGTATTCTGCGTTAGTTTGTATCTGATATGTACCATTTTTTAAGTCTCGATTTGAACTTATTAGATTTACAAAGTCGTTATTCAGAAACATTATTGGTCCGCGACATGAATTTTTTACAATTAATTACATAGCAATAAAGTTTAAAAATAGAACATTATACGCGTTTTAATCACTTCGAGTATCAAATTTTATTCTTCAATTTTGCATTTTTTCTTATCATTTACCAAATTTATTATCCCCGCTTAATTAAACTTTTAAAGGAAGGGGATTGCTTGTCGTTTGTAATCGAGAACAATTATTTTGTGCAAGTTAGTTTTGTCTTTCGTATTTTTCATAATCGTTATTCAAGTATATCCTCAGTAGAATTAATTTTCTTGGATTAATAAAATCACTATAAAAGAATACAAAAATATTTGTTGCACATACAGTTTATAATATAAAATAAGTTAATCTGTTGGTCATTCTGTTAATTAATTTTTTTATTTTTGCTTTAATAATTGTTTATAACTTTGTGTTTATTACATTGTGCCAATATTCAAATATTATATTAAGCTATCTCGTTTTTATGTATCATTGATTTTATATATATATATATATTGTTTATAAATTAATAAATTCTTTACAGATTTTTAAAATGCTTTATTATCAAATTGACGATCAATTTAATTTGTGAAATTATTATTCTAGCTTCAGTTTAGAATTGCATTTTCAAGTTCGACAATTATATTAGCGCGCAGTTTATAGAACTGTATTTAAAGTATATCTAAAAGTCATATGAAAATTTTATTAATTTTTTTATTTTAATTTTGCTTTAATAATTGCTTATAACTTTGTGTTTATTACATTGTGCCAATATTCAAATATTATATTATGCTATCTCATTTTTAACATCGCGTCGTCTGAATAGCCATTTTTCTTCTTAATGTGACACACACGCACACGCACACGCGCGCGCGCACGCATGCACGCGCACGCACGCACGCACGCACGCACACACAATTTATAATTTCTAAGATATTTGTTTTTAAAATTTCGCTGAAAGACTATGTCTATTAATGCAATTTTAAATGTCATTGCAATTTTAAAGTTGCATTTACCGTCATTAAATTTTTGAGAAGCAGACTTTTTTACTCTAAAAAAAAGCGCTTTGCGGCAGTATTATTTATACTTCCCGCATAAGCATCAACGGCCTAACGCGCGGGGGGAAATCCGGCGGAACGCGAAACGCGTGAATCCAGTGTGATCGCGTGCGATCTCTCGATCCGTAATGAAAATTCTCGGCTGCATTGATATGCATCTACAAGATTCCGACTGCGCTCGACGTGCTCCCGGCGTTCATTTCATGCGATTTCAGGACTTTTCGCCGGAATCTCGTAAAAGCGAATTCTTCACGATCGCTCGCATCACCGCGCCACCCTCTCGCGACTGCATCCCCTCGATGTCCCTAGAGCGCGATGGAATCCATTTCGCAGATATAATATCCCAGTGTATGTTTTAAAGCCTAATCTATTTTTTACTAGCGAATTCGCGATAAGAAAATTATTATCGAGGCTCAAGAGGAATATAAAGAATCTAAAACACAAACACACACACACAAACACACACACCGGTAGTTTCATACTTTTCTCTGAATTACATTTTCTCACGATTTTCGAATTAATTTTTAACGAAATCTTAAATAAAATATATACATCTTTTTATTTATTACATTAATTATTAATTATCTTTACCAAATATGCTAATATTTCTAATCAAAAAGAAATCCATTTAATTTTATTTGATTTAAATCAAATAAAAGCATAGAATAAACGCGTAGTGAAAAACAACAATGACTATTTCGACAATGATTGTTTATTGTTAAGAAATATAGTTGTTTTATTTACATTAAATAATCACTTGTTACTGAAAAGAATAATTGCAACCTTGTTTTTAATGAATAGACATTTCGTTTATTCCAACACATAACATTTGATATATTCGACAATGATCGTAAATCGAGAATTTTTGCTAATCGACCACGGGTTTTGTTCGGAGCATTTAATTTGCGACTGATCAATTTATTTCAGAGATTCACAATGTTTTCATTTAATAAAAAAGCAAACCGTATCAAAACACGACATCGAGGACCGATAATTCCAATTTAAAAAAAAGCGCGATTGCAGAGCAGCGAGGCGCGAAAAAAATAATTCCGGCATATATTCCGATGCATGCAAACTTCGTTTTTGCTGGCATCACCCGGTACACTCGAAACAATGAGTTTCGGTGAATCAACCCCAAAAAAATACAAGCTCCTGGGATTAACTAGCGCTCCTGGCTACAATTGAAAACGAATATCGCTCGCGGGGAGGTAATTATATGAACGATTTTTGGAATCGGCAATTTATGACGAACAAATAGTTCGCCATAATTACTACTTTAAATCATTGTTTATCGCTATTACCACGTTATAGCGCGAGGTAATCGTGTTTACCATAAATTCCTCCTACAACAGTATCCGATCCAATTAATTTCGAGAATTGGCTAATTACTATACAAATTACACTGCTCTTTATCTCTCTCCTCGAATCGCGATGTACAGGTTATCGATTATCTGTGTTGCTGACTGATCATTTCTGGGCTACCATTATACACAAACGAACTAAAAAAATATACCGCTTTTCAATTTTCGTCTCGTATTAAATTATCCTAATAATTTCTATGACCAAAAATTTTCTCTTCCTCTATCTTTATCTTCTTCTTTTTAACGTATAACACAATTTAGAAATTTTGGAGAACAATTTTGGAGAATTTTTATTTTTATTCATACTTCATTTACATTTTATAATGTAAATATAATATTTATGATATAGTTTATCTCTTCCTCTTTTTCAACAATAACATAGATAATATTTTCTTAAGATACAAAGTTCTAAGATAATGAAGGATATTCTCTCTGTAAAAGAAAAAACGGTAGAAGACTACATCTATGTTTAATCAAACGTCACAATAGTTAACTATAATTATTTATAACAGTATGGCATTGGTTTTATGCCGTTATATGATTAAAACATACATTTCATCTTTCGAGTTTTATTAATGCACCAAGATTTTCGGTTCAGCCTTCCACCTGTGGAATATAAATTTACTTGGACGTTCCACCTCTTGCCAAAAAATAATTAAGACGTTCGATTAAGATATAAGATGCAAGTATAATTCATGTTTGACAACGCACCGTATTCTCGTGGATGATTTTTAATGGCGATACAATACGTATATATCTCGCGCAACGTCAACGATTATGTATTATATGTTGGGTGGTGTCTTCTCGATCGCGATTGGCCGTAAATTATACGGTTGCACGACCGCATATGGCCACGCTGATTGCACTCGCCTCAAGTCCGTCCCGACGGATATGTTTAATTCCATGCTCGATAATGCAGCATACGTAATTAAATTGCCGAGTTTCACTGCTAATTAATAACTATTGTATCCGTGCACACACTTGTTGTCATTAACACGTGTATATTCAGACCAGGTTTCTATTTCCGATAACGAAGTGTATTGTATGTACTTTGTAAATCTTCTATCCTGTGCGAAGGTTAATTGATGGCGAATTTGATATAGTAATATGTATTAATATGTAAAATTTAATGATTCTTAATAGATTGATTATGGGAGCAACTGTTAAAAAAATAAAATAAAAACAAAATGCAAACTCCTTTGCATCTATACAGTAAAAACACATTTTATATTTGTGTTAAAAATGGTCCTTGTTAACATTTTTGTGTTGAATTTTTAACATGTTCAAGTTAATTTAACGTAATGTGATTATGTTATTTGGATATTTTGTATTAAATTGATATTTAATATTTTTTAGTGTAAAAATAACATAATTTATGAATAAATAAATAAATAACATAAAAATAATGTAGTTTGAAAACATAAATTCTAAAATGAATGAATCAAAGATAAATGTTAATTTAACTGTTTATTATAAATGTTAATTTTACTGAAGAAATTTGTTTCCACAAATTGTGTCCAAATTGTATCAAAATGTTACATTTTTTGTATTAATTTTTACATAATGTTTGTATTATTTTCTAACATATTCATCTTGTGTCAAATTAATATAATAATTTAAGTGGACCATTTGGGACACGTAAAATGTGCTAAATTTAACACAAATTTTTTAACGATGTAATATCCTTTTCTATTTTAAATTCATTCTAATGTATAAAAATTTTCTTATATTTATCCATTTTAATGAAAGAGGCGAATATAACAAAGCTTTTCTATCAGACGATTATCAGAAGATTGATCAGCGAAAGATCAATAGGCGGAGAGGCGTAGACGCGCCAGAAGGGAAAGTGCAATCATTATACCGGCTAGTTAAGAAGTTCTCCGACGACAGCTCGATGGAAACTCGGAATCATTGTCAACTTATAACGACGTAATCATAAAGCCGATCCGCTAACGATCGGATCGTGTTTCTCGGAGACGCCGGTTCACCAACAATGAGACGTGTATTTTCTTTCCGGCCATAATCAAGCAATGAAACTGTGGCGGCTCGCCACAAATTTGCGGATTATGTCGTCTATAAACTTTCGCGACAGCTTTCCTTGTTTGGGCATCGTCCCTCCCTCTATATCGGCCCTATTTCTATGCGTGGGCAGACCACGGATTTGTTTCGCGTGACCCTCAAGTTATCGCCGTATCGCGACGAATCGTCTGCGTTGTTACACGATTAAAACAAAACGGTCCATTAGACATGCTGTCGATGTAGAATGTGTACGGAGAATAACGCTCTTACGTCGCGGATTACATTCCTGTTGGAATTATAATATGTATTACAAATTGATATTTCACTTAATACGTTATTTATCGTTGTATTTTATGATATAATTTCCATGACGGAAAATAATCACCGGTTACCACCGGTTTAGTAGCAGGATATAAAAAATTTGCGCACAATAGGCAATCGATAAATGATAACAGCAATAAAATCGAATGCTACAATATTAATTACGGTAATAGCAATCAATCATATTTGCACACGATGTAGTAAAAGATACATATCATATCAACATATATTTTCCTCGACATGATAACGTTCGTAATTTCATTCAATGAGAATTTCGTCGAAATCTCGTCGAATCGTCTTATCGATGGCGGCACGGCTTATTAGGTAGCCCTCGGATATTAGACGGAAGGCGATAACTTACTCGCGGCGAGGCTGGCTATCGGGCACTGTCACTGCAGGTTCGCGATGGTAGGATATTGTTTTTAGGCTGCGGTTTTGCCCCGCAGTCTCTCTCTCTTCCTCTCCCATCCTTTTCTCTCCCTCGTACTCTCCTGGGAAATTGGACCTGGAGCTGCGCAGGCAGCGCGCTCGCTCGCCGCTCATTTATTACCGTTGCTTTACCTCTGGGTGGCCAAATTTACCAAACGCTGCGGTTCGGCCTCCGAATGCGCCCGTCGTGTACACCGCCACCGTCGCGGTGGAGGACGTCGTTCGACGTTACACAGTTGAAAACTGAACGACGAATTGGCGCATCGCCCACCAGCCCAGCTCCACAAGTCAGAAAATATTTCGAAATAGCACACTCTGACTTTGCGAAGCGATGAATCAGAGGCCATTTTGCGGTGGACGTAATCAATTTTTGATAACGGTTTTGTTAAAATTATTGAAAGACGTAAAAATAAATATATGCCATTAATATTAAGGATTTATGTGTCACATGTGTCAAAACATTATCAAAAATATAAAAATTTCATAGATTATTCTATTATTATGTCTAAGCATCTATGTAAAATTTAAGCACAATTCTCTTATTGATTTAAAAATTATTTGATTGTTTTGTTTGCAATGATTCTTCTGTAAAATCATTTTATTTGAGTACTTATTTGTAAATTTGATAAGGAAGTAGCATCACAAATTAAATCAAATTTTTTACATATACTAATAAAGCTCTAAATAAATAAAATAAATAATAGCTCTAAATAAAAGCTCTAAATAAAATAAATAAATAATTGTGCAAAAGTTTATTTGGAATATAAAGTCTATTTACTCGTTTAAAAGTTATTTACCTAAAACTGCAGTAAAATAATTATTTCGATATAAGTTATAAGCCATTATAAATCAAATTTATTATAATATTTGTTGCTTTGTTTTTTTTGCATTTGATTTTAAAGCGTATTTATGACAAATTTTTTGTCGTTTTTTTGTCATTTTTTTATCATTAAAATGTGAATAACTTTTAGTTGATATTAGATAGCTAAAACATCCTATTTATATCAAATATTTATAGAAAGTAGTATATATAGTAGTATATATAGAAAGTAGTATATATCATTAATAATTTTATAAAAATATAATTTTTTGTAAAAAATTATCCATATAAATTGATTGATCACATTATTTAACAAATTAAGTAAATTGAAATTTGAAATAATAATAAATAAATAAATAGCTTAAATTAAAATGTGTTAAGAACTATACATTTTCTTTATATTGTTATAAATCGATATTATCACTTCTTTGAAAAAATAATTTTACCCAGAAGAAAATGCGTCAAAATGCATTGCGAGTAATTTTGATTTTTTATTCTGTGGTAGAAAGCTGTTCTTTTTTATTCAATAAAGTAGTTCGAAATATCGCAGTTTTGGTTTCGACGAGAGTTATTCAATTTCGACAAGAGGATGAATCGATAAGTCTCTTCTTCAAGGTTTTCTATTCTTTTGGAAGAGAGAATGTGCTGTCGAAGAACACGATAAAATTTGCAGATAAAAGTGAACAGCGATGCATGTATCTTTCTTTGTGAAACGATTAAAGTCAATGTAAAAATTCCTCGCTACGATTTCTTTAGGCTTCGTCGTTTATTCCGTTCCTCATTTGTAAGGACGGAACAAACAGCGGTTACTTTGGCGAGCGTCGATTCTTGCAAATCAGCTAGTTTAGAAGAACGAATACGGAATAAGAAATGCGAACACGGACAAGTCGAAGTTGAGCAAAGTCAAATTCATGACAAATGATTATTGATCTTTTTTCCACTTTTTCTTAAAATAAAATGTTACGGAAAGAAGCTCCGTATAAAAATTAATGTAAAATATGATATATTATATAAATTTGAAATTCGGTTATTGATATAATATATTATTATATTATTATAATAACATATATTATTATACTTAATCATTATTATATCATTAGAAGAACATTATATATTATATATTATATATATTATTATATCAATAATAATATATAATATATTATTATTTTATTATTATTATATTTTTTATTTATACAATATATCATAATAACATTATATATTATACATTATCGTATTTGTAATTGCTGTTAGACAACGAATTACGCTGTTTTATAAGATGATCAGCGCAGCGACTTTTAATCTAATTTGATGCTCGCGTACATATGCATTTCATATTTTTCATACTTTTGACGTTATTTTGCCGAGTGTAATAACGGAAGAAAGACCCGCACGTATTTGTAACACTCTTCGAGGAATTCTCATCTAACGCGGAGAAATATCAAGAATCTCACAAAGGTGGAAATGTCGGCAGACACGGGAAAAATGTGCTCGCGGCGTGCGAAGATGAGAACATCAGCGATGTATCTTCATCGTCGCGTTCCCGCTCTTTCGCAAAGCTACTCTGCGTCTTCCAATCATGGAATCACGAAAAATAAGAAGGTGTAGCCAGGTCGGACGGGAAGACCTTTAGAGATGCATCTTGCTTATCAAGCGACAAATGCACAGCTTTCATTTCTATTTACTCTCATATGACTATAATTCATTTTCGTTTAATTCATAGATCTAAGAAAAGGAGTTTCCTCTTTTAATAAATTAATTTAGAAATTGTTAGCGTCGTGAATATTATATTTATAAAACAAATAGTAACGCACAACATTGTTAAATATTTAAATTCAAATTCATTTAAGCAGAGAAATCATTAGAATCGATATAACGATACGATTATCACTAATATAACAACATTCAAAAATAATTAATTCATACTCTTTTGCATAAATAATTTAATCCGATAATTGTCGATGTCACATGTCACAGATCAATACTAAGAAAATAGGACGCGAAATATCGAGAGGGATATGGAGCGATTGTTTCCGGGATCGACGGCAAACTCCAAAATAGAAACAAGCTGTTTCGCTTATATATGTACGACATTCGTGTTTATTCTCCTCTTTCACTGTATTTTATATATTCTTTTCGCGCGGCAGAACTGGACCGGGAAAATATGACGGTCGATAAAAGATGGACGCAACGCGAGTAACAAACCGGGTTCTCGAACACGAAGACGGGTGCATTCGAATAGATCGAAAACCAAACATACGCATGTTCTAGTAGATATCTCAATATAACTGACTATATTCTTCTTATTCTAAAAAGCAAAAAGAAAGAAATATCTACACAGTTTCCTCTGTGAAATCTAGTGAAATATCTTTTATATATATATATATATTACATGTAATTTATTGTGAAACACAATTTCAGATCAAATCAGCGAAGCATGTTGTACAAAACACATTTTTAAAAAAACACAATGTACAGTATTGCAAAAAGAATTGAAAACTTTTGTATAAAAAATATTTAAAAATGTAATATATTTAAATATTTTTTTCTCTTTTCTTTTTTTGAGTCATAAAATAATCTTAAATTTTTCTGTTTTTTATTCTCGATAAAAATTCATTCTTATTAATAAAGTTTTGAGAGAAATAAAACAGAATAAGAAGTTAATTTATCGTTTAATAAGCAAGATGCATCTCTAAAGATCTTCTCATCCGATCTAATCGTATCTCTTTATTTTTCTCGATTTTCCTATTTCATTTCAACAAGTTTCTATAAAAACAGTGAATCTCGTCATCAGATTTCCGCAGTGAAATGAGAAGCTGACGTGCTCGATGTCGTTAATGTTTCAAAGCTTGAAACGAACAGTTTCTGATTTTTACCGCGTAAATCGAGCAAATGGAAGGTGCAGTAAAAAGTGCACGGAAAAAAATACAGCGACAATGCACGGAACGCAGATATGAAATGCCTAGTTATGTTTCCTCTTATTAAAAATGACTGGCGAATTGCTCGTGCCACTTTATATATGCGCGTAAAGCTCGATTCTGCAAGAAAAGAAAATCTTGAAACTTTCCTTTATAATTTTTTAATTTTACAATTGCAGAATGCAGGTTGTAATATGTTAAAGATAATTTATTAAGAATGTTTTGGCTGTACAATACCACCTAAAAGTTATCAAAATTTAAGCAATAAAAAAACCGATAAAAAAATAACAAAAAACGACAAAAAATTTTGTCATAAATATGTCCTGAAACTAACTGTAAAAAGCAAAACAACAAATAATTTGGTTTACAAATGGCTTATGCAGTGAAATGTTTAAATTTTACTGCAGTTTTAGGTAAATAACTTCTAAACGAGTAAGCGGATTCAAACTTTTACACAAATATTTATTAGAGTTTTATTAATATAGAGTTTTATTAATATATGTAAAAATTTTAATTTAATTCGTAATGCTATTTCCTCATTAAATTTACAACAAATAAGTACTCATATAAATATACAAAATACGATTTTACATAAAAATCAACGCAAACAAATCAGATAATTTTTAAACCAATGAGAAAATTATGGTTAAATTTTACACATAATCAGATATTCAAATATAATAATAGAAGATATAATAATAGAATAACAAAATTTGAATTTTTTTGATAATATTTTGAAATATGACACATACATCCTTAAGTCACACTCAAAATGTAAAGCATTAAAAATCTGTTAATATATAGACAAAAGGTAGATTTTTAAAATAAAACAATGAAATTGCTTATTTTACTTATCTAATAAATTTCAAATTTATAGATTTTTATCTTTTCTCATATTACACACAAATGTTATTGCATATTATTAAACAAGTCACATTTGCTGCATCTCGCGAATATTTTTTATATTTAAAATCATATTATCTTTTATTTAAAGTATTTTTCGAGAATTATATATAACACAAATTATTTTCAGAACAAAGAAAGTACTTATTCAAAGCACTGTCAGTACGATCCAGATCACAGTATTTTTTTTGCGAGAACAAATCGGATACCGTGTAGATTCTCGCTAAGTGGAAAGAGGCTGACCTCTGGTCAAGAGTTATTGAAGGACGGCGCGAGAGGGTGATACAGGAAAAAAATACAGCGACAGTTCACGAAACGTAGACAGCGGCCTGCTTCACCTATCGCTCGCTCGTAGTCGCAGACTATAACACGAGGAAGGGTGGCTGAGAAAGAGGTTGAATCTATATTAGAGGGAAAGAGAGAATGAATAGCATAAAGACGAGCCGTAGAGAAAAAGAGAGAGAGTGCGAGGGTGGTCTACGAGAGAGACAGCAAGCAGAAAATATATGACCTCATAATTCGCTTCTAAACATCGCTAATTGCAACGCTGACCCTCTAAATCTTTTAGAATGCTATCTGCTCGCTCGAAAATGATCCTTCTCCTTCTCGATTGTTCCTTCTTTTGTCTTCTCTTTTTCGCTGCTCTTATACAATACTCTTGTCTCAAGTCGACGCAGGTTATCTCACTCTTGCACACTCTATTAACTCTGTCGTGATTTGTTTCTATTTCTCGTTCTGTTTCTCTATTCGATGCGAAATATCACATGCCCGATGTTTTTCGATAATAGAAAAAATACGGCTACGATCACGGGAAAAGATCGTTCCGCCGACGATGATTTATTATGAATGGAGTCACATGACACATAACGATGTTTTCACACGAGCAGGCTGCACACACGTCATTTTGTTTTATTGAGTACATTGTACAGTGATCTGCATCGTAACAATAAATAATTAATATATAATAATTCCAATAAATAAAAATTGTAATTTATCAAAAGATTAAATAATTGTATATTTGGTGTAATATCATTTTAAAAAATACGTTAATTTCTCGCAAAAAGTTATACAATATAATATTGAAATTAATAATTTCTTTCCATCAACATATTTATGTGTGTGTGTGTGTGTGTGTGTGTGCGTGTGCGTGTACGTGTGCGTGTACGTGTGCGTGCGTGCGTGCGTGCGCGCGCGCGCGCGCGCGTGTGTGTGTGTGTGTGTGTGTGTGTGTGTAATATATTCTATAATATATTGCACACATTAACGATGATAGTAATAAACTTTACTATTAACAAAAATTATGAAAAAATTACGATTCCGATAATTCAAATGCGTGACAACTGGCTTTTAATATTACAATAAGATTGATCTAATGATATATTTAATTTTTATTTGATCTAAAAAGTATTTATACGAAAAAAAATTATAAAATGTGCCTAGTATATTGGATAATTATGACTTATTACTCCGAGAAGTGCATCGAAGAGTTAAATCATGCATCGTCCGTTTTCTGTGGGATATAGAGCTGCCCTAAATTCTCGTATTTTCTCGTCATAATCGCGAGCTGTCGGATGTAACCGCGCTAGTCCGCTATTACGAAATTGCAATATCGAATATTTAACGCGGTACTACGTTTAATTCGGCGCGGTCTCTTACTCACAAGAGCGATATCGAGATGATCTCATTGCGGCTGGATGTTTCTTTAATAGAGAGAAATGATTTGCGCGATGTAAATTTTCGTCTCGTATCATGCCAGAAATCTGACAGATTTCTAGTCGGCAATTGCTTATAAATCTTTTTTTTTTGTAACATGATGTAGAAGAAAAATGAGTTTTAGTTTTTGCTATTTTGGTCTGTGTTTACATCAAATATGTATTTGAATCTTGTCTTATTTTTCTTATAATTCTTACGTTATATCTTGTTTTTCCTTAAATATCTATTACATTATCATTTGCAAAAATGATGTATATAGATATACATGATGTGTAAATGTATATAAAATGTATATGTTCGCAGTGTATCGAGCTCGAGTCCATGGATTCTCTAAATCTAAATGCGCGAATCAATCATCCTGGAACTTATAAATCTTTATTAATAATCTGAGCATGCCTCTTTCCGATTACGCAAACCGTATTCCAATTCCTCAGTTTGCTGGCACAGAAAGAGCCCGAAAAAGCGAAAGAAAATCGCGCGAGGGTAAGAGGTAAGGGAAACAGCGCTTTTCAATTCACTTTACGAGGGTCCCCTCTCTCCGAAAAGGATTTCTTTGTCTTATCGAGTCGTAATGAAATGCGAGCCAACGAATTTCCCTAACGCTACGCGAATCATCGCGATCGTCCCTTTCTAAATCAACATAGTCTCGTCCGATATAACGTCCTACATTTCGTCGACAAAAGCGACGATTCGTGATTAAATATTTTAATCAAGATGTAGGCTCAGATTACGCTTTCCTAATTAGCGGTATATCATAAAAAGTTGTAAATAAGATGTAAATAAGGTCAGTTTAGACCAGCAAAAGAAATTTTACATGCATAAGAGATGATTAAGAGATAAAATGTCTTGCAGAATTTTTTATTTTTTATCTAAAATCTAATCTTTGCTATAATAAAAATTATTTAAATAATTAAATCAAATATTAAATAATTAAATCAAATTTTTATCTATAATTGTATATTATGTATGAGGCACATTGCATTTTTATATAATTTGTAATATAAATTCATAACTAGATAGAAAAGAAGAGTGAGTATTTGTGTATGTTTCAATTTAAAATAATCAGAATTTTATTAAAAATACTCTCACACTGAGAGAAAAATATTTAGTATTTATGATTATAATTACATAGTAAAGTAATTATAAAAATATATAGTTGGCATCAAAGAAATATATAGTTGTATCCTTAAGGGTGTCAACTATATATTTCTTTGTTAGGACTATTAATATAATTATTATTACTAACTTACAGAAATAACTATAAAAATGGTTTCTAATCATAATTACTTTACTGTAATTATAATCACAAATTATATAGCTTGACACCAAATTTTCCCCATATATGACCGGTCATTTCTCGTAGATTTTGTTAAAATCTGAATACGAATCTGATAGCCAAATTGGCCTATCATGTTGAAATTTTGAGAAAAATAATTTTAAATGTATAAAAAAGGACGATTTCATTCGCGATTATATCTAAAGTAATTTTTTTTTTTTTATTATAATGATATGATCTTAAATCTATCTACTGCTATCTTTTATATTGAAAATGTGGTTTTTTTATTTCTATATAATTTTTTTTTACTAAGATATAGAGGTTTGAAGATCTTCACGTATGAGAAGCCTCGCGCATGTTATAAAATAACAATTGGAATTAAAATATTTTGAAATTAAAAATTGTGTTTAGGATTGCTGGATTTAAATCTGAAACCTAAAATTTAAAATTGGCAGATTTAATATAGCAGACAGATACGAAATGTTCATATAGACAAAAATTTCGTCTGCCATATTGAATTCGCCATTTTTAATTTTGAATTTTAGACTTCAGATTTAAATTCCGCAACCCTAAAAACTCCTAAACACAATTTTTAATTTCAAAATATTTTAATTCCATTATCATTTCATGACATGCGCGAGGCTTCTCAACCTCAATTTTCTCAAAATCTTGACATGATAGGCAAATTTGGCCGCTGGATTCGGATTCAACATAACAAAATCTACAGAAAATCATACTTTGAAGAAAAAAGAGTTCATATTTTGTCGAACTGTTATAGTCAGTCAATGATAAAATTATAGTCATAAATACGTACATAATACATAAGCACTTTTCTCTCAGTGTAAGAACGGATACATATAAGAGATAATGTTATTATTTCGCCTATAAGTCAGTAGTCAACAAATAAGTTTTCCTTCGTTTTCCTCGAATCTCTTACCGTAAACGCACCCATTTTAGAGGGCAGTAAAGGAAGTTTGAAGGTAAGTGCAATTTCGCTACAGCAGGGAGAAGAAGCGAGTCGCTTTAAAAATAGCTTCCGTCGGAAGTGCATTTCGATTTCCCGCAAGTTTCCGAAGTCCGATCTTAACGTTACTTCTCGAAACTCCAGAGACGGAAACGTTACCGTATTTCGCTTTACGAATTTCGCCCGACAAGCCAAATGCGCTTTATATTCGTTTTTAACGGGTTCTCTTGAGCCGTCAAACGCCCGTCTATCGGAAGAAAATTCAATAAAACGGTCAAAAACATGTTTTGGCAGATGTGGAGGTCGGTATAACGATCTCTCTATATTGGATTTATATGTAAAAAAGAAGTATCTTTATTGCAGTTATTTACTCACAGCATGCATCAGTTATTAAAAATCAATATTTTGTGAAAATTTATATCTACATTTTGCATATTTGCACTTCTGAAACGGAAGAATTGGATTTATCATATTTAATATGGAATATATCGCGGAATAAGATACACGGTGTTAAATCGACAAATTTTATTGCGTCACGCGCAAATGTATGTAGAAAATTTATCGTTTTCCAATACAATTTCACTTTTTATTTCATCTTATTAAAATTTGTTTGCTGTCAATATTTCGAACATAGTTCGTCTAGTATATACTAGATGGTTTTTTATTTGTAATCATGTTTTCTTTCAAAAAAATCTAAAGAAAAGGGAAAAGTTAGTGAGACTTTCAACTTTATTATTATTCAACTTTAATTATGTATCTCAATAGATTAAACACATATATATTAGAAATATAATATGTAACAAAATAATTTATTAAAATAATATTGCAATAGTCTGCAAAATTTCTATAAATAGTATTAAGAAGTGACAATTAAACTAGGAAGAAATATATTTCCAAAAAGACAACCTCCAGCTAGTATTCAATGCCTTTCGGAAAGTCGCGTCCTGTGCAATGTCAAACATTTTTTAGTTTTAAAAGGGAAAAGCGCGGCGCGACCGAAAAGATGCGGATGATTTTTCTCTCGCGCAGGATGGCATTCGTCAGGAAACAGGATTTATCGCAAGGCACGATCCTATACACACTTCATCCTGTGAGGTTTGTTTTTCAAACGTGACTTAACCAAAACAAGCTCGGTAAACTCCTATTCCCGTCGCGTTCGTCTTTCAGTAACACAGCACGCCGTATATACGTATATTTGGAGAGGCTGTTCGAGGGGCGCGCTGTTTTTGAAATGAAACCCGAAGCTGTCGCCCGATGACGATGACGGTCGGAATTTTTAAACAGTTGGTACAGCAATGCGAGCGTAGCATGAGAGTTCTCATAGCATGCCATAGCACGGACACACAGTGTTATATTTTCTAAACCACTTAAAGCAGTGAAAGATAATATTCGTAAATTTAAGTAGTAATGGAAATATTATATTTTACGCAAGTATTAAAAACATTCCAAAGAAAACTTCAATTGCGACAATTTGCTGGAAAAAAAGAAAGAATTAAGATCTCACTAAATAATGTGATATATTTTCGTAATGACTAAACCTATTAAATATTCTTACATCAGATATAATTATAGCGCGTATTAACTTTATAATGACAAATAAAATTTTATAAACTTACTACATTCTACTAACTGCAAGACGCGACTCTATTTTTTTCTTTATATATTGCAGTCGTATTTATAGCGTCTACTCAATGCAAATATATTCTTCATATAATTGTGTGCTATTTCTGAACTCAATATTCGTGATGTCAATTGGTGGTCTAATTATATTTTCGCATAATTACGTTTGTACGCCAACACTTCACTTGTCAAAAATAAACTCGAATCACCGCTGTTTTCCATGCCAATTTGAATGAATAAAAAATACGTGATAAAAATGGAAAAAAAAAATAACACATGATACTAAAATTATCTACACAAAGAGATCATAACTAAGAATTCTTATAAAATGTCGTATATTACGCATTGAATTGCGGTTATATTATATTCAAGAAAATGGAAACTGCAATTGTGCGATGAAGAAACAAGTATAATACTATAACAATTTTTTAATAACAATTATCAAATCCAAATTAATTTTATTATTTCTATGAAATTATTTTTCCACTTTTTTATATTTGTTTCAAAAATTAAAGTAACAAATTGTTAAAGATATTTGTATATTTCTTAATATATTTAATTATTATTAATATATTTAATTTATCTGGAGTTAATTCTTGTTTAGCTCGCTCCAGTTTTTAATGTATAACACAACTTTGACTTTAGCTCACTAACCGAAACAAAATTTCGTTATTATTTTTTATTAATATTAGTTTGCTTATATCTCTGAGATTCGTTCAATCATTAGTGTATTTATTGATAATTATTATCGTTTTGAACGCTATTCAATCTGAGTCTATGCAACTTTTTAGAAATCAAAGAGATATAAGTATTCAATGAAGAATTCTATTCGGTAATATGAAAGTAGTATATTTGCAAATATAAATATGCAATTATAAATATGATACTGACGAAATACTTTCTGCATTATTAGAGATGATTGTTGCAGAAAGATACAAGAAATCAAAGTCGGGCGAGCGAGGAGGGAAACTTAATAATCCTATTGTTAAAATAATAACTCGTGAACGAGTCGATCATTTGCCTTAATTGATGCTCGGATCAACCCAAGCAACAATCGTCGTCAATTTATAATTTATAATCCCAATAGTCCTCGTCACAGGATAGCTCTATCTATCTTCTTTTATCCCTCTTTTTTCCTCGTTCTTTCTTCGATTCGCGCATTTGCATGTAATGAGCGACTGTCCGATGCCTATTACGCATAACAATCATTTTAACATTGGATAATAGCTTTCAACCCTTATCATGACGTTGCACAAAGGATAGCGAAAATAATTCTTAATTAAAGAGCTTCGAACTATCGATCAGTTTCGATCAGTTTATCAAGCGATCCAGACATTTCATTTTCAAAGGTCCTTGTCAATGTATTCCTACTTAGACCTAATCTGATATATCCGAGTTCTCGAAGTACTTCGTCAATTATTCTTCTTTGCAGATATCTGATTAACAATATTATAAAATAATTTTTGAAAATAGATCAATTTATAACGTATAATCTTTATAATGTATTATCTTTAGAAAATAATGTTTAAATTTGATGTAATAAAATAAGAATCTAAATTTCTAACAATCATGTTTATAATTTCTTGGTTATCTTATTAATTTCTTATATACAATTGATCTAATTTTAAATTTATAGCATACTTTTTCAGCTTTCTGATATTTAAACAATTAAAATAAAAGGCTACAAATGTATAAATCAGAGCTTAAATATTTTAGTCTCGCTCTTGCATAAAAACGCCGGTCCGTCCGTCCATTTTTGCTAGCGTCGTCGGGTTGTCGCTGCGCCGATTTAATTCGAGTAACCTTCATTAATCATATTATTTCTGCCTCGTTATCGTGGCAGGAATATAATATTTCCGAGACGGGTTCTCGGTGGGTCTTAACGAGCGACGACGCACGCTCGACATCGTTTCGACGGAAATATAAATGCACGCTACGCCATTCACCCCCTACGAGGTAATATCGGGGTAATTGTCCATTTTTCCGGTTGAAGATTGACGTCTAGTTACGTAACGGATCCTACCACTCTCCTTCTAACAAACGACAGTTAACCCTTATCTGAGCAATTAGAATTCGAATGTCACTCTTTTGCATAAAAAGATAATTATTGTATGTAAATTTTTTTCCCTCATTTGTGCCATAACTTTAACGTTACTTAAAAATACAAAAATTGTAGCAAAGGCTTTAATTTCTAAACATCATACTAGAAATATTTTAATAAAAAAATTCTTTGTATGTGTATTGTATTTGTATGTCAAAAATATAATAATATTCTAATGTCTAGATTTAAACGTTTTAATATAGTTTAAAAATATAATAAATTGAATATGTTACAAGAAAAGAAATTAATGTCTCACACACATAGAATGATTACGCGAATAATGATTATCAAAAGATTTTCTTTCTTTATTCTTATTTAAAAAAATAAAATTTAATAAAAAACAAGATTTAAAAAGTTTGAAAGAGAAAATTTTGGAAATTTCTTTGAGTACATTTATTCGCACATTTATTCACATTTATATATTTTTTCTAAATTATATAAAAACTTGCAAATCAAGCGTAAAACATTGTTTTCGTGAATCACTATTTTCAGTATTTTCAATTTTATTTGTTCACCAGTAGCGACAACTTACATTTTATCGAATCGTCCGGCATGATGACACAATTAACAAGTCAATTTTGACATGCAATATCTACTTAAATAAGTGTATTCTCGCGAGTCGAAGGGCGCTATCCGGTGCGCGCTATCTGAGGAATTCCACTTGACTATCTTTAATCGCGCGAATTAATCGTCCGCGGCGAATACTTCGAAAACCTCCTCGCGACATTTATCGTCGCGCGGATACGGCACGAGCGTGAGTTGACATTCCTCTCGTGAGCGGCCGCGCTTTTTGCTCGCGATTCCCGCCTCCAACTGCCTTCGCCTTGCAGTACGCCAGGTGGAAATATCTTTTTGCGATTATGCCGGGGGCAGCGGGCGATGTTGTCACGGCACGGCAATGGGAAACGTTATTCTTCATGTTTTCGCGATACGTTAACAGAAAACACAAGAGTTTCTAGCACGTACATATTATCGCGGGGACAGGGGAGTACGGTCATGCGGTTGCCATGTCGGACTAAGGGTGGCCTGAAGTCTAATTGTTCAGATACACGCATTTCACCACCGCGACGCGCAACGTGCACACACGCGCCAAATACAGGATAGTTCAACAACTATGAATGAAAATATGATATGAACCTCTTATATCAACATTATAGTATTACAAAAAATATAATAAAAATATCGTAATATTTATGGAGAACGTAAAAAATTACCGTATTATATAATTCTAATAAGGATTATCAGGTACTTTCATGATATCAAAGAAATGTCTCAGATGATTTTTTTTTTCTATTTTAGCTATACTTGAATTAATGAAAACCGTTAATAATATTCTGAATAATTAATGCTATCTAACACTCGCAGAAAAATATATTAAGTTTCTAATATTTTTAATATATACATATATATGTTTTTTTAAATATATATATTAAATATATATATTAAATATATATATTAAAAATAT
>JANQDE010000038.1:602347-645754 GCA_037157785.1 Cephalotes varians | reverse complement strand
ATATATATATATATACTTTAAATTCTAAGTTTTTAATATTAAAAATATTTTTCTTCCTACACACATCAACGATACAATTATTTCTGGAGAACTGTAGTCGACGCATGTCAATGACACACGCTCATTATTCTACATGGGGTTTCGACCAAGCTACGCGAGCCAGCGGGATTGTTTTAATGAAACCATTTCCCTCTCAAACCCCTTCGATCTTTCCCCCTTTCACTCTCTTCCCTGCCCCCTCCGCGATGATGCAAAGGGAAAAGAATTTCCGATTGATGGCGCAGATAATGGAGCTGCCAAGACATAAAGACCATCACGTCTGACAGAAACGATATTCCGCACGGGAGGAGAGAAGAGCAGAAAAGGGACAATGTTGCCAATTGACGGCAATTTCGCAAAAACGTGAAATTCTTTCATTATCTTCGGCATTGAATTTCTCCTTCTCTACTAAAATAGTTTTCGAATAGGATGTGTGAAACGAGGATTAACCTAGAGCGCACGTTCTAGGATTATCGGCCCGATTATCGGTGTGTGATTGAGACCTTCAATCTATATTCGAATATTTCCTGTCTTTTTCGATAGATCAATAAAAGTTACAAGGTGTCGTCTATTTAACGTAATTATTCTAATGACGAATCTCTTTCATGACATTTAAAATTATTTTATATAAGTAGAAGAAAATTAAAAATATTTAAAATATCCATCCTTAAAATATCTATCAACATTTTCAGACTACGTTGCGTTTATTTCTATACTGTTGTCAGTACACTATATAAAATATTTTATAGAATAATCGTTTTTTTCTTTACAAAAATGATAACAGATATGATAAATACTTTTTATGTATTACTATTACATATACAGAAAATCCATTTTACAGAAAAGTCCATTTTACAGAAAAAATATATTGTTCATTTTATAAAATTTTAAATTGATTGTCTAAAAAAAGTTAAATATGTATTGGAACATGTATTGGATAAAGAATGTATATCGATGAGCAAAAAACACGACTGATGCTTTGATCGCATTGAATCCCTGTCATGTGGATCAGCACGCTAGAACAGCTAGTTGAAATTTTATCTTCGCCTGCGCGAAATTTTTTATCCTTCCTGTTTTAGAATCGAGACACGATTTAATTTTTGCACAGAAGCTCGCTACTCGCAGATTAATTTCATCGCGCGAAATCCGTTATATATAAAGCATATACTGTAGAGAGGATAAAGTAAGTAAAGTAAGTAATACATAATCGACAAAAATATCACGAAAGATTATCTCTTCGTCAAAAAGTCAAATGTCCTGCTCGTAACATTATGAACTTAAAGATTTAATAAATCCCTCTATAGAATCGATCTTCCAGACACATTTTTGTTAAAAGTTTATGAAAATCGATATTGCCGCATGATTGTAATGCCGCACATGAATATTACCGTGTTTGCCTTGTGACTAGTGGAGTGATAGAACAGATTCAATAGCCGTAGGTACACGTCAATTATCACATCAATGGTTCTCCTTAATCATTGAGGATATACCTAGTAGTTGTCCAATATAGCAATATTAGTGCCCTTCGTTATCGAATATGTCACAAGTGGCTGTATGTTCTGATAGGCTTTAATAATCATGATAGTAAATACTTAGTAGTAAATACACCTTACCTAGTAAATACACGATACCTCCCGAAGGTATTCTTGTATGAAGATTTTAATCAAGATTTAATAAAATATATTAATATTAACGTAACGTTTTTCAAATATTAAATATTATATAAAAATACATTTCTCAAATATTAAATATTATTATATGTACATTATGTAAAAATCTGAAATATTTATTATTATGTAAAAACATTTTTTACATAATAATATATATATAATTTAAATAACTCAGATCATTAATATAAAAAAATAATTGTTCAACGCATAAAATAAGCGATTAAATCTAACAAAGTAACGATTAATATAATAAATGATAATATTTCAAAATTACTCCATTGTCGCCCATTGCTTCCTCTTTTTCTTTTTGTTAGGTCCTTCATTGCATTCACACATTATTTATTTGCAAAAATACAATCAACTGTGATTGCGCACATATTTAATTGTCATAAAAAGATGATCATGCGACATTTCTGACATAAAGAATAATTCGTGTTTTTTCTTCTGGTCACAATCGCGCTTCGAAGGGATGCGATGGCACACAGAGCAAATACCATCGCGCGTCGCTACCCGCCTCGAGTCTCGTTGCGTGAACAATAACAAGGTGATCGTAAACGCAACAGTACGACGTACGTTGCAAAAAAAATAAGCGCTGTGTGCGAGTTTATCGTGGCCATAAAATAATTAATTTTTTATAAAATAAATGTACGCCCCCCACATTCCAAATATCCGTGTATTTTGAAGTATTTTGAAGTTATCAATATTATGGTATGGCTTTATTTTTATCACTCGATATGATAATTCATGTATTACACTTCGCACTCTTCATCCAAAAATAGCAGGCAAAAACATATATCCGAATCTAAATATTTTGTTAACAAATAATTGCAAATTTATAAATAAATTTACAACATCCATTCCTTGTTATTTCAATTCGTGCTTTACACGAACAATTCGCACGTTCGTTTCGACGAAGCTTATAAACCTTTAGTTTGTACAATACCAGCTAAAAATTAACGAAATTTACACAAACAATAAAAAAACGACAAAAAGTGACAAAAAATTTTGTGGTAAATATATCTTGAAGCAAAAAAAAAAAAAAACAAAACAACAAATAATTTGATTTATAATTTAGCGAAATAAATGGTTACAGCGAAATAATCATATTTTGCTGCGGTTCTAGATAAATAACTTTTAACCAAGTAAGTAAATTCAAATGAATTTTTGCACGAATATTTATTAAAGATTCGTTAGTTTATAAACAATTTTATTTAATTGTAATGCTATTTTCTCATCGAATTTACAAATAAGCATTTAAATAAGTATATAAAACATGATTTTACATAAGAATCAATGGCAGAAGAAGCAACTCAATAAGCGCTCTGCGCTAATTGGATGATTCTTTTATCTGAATTGAGATAAGACTATTCTTCTAGATCTAAAAATATAATCCAATCAGCGCAAAGTGCTTACTAAGTTGCTTTTTCTGCTAAATGCAGTCCACGCAAACAAAACAATCAAATAACTTTTAAACCAATAAGAGAATTATGATTAAATTTTACACAAATACTTAAACGTAATAATAGAATAATCTATGAAATTTTTATATTTTGATAAGGTTTTGAGATGTGACACATACAGTTTTAAATTAATAAACACGAGAGTTAATAAGCGCTAAATAATAATGATCCTAGAGAATAATCGAGTAAATAAAATAAATCTCCCTGATGATTTTGATTATCATGATTTCGATGAACAAGGATGATCAAATCGCATCACTTCCTCGCGTCATATCGAGTGCCGCGTGCCAATTGAGTTGTTGTTGCAAATCAAAATATTTAATGTACTATTTAACATAAACATTTAACATCAAATAAATACTGAGAATTTTCTTGTATTTCAAATTAAATGGATGAAATGTGATAATCGCACATTTTGTAAATTCGTGAGTTTGCTTAAAACAACGATTAATTCTGCTGAAGAAGGAACACGAGATGTTACTTAAATACTATTTTATAAATATACTACAATTCACCTTATGCGCACATATATTTTTACGTTTTAGAATATTATTGTATGATTGTATGATTTTAATAAGTTGAGAAAATAAGATTAAATCATTGCAAAAAATATATGAAGACAATTTCCATTTACTTGATTTATTAAAATCAATTTTAGTTCCCTCGACACATAAAAGACTGGAAAAATGTAACAATAATTAATATCTATGAATATTTCTCTGTTAAAAATAAAAGTAGACTCCATTTTAATAATCTATTTTTTTTTAAAAAAAGTAATTTTAAAAAATTAATATTTGAAAAGTATAATACAATATGAATTTATAAAATAATAAAAATTTATTCTGTGCAGAATACGAATTAGTTTTTATTAATTTATCGCGGTCAATATACTTTGACTCAATAATTGAAGTTTCATTATTGGTTCCTTTACACACACACACACACACACACGCGCGCGCGCGCGCGCGTAGAATCTTTTCCTGTTATTTGAAACAAATAAGTATATTACATAGTATAAATATATTAATTTTTTGCATATATTATATAAAAAATTATTATTATGTTATAAATATGCGTTACAAAAAGTAATTGTCAGTAGATAAAAAAATCTTTGATAAGTGATAATTAAGGACCAATTGTGATGGCATTTGTAATGACACACACAACAAAAATGCAATTAATTTCAATTCTTATATCTAAAATTAATTTTGAATAATTCTTATAAATATACGTGTATGTTACTAATTTAAATATATCAATTTATAGTACTCTGACAAATGAAATAACATCTTAATAATGTTATAGATCTATTTATGTTTGTCTTATTTATTTTATTTTAATTTAAAAATTATTTATAGTTACAATAAAAAATACAATATTTAAGTAATAAATGAATTTTTTTTTCTAGGTATGGGAAAGTCACTTCTTGACTTACAGAGATACACGCACGTTTTATTACGCTGCTGTTACGCTATCTTCTTTATCTGAGGACTTAGAGTTTTAGGTAACTATTTTAAACAAACGCTATTGTGTGTGCATTGTATGAAATGCGATTATGTGATTCCATAATGAGCGATTGACATCGACGATTCTGAGGGGAGTTCATGATTCGCAAATAGAATATAGATGCACAATTCGGAAAGAGAACTCGATTGATTCCAAGTATACTTTTATTCAATCAGCGTTGTACCCCATTTACAACGTTCTTTGATTAGGATCCTGCTTCTGGCGCGCTACAAAGGGTCGATCCCTCTAATGACTACTACAAATTACAATGTAGATGTGCATTCAGATTCGCGCTAGGAAAATCCCATGCTATCATGAAGTCTTGATACAATAAACTAAATCGCCTTCAGTTATCAATATCTATTGGAAGTTCTGAGCTACTATAAGTAATTAATTACAATTGTAATTAATCGTTATTATATAAATATTATTGTTGTATAAATACAATATTATATAAATTTTATTGCTAATTGTAAATTAGAATCTTTTCCTGTTATTTGAAACAAATAAGTATATTACATAGTATAAATATATTAATTTTTTGCATATATTATATAAAAAATTATTATTATGTTATAAATGTGCGTTACAAAAAGTAATTGTTAGTAAAAAATCTTTGATAAGTGATAATTAAGGACCAATTGTGATGGCATTTGTAATGACTCACCAATGAAATAACAAGACCGTCAAGATATCGCATATAGGATTTTCATTTGTGATACCTGATATTCATGCGACGTCGCGACGCTGACCATCGCGGAAAAGTCGAGCAAAAGAAAACCGTAAAACGAGTCGCTAGGCAGTCTTATTTGCACAACATGTATATTTAATTTACCTGTGCATATACATGTCCGCCGTTTTTCCATCTTCCAACCTACCGCGCTACGCCACCACTAACCTCCCTGACGCGACGGCTCGATGCGCAAAACTTTTAGGGATTGCGCGCGTTTGCCCGAATATATTTGCATGCTCCACTTTTCCCGCGTTTTTATTCACTGTCAGAAATTTGCGGTCCCCGAGCCGCGACCGGCCGTCGTTGCAAGCTCTTAGTCGTGTAAATTCGCCGCGCAACCTTAAGACCACTTTACGTGGTTTTATTGTGAAATGAAAAATAAATTATGTGAACAGCGTTTTGTAAAAATTATTTGCATTGGGCAACAATCTAAGCTATTATTTATTTTCATGTAAATCTTTCGAAGTAAATTGAATATTCTGTATCATAATCGTATGCGTTATTATAGTTGTTGTATTGCACGTAATAAGTAGATATAAATATATATATATATATATATGTGTGTATGTAATAAATTAGATTCAGATTAATCTATTCTTTACAATTCTCAATTAATTTTTGCATAATTTATTTCCAAAGAATAATATTTCCAAAGTTTCAGGTATTTTAAGTTTTACATGTCATGTATATCTCTTCTTGTTAACAAAACGTACTTCAATAATAATCCAATATTTTATTTTTCTGTCGAGGAAACATACATAATTTTTTTTTTCATATGAGATATCGTGGTATGTATCACTTGATAACGCGGCACGTCGTTGGAGTAGCACGTTCGTCTTAGTTAGCCGAGCCAGCGCGTGCTCGCGCTCGGTTTATTAAAAAGGAGAAACGTGATCGCGAGAATTTCGCGCGAGCGAATATCGGATTGTTTGCGCACGCCTAAGTGTTTGGTTACACACGTGTTGAGACGACAAACGATAAGTCCGTGCAGGCTATTTCGTTGAAGGTTGAAACTGCAAGCAAAATGACACAGAGACTATTACGAAAGAGTACTTGATCAAGCGCACTTGCGTGGATACTCTAGCACTATGAGAAAATAAATATTCATGGTATTCATTTAAATGTAGATTATAGATGTCGCGTAGAAATTCATCTTATTATTTATTAATTTAAA
This sequence comes from Cephalotes varians, assembly GCA_037157785.1. Taxonomy (NCBI): domain Eukaryota; kingdom Metazoa; phylum Arthropoda; class Insecta; order Hymenoptera; family Formicidae; genus Cephalotes; species Cephalotes varians. The sequence continues at coordinate 639,172 of JANQDE010000038.1, read as the reverse complement.
CAAAAAGATCTTCAATTATTATTATTGATGAAATTCTTAAAATCTCTCAAATTTATAGACTAATTTACCATAATAATCAGTCTTGTCATCTTTATGTACTTCTAATCAAAAATATGACTTTACAATAAGATTTTATATTGATGTGATATCAAATTATCTTTAATTGGTATTCTTATCTTTAATAGGTCTAATGAATTCGGATTCTTTGTCCGAGTTCATTGGACACGCGCGATATTTTTCACAACCTTACGCGGAAAGAATGATTTTACTGAGAGATCTAAAATTTTACTGAATATAAATATATCTAAAAATAATTTTGTTGGAATCTTAGAAATAATGAGCAATGCTGCAAAAAATTTTGATATTCTAGCAACTAACTTGAGCGTTCTACATAATTATTTTGATGGTTCAACAAAATTACTTTCCTGATCCGTCAGCTAAAATTTTAGATCTTTCAGCAAAACCATTTTTTCCGTGTACATAATTTTAAGTTAATAATCTTATTTCTTGGATTTTGACCTTTAAAATAAAAAAAAAATCGTTCAATTATGTTAAGTAGTTTGGAATAGTAAGTTTCTTGCGATAGGAAGTTTTACTCTGCAGATCTTTCTTCTGTAGACGTAATCAAGTGAAAATTCTCGACATGGTTCGAAAGAAAAAAAACGAGGGACAATTCAATTATACGTGAACACACGTGGCGTTGGATTTTTCCGCGTGGATTTTGCTCGGAAATTTCGAAAAGCTCCTTCTGCGTCCTTTATTTGTCGGTATAACGATGTTGAACGGGCTGTCGACCCGCTGCGCCATGTATTCAGTTAATGAAAACATTGTCCTGCCCACAGCACATACGGTCACCCGCGCGCACGCGGTTAGCTTGTCACACACGATCTCCACCGCATCGCGGTGCAACGATGCAGCGGTGCCTGCGTTTTGTGACGCCACGCGTCGTACATCTTCAGGGCTGATTCGAAAGACTCATATTGCCTTTCGACGTCCCTTTTTATGCGGAATATCGCAAGATTGTCGGGTATTGAATGCAAAACTTTATTTTAGAAAGTAATGTTTCGAAGACATCAAAATCGAGGAAGATGAATGTCACGACAACTTAAGATTAAACGTATTCTAAAGAGAGAAAAAAACTGTCTAAAAACACGATACTGCGTTGCAGCCCACATACAGCACTTTGTCTGGTTTTCTCTAACGTATATGTGTCAGGCTGCACATAACATACGAGAGCAGAAACGGACACGCGCTTGTTGTCGAATGTCGCAGTATTGTTTAGCGTCCCGCTGCAACGCGCTATGCAAGCATCGCGGCGCTGGGGTGATGCAATGCTCATACAATACACACGCACGCGCACACTCTCGTAACACATAGCTGTCGGTAAATCATTCGCGTGTTAAAGCGAAAGGGTTAACACACTGAAAATTCAACTCTATTTCTGTAGAATGTCCATGGATCGTAATTTATTTCAAATTGTCACATTCAAGAAAGCAGCTCTTTCAAAGTTATTGTCTCATGACTTCCTAATAATTCAATTTTTCGAAGCATCGATTTAAAAAGTGTCAAAATTTTGAATGAAAATGCAAAGTGAAAGAAATCCTTTCAATTTTAAATATCCGAATAACATGGATCTATTTGTGCGATTTTCGATATTAAAACTTTTTTTAGACACTTGTAGTTTCGAAAGCGCAGCAATTATCTGAGGAATGCGTTCCGTTTGAAAAGGCAAGCATACCTTAACCATATGTCGTCTCGATGCAAAAAACGCAACACGTTTTCAATCTCGTTTTTCGATCTCAAAGCGAATCCGTGCACTTCGCGTGTCTCGAATATTATTGCGTCAATATTTTTTAACTCTCGCGAACGCACGGCCGACAGAGGTATGTATAACTTTTGTTCGGCGTTTATCCCGATCTAACGACCTCACCTGAGGGCTTCTCTATTCTCAACTGTTCTGGCGCGAGTTTCTCTCCTCGCACGTTGCCTCCTGTCGAGTTCTCTCCGTGGCTCTAAAGAGACACGACTAAAGCGCTGTCAAACACGCTCTCGCGCGAGAACGAACGGGTGACGAAGCAGTCTCCGTGTCGACAAACGACCGTAATCATTGTCAAAAGAGTAATAGAGAGAGGGTGCGTGAGAGACGGTGCGGGCCGTATGACATACGTGTATAACAAGGTGCGCGGGGGAGCGGTGTGCAACGTGTGGCTCAAGAGTGTACAGAGAAGCCGATAACGACGTCATTAAATACGCACAGGCGTGACGACTGATTAGGATCGCCTGTGCGTTTCTTATTCACCGTTACTAATCGCGGGTCAACGATGTTGCTCGCTGCGGTCTTTCGTGCGCCGTACGGAGGAACGAAAAAGCCGGTGCGTCGCGACGCTAAGATGCCTAGAGAAATCCTATGCGAGAAAAGAATATGTCACAAAGCAATGACAGTGATTAGATTCATGTAACGATGATTTATAGTCCTTAACGGTAAATCTATACACAACTGGAAAATTTATGTTAAATTTAACACATTTCAAACGACCACCAAAATTTTTAATATAAATAAAATGTCAATTTAACACAAGAAGACGATGTTGGAAAGAAACGTAAATATTAAAAAATTGACAAAAAATATAACACTTTTGACACAATTTGGAAACAAATTGCGGAAGCGTATCTTCAGAAAAATTAACATTTGTCATATATTAAATTAATATTTAATTCATTTATTTTAGAATTTATGCATTATTAAAGTTATACGTTTTAAAGCTATATTTATTACTTTTATATTATTTGTTCATTTATTCATAATTTGTGTTATTTTTAATGCTAAGGAATAATTTAATATAATCACATTATATTAAATAAATATTTTATTGAAAATTCAACATCAAAATTTTTACAAGGACCAATTAGTGCAAAGTATTTTTTATTATGTAGACATAAAACTGTTTTATATGTAATACAAATTATAACATATAATTGCATAATATGTATAAAATGAAATATTTACATTTATTTTATTTCTTTGTTTAATTAAGTGATTCACTTACGTGCTCTTATTGAATTTATTATTGTTATATTATTTTATTTTTAAATCAAAATTAATTTAAAAAATAACGAATTTACACAACAGAATTTCATTTGACAGAATTATTATAATCATTATTATTATCGTTAAACGTTATATTAAACACTCCGTGATAAATTCCTTCAAGCATGCGGCAGTATTTTTGCATATAATACAAATTCAGCCGTTTAGAAAATGCGATTTAAATATTTAAATTTTTCGATGAATTTACGCTCGAATTAAAAAGTCGCGATCAATCATAACTTCTGCGTATCCTCCAGTTTTCTTCATCTCTCCTCGCCTGCTTTGGATGGAATTTAGATTCGGCGAAGAGGCACAGGAGCACAGGGCGCATTAGAAAAGTAATGTGTGCGCGAAGGGGCAGGTAAACCGTCGGGTTAAATATTAAAAGACGCATGAATAAGCGCGATAGTGCTCGTATCTTAGCGCTCGGCTGCCACCCGGTGCATACATATTCATGTCTCTTTGCTCTTGCGCCCCGATGGCACCTCGAGCACCTCTTCCGTCCAGCACCCCTATATGTCGCCTTTTGCGACTCCCCTCTTCCGCCATCCACGTACATAGTTATGTATCTATCGCGTACCTAGAAGACGATTGCCGGTCTGGTTGCTATCCCCGGCGGCGGATGCTATCCCCGTGAAAACACGCGAACGTCCCGGAAATTTATGTCGAATTCACGGAAGTACTTTACACCGTTGAGTCACGTGCGTCCCATTTTCCAAGTCCTTTCTCTTCCTTTTTTTGTTCATGCGCAGAAACGGGACGTCGAGTATCAAGAACTTTCGAACGAACAATAGCTCACAAACGTGTCGTAACAACTACACTGAAGAGCGAAGCGTTGATGTTCCTCGGGATTCGAGCAATTAAAATCACAGATCTATTTTAAAGATTTACTTGTCATTAAGATTTTCATAAAAAGCGACGTATTATCTCGGCCAAACTTTTTTACTTTCTCGAAATCTTGTATTCTGTCAACACAGTTTTCCACGATTGCGACGATGCGAACGAAGCAGTTTAGATGTCTATCTAGCGGAAATTGATACAAAAAGCGAGTTCTAATAACGGGATCTTGACAAACGATACGAAGTCCAAAAAGAAACGCCGCTCTTCGTAATGATTTTGCTCGCAGATACACAATTCCTGCGGCAACTGTCGTACATGGGATTAGATCGATAAGATCCACGCGACGATTAGTTAATTAGACGAACATCGAGAAGGCTCCGCACTCGCCCCTAACTGTACACTGTCCGCACGCTTTACCGTATCAATTATACGATAGAGACTGCTAACGATCCTTCACCGTCGATTTAAATGCATGAGATAAACAGAAAAAGAAGGATGTGAAATCCGATCGATAATCGCGTACACATTATCCCTGTGTCCATCTGAATTTATTTAAATGTCGGAGATGTCTCTCCGATGCTGCTACATGCCGTTCAGGAAATAAATCCCGATGCCGAAACTGATAAACTCGCCGCTCTTTTACTGCTTTGTTAACGGTATTTATGTGTTCTAAACACATCTATTTGCATTTAAAAAAATTGTTAGTACTTCAACAAATTCTCCGAGCTCAATTTTAGTTGCACATTTAAGGTCGATTCAGACATAATCGTGTTGTGCCGTCAATGACGTTTGTTTACACACGTCCGTACGTTAGTCGAATCGTAGTCGTGATTCACTTGATTATAATTAAAGCATTGATAGATAATAAAAATATAATAAATTGTGTTATTTAATTTCTTCGTTCGATGCTCGTTCGTCGCGTAGCATTACTTCATGAAGAGAAGCGAATCGCAAAATACTTTCGTGTAACAAGTGTTTCATGATGGGTTTGCATAAATATAATGTAATATATACCTTTCGTGGCAGGCGACCTTAGTCGACAATCGGTCGTATATATATCTTCTGTGGCAGTTGACTCTAGTCGACAATCGGGTATGTATGTTTTTCGCTGTTGACTTTAGTCAACGATCGTATCGAAAAGATTAATGAAAGCAATATTTTGTGTAAATAATTATTTCCAGTTTTTATTATCGTAACATTGATTCTATAATATAAACTAAGAAGAAATAGAAAAACTGTAAAAGTCGACATCAGATATTTAAATTTCTTACGCTTTAGAAAACTTACTTTATAAAATGGCCGAGAGAGAACAGAATTTTTGAAGTGTAAACTAAAATATCAACAAGATATATACATATCATAACACACACATGCACACATTTAATATACATTAATATACATATATCAACGTATTTTATCAACAGAAAAACGAGTATTTATGTAGGATTGATTGCTAAAATGTCAAAATTTTTGGCAGCACTGCTCACTATGCTTGAGCGTCCTGTAATTATTTTGGCAGTCTAACAAAATTATTTTCAGATCCGTATCTTTTTTAAAGCTAGATATTAAATTTTTAGATACTTCAACGAAACCGTTCTTTCCGTACAATTATTCAGTATTTTCATCGGAAACGTGTTCAGACACATTAATGAGCCGTCGTACTGTGTGGGCCATATCCGTGAGAACATCATCGCCGATCACGGCGACCGTGCAGCCACGAATACGGTTGGGACGGCAGTGACACGGTCACAGTTAGATATAAACATTTCCATTTGAATTCTATTATCTAATGTCTTTGTTCGTGCACGATATGATCACAGTACGGATATGGATATGGGCACGGCACAATTATGTCTGAAACGACCTTTATAAATTCTACATGGAAAGAACAATTTTGCTGGGTGCAGATCGGAAAATAATTTTGTTGAATCATCAAAATAATTTTGTTGGAATCTTAAAAATAATGAGCAATGTTGCAAAAAGTTTTGATATTTTAGCAACTAGTTTAAGCGTTTCTACATAATTATTTTGATAGTTCAACAAAATTATTTTTTTTATCTGTATCCAGCTAAAATTTTCAGCAAAACCGTTCTTTCTGTGATTTCATTTTATGTATTTTGTGTGTGTGTGTGTGTGTGTGTGTGTGTGTGTGTGTGATTTCAACTACTTTATGTGGTCGTATGTGATTTGAATAATTCTAGGTTCTTCGCAAAATACCATTTATTCTCTCTCTTCATTATTTTGTATATTACACTTTCGTACTCTGTTTGGAAAAATAATGATTTAATTTGTAAAGTACTTGCAACCTTATGAAGTGCGCGCGATAATCCACGCGGATATTTTTTAAATCCTGAGAGGGACTAGAATGCGTTACTAACACAGTTTCATGGTTGTTTTGGGAAAAATACCACGCGATCTTTGGAAAATTTAACAGAGCACATAAGAATATGGAGCTTATTTAATGGACATGTCCATTCTTTTTATGAAATTTTAAATGCTCTTGCGGATTATTGAATTGATCGAATTGATTTGAATTGGGGGAAAAAAGCGCTCTTTCCGAGTATTTCATGCAATTTTTAGTCGACTCTGTTTATTGGAGACTGATAACGACTCGTTCGACAAAATGGATTTTATTCAGCCATCATAACATTTATACAGGGACCGGATTAACAAACGATAAAAAACGGGTTCATCGGGACAAACCCCGACGTTTATAAATAAACGCCCACTCTCATTCGATAGATCCCGGAATATTTGATACCATATTGGAGCTTCGAACACACAAAACTTGCCTGCTGTATATTTAGCGAAATGCTGGCTCCACCATAGCGGAATATTTTTCTGACACATATTTCGCGAGCAAATCTTTTAAATGAAATGAAGACGACGCGCTAGATTTTATGACGACGTAATCGGAACACTGTTTCACTATCGGAGATAGAAAAGACATCCCGAGAATGAAAATCGTTTCACGGGCGAATATTCGCACTCGTGATGAAGCGAGAATACTTGACAGCGATTATGTTACTCGCAATTTGTAGCACGAGCTATATTGAAGTTAGCACGATAATCGAAACGTAATCCCAGCTAATGCGTTTGCGATACTATGTTTCACGGAGCTTTCGACCATTTCATTAATCCTGACTTTATTTCTACGCTATAGAATAAATCGTAGTCTCCCTTTTTTTTTTAAATCCTTGTTTAAACAAATTGTAGCTGGTAAAGAAACATTTACTTTCATATATCTATTTGTTGAAATAGTTCGTAGAGAAATAGGTCGCACGCACATAGTTTACCTTATCCATACGGAAAGAACAGTTTTGCTGAAATACAAATCTGAAAATAATTTGGTTTGGACATGAAAATATTGTAATTATGTAGAACACTCAAACTGAAAGAATATTAAAACTTGATAAAATATTAAAACTTTTTGCAGCGTTGTCATCAACGCTTAATCTTCTACATAATTATTTTGATGGTAACAAAAATATTTTCAGACCTGTATCTAGCTAAATTTTTAAATACTTCAGCAAAACACAATTCTTTCCATATTACATATTTATAAACATAATATGAATGTAAAATTTTACTGCAATAACCCTTTTCGCGGAGTTTAGCGTTAGCGATTCGCACACCGTTAATTTTAGCGCGTGTACATTAATTTCTGCACGCAGAGACGCGTGCGGTCTGCTTAGCAATAACTCGTTTCCATTCGCGTTCTGCGGAGAAAGTGGGATTACATTATCTTGATACACGGTTTTTCGACGTGCCGTAATTAATACCCGGTGTACTCAGCACGGTGGGTATACGTATCGCCATGTCGCGACGGATATAACGTGCCGTCGTCGTCGTCGTCGTCGGTCTCGTGTGCTCAGCTGCCGGGCTTTCGTGAGGCTTGAAGAGTGTCATGAAACGAATGTAAAGCTTGCTGAAAAGCTCGATAGCGATAACAACGGAGGGCGAAGCGGAGCATACCGAATCGCCCCGCACAGATTACACGGCTCTGCAAAATGAAAACTTTTAAAAGCTTTTTTTCATCGTTAATTTTATATAACTTAGAAGTGCTGATCACGAAAATAACATCCATTTTCATGTATCACGCAATGAATTTTCGCAAAATGAAAGACGCAATTTATGAATTTTCAAACTTATGGCTTTTGCTCTCATGAAACATTGATTCGATTTGTATCGCGAAGCTATCGCATTACTCTTATCTATACAATAACGTTACAGCATCATTGGCACGATAAAATTCGGATAGTATTTATTTTATTTCAGATATACAATACAGGAGTGCAAATCTAATAATTTTGAAATTAATAAAAATTTACTCTCGTTAGTTTACAAATATATTTTTAGAAAAATTTCACATTTTTTTTTATAAAAAATAATTATCGATAATAAGAAGTAGTCATATTTATATAAATCTATCACAAGTTCAATTATTCAAATGAGTTTCATGATAAACAAAATTATTAAAATCATTAAAATAAAAAATTATTAAAATTTCCGAAAATCTATTTTCATGTTTTTTTCCAAATTATAATATTTATAAAAAATAGTCGTTTTATTGGCTCTTGACTTTTTTTAAGCTACGCAGATTTTTCATAAATTCTATGAATTATAACAATTTTTCGTTGGCATATAAATTTTCTTGTATATTCATATTTATCTATGTATATTTTGGAAAAACATATGCGGCGATACAAAAACGTGCGGGTGAGTTTCCAGAAAAATACGTCACGTCGCGGCATTAAATGGATCGACATCGAATGCAAAACTGCAATTAATAATCTGATTCCTGTCACGTGCGTCGTCGAAAAAGACAAAAAGAATAGAGCAGGAAATTATCAAATCCGCGATGCATTCGCGATTCTAGGAAATGATTGATCGTTGGTGTTGTCGCGCGCGCACCGCAGAATGAACTCCGTCGCGCGATGGCGACTACGGCACAAAAAAGAACTTGCATGCAAATTTTCCGGACGGCGAGTGAGCGAGGGTGATCGCGAAATGCATGTAATTCTCCCGGAATTCCGATTTAAGCGACACATTTTGTCCCGTGAGAGCAAAATTGACCGACGAACTTCGCCAATTCAGCTAGTAACCGCGTGTCTTTTATTATAATTACAGTTGGCACGGGATCGTCATTTGACGGACAAACATAGCAAATAGACGCGTGTACGAAAATTGCAGAAAACAAAATATGATCAAGTATTGATCATACGTTTGCCTCAAATAAATTCTTGCCATTTCATGGAATTGCCTTGCGGATTTTCAACGCAACTTTAATTTCTCATTTATTTGATGCGTTCTTAAAATTTAATTAATTAAGCAAAGGTGGCGGATATATTTTTTGCAATAAAAATTCTTTGTATCTTTTTAAGATGCTACACGAAAAGAACAGTTTTACTGAAAGATCTAAAATTTTAGCTGGATACAGATTAGAAAAATAATTTTGAATTAAAATAATTAAATATTGTATTAATTTTGAATCAAAATAATTATATAGAACGCTCAAACTAGTTGTTAGAAAATTTTTTGCAGCATTGTTCATTATTTTTAAAGTCCCAGCAAAATTATTTTGATGGTCCAACAAATTTATTTTCAGATCTGCATCCAGCAAAATTTTAAATTCTTCGACAAAATCGTTTTTTTCTTGTAGCAATAAGTATATTTGACGCGATCAATATAAATGTGATTATTTAACTTCAGTTTAAAATTGTGTTTAAAGTCCAACAATATTCGGCGCGCAGTTCAAACTGAAAAAATTTAAATTTACATATAAATATTTTAGGCAACTAAAATTCGGACGTAATTGTTCTTTACTTAATTCCTTTATGTGGTTAGTTAAGTTTATTATTATTAATTAATTAATTTTAACATAGAATACATTATTCTTTTTACTTATTATTCCTTACCAAATTAATCGTTTTGAAAATCTGATCCTAGATAATTAATAACATAGAAAAGTCGTTGCGATTTAATAATTCGTCATTATTTTCATCTGAGAAATTGCATGTAGCGTCATATAAATTACATAAATTGCGTATTATATAAATTGCAAAGCGCACACGCGTTTGATGACGGGAAAGTTTGCATAAATATCTGTTATTTACGTTGTAATTACTGAACGATAATTCTCTCGCGCAGTTACTGGATAGCGACAAAGTAAATGATCGATTGTTTGTTAATTATAAATTTGTTCATCGCGCCGTCCAAAGTGTTCCAATAAAAATGGCTCGCTAATTATCTATAAAATACCGGGGTGATATCATATTGCGTTGGACAGGCTAAAACTCGCGAGGATCGCGTCCAAATGGGCCGATTGCGTGCGCTTTCAAAGAAAATGTATTTCTGACGATAACAAGAAACAATGTACATATAGCTTGACTCTATCATTATTAACCCTTCGCATTCCTATGCGACCATGTGGCGAGCGCGATATGGAAAATACACGCGTATGTATGTTTGTTTATGTACGTGAGTTTGTACTCTTTTTTTACATGAAAATGATAAATCTTGCTACGCGCGACAATATAATGTTTTATCAAGTCTATTCATGTGGTGTAAAACAAATGTCTAAGTACCGATAGCACTGCAATTAAATTCTAATTAGAACTTTCCTGTTGAAAACAAGTATTTATTCCTTATACATTTTAATACATGTTGTTTTATATAAAATGACTCATATTTACAAAGCTTAAATAAAAATTATATTATTTTTTAAGATAAGTAATGCAAGTATTAAAACTATTAGCAATAATAATTAGCAATTTAATTTGTTTTAATATATTAAAATAATTAGCATGTCTGAGAAAAATATCCTTGAAATGGCATAAGAGTGCCATTTTCTTTCTATATCTCTGATATTTCAATATTTAATAATTATTGATAATTATATTTTCTCAGATATACAGCCGGATATCTGTGCGTGAATCACACTGTGTATTTATGAGGAATTTCTATTAAGTTCGGTTCGATCGCCATCAATGAAATTGAATTAAAATAATCGTAGATATACGCACATGATTGCATATTAATATTTACATTCAAACTGTAATTTATCGAATTCATATTATCACATTTAAACGTGGTTGAGAAAAATAATTATTCATGCATTCCATTATCTTTACATTTGTTAAACATAATATTTGCATAATCATCACTAGTCGTTGATTATCATTATTTAAACTTTTTAATTTCATTTCATTCCTTTTATCTTACGTTTCTCCAAGAAAGAAGAAAATTCCTTAAGAAAATAAATCGTCATTTATACGTGGCAACTTGGAGAACAGCGCAAACTGATTGAGACTCTTCAAAGAAATTCAATTCACTTGTTCGTAAGAAAAAAAAACTACGTGTAAGAGAATGTTTTTAACTCCAATCAACATCTCAGATCAATGATCGATCGATCGATCATCTTGAAGATTTCGAGTAATCGATTTTTGTAAGAGAGACAGAAATAAATATACATAATTTCAAGTATTATATTCAACGCAAAAAATATATATATATATATATTCTTTTAATCAAATGAACGATTGTTTTAACTCAAAATGTAATCATAATAATAAAGTTAAATTAAATCTCTCTCTCTCTCTCTATTTTCTCATATTATTAAATAAACATTACATAGACAGTAAGACAATAATTTAGAATGTGACAAAATAATTTTCAATTAACTTAAAAATCGAATTTACCAATTTATCAAGTCTAAGTAAGAATCTACAGCAGGAAAATCTATGGGAATATTCTATAAATCGTCAGATATAAATCTCATGATATAAATCGCAACATTTCTTGCTTCTATGTTTTTCTCGCAGATTCGCAATTTAAGTAGTAACCGCATCGTTTAGCTCGACGCTGGGCGCGTCTTTATCCTCCCGGAAGTTCAAAGAAAACGCCGTAAATAGTGGATTGCGGGGGACCATAACAAACTCGAATGGTACATTTCGCATTTATCAAAGAGCCCTCGTTCTCCCGCCTTCGCATTACCGAGCTTAGAGGCGCCCGAGACGCTTCTTGTAATCCGTCGTTTCCTACGCCATCCCCGCCCTTTTAACTGTGCCCCCCTTGTGACCCCTTCCTACAGTGCTCGGCCTCTGTACAGCCACCCCCGCTCTAACCACTCTCGCAGGATAATGCCGAGAGAGAAAGACTTCAAACGGAATACTATACCTCCGTATAAATAACAATCTGTGGAGCTATATTGATTTTGGACAAACGAGATGCATCGATGAGAAGTATCGAGATCTCTCATATTGGAAAAATACGAAGCGTTCCAAAGAAAGTATTCGATAGATAGATTTTATTCTTGAAAAAGAACTGGAAGAGGAGCTCTAGCTTGAATTAAGGATTTATTAATCCATCATAGAAAGGTTAATTACGAAAAAATTCTTGTGTTTGTTCACGCGTTTTTCAAAGAAAAAAATCAACTTTTATATTAATGTATTTATCAAGAAAGTAAAGCTTTCGAGAATGTCTCACTAAAGCATCCCGTATATTTCACTCAGAAGGTGACCTTCCAGAAGTTCTCTCCGAGATGCGAGAGAACATGTCGCGCGCAAATGCGACGAGCGTGTTGGGAAATTGTATGAGAACTTTTGCACTATCGGGACTAAATAAATARAGCGTGAGTGAAATATTGGCAACGGGCGCATAAAGTAAAAGAGGCATGCATGTCGATTGGCGTCGACTTCAATTGTCGCGGAGCACAACGGAGGTATCAAAAAATACTGCGCGTATCAATCGAAGAATACAAATCGATTCGTTTCAGAATCTAGGTAATATATAATATTTAACTTCTTAAATATATTAATTATAAATAAATATAAATGCTTAATAAATTAGAAGTAAATTTAGATTATGAAGAAAATGACATTATATACCTGCATACAAGAGAGTGTATTTAACTATAATATTCAAAAAAATTTCGCGAATAAAACAATTGAATGTAAATCTTAATGGAAAAAAATTTTTTTTCATAATAACATGCTTTCGCCAAGTAAAAAGGATTACAGCAAGGATACATCATATTCTACAATACAGCCAAACTGAATATTTAAGTTTCTTTTTTTCATCATCTCCTTGTTAATGCATTCTACCCATCGATCAATGATCCGCGTATCTTTCCGCGTAGCGACGTCCTGACGCCGGGCGTTGTGCGAACGCGCACCTGTTTCGCGGCGTATATTCCTCAAGAACGTGTACGTCGACACGATATCCGTCTCGCGCAAAACTCTGAATCATCGGCGGCCAGTGGCCATTTTTCAAAGTTGCCTGTGCCGCGTTGCATTAATAACCAGCGGCTTCGTGCCGTGCGCGAACGGCGATAACAATGAGAACAAAGAAGTCGAAGGGGTGGATTTCAATCTGTACGCCAACACGGGGGCTACCAAGCCTCTGTTGATCGTGGCCTTAGGTAGCTACTCGATAATATCCCCAGCCATTAGGGACTCGGGATATACGGCCTCTCAAATCCTTGAGCTATAATCGTCGTCCGAAATGCCTTTGACTATGACCTCGCGGTGTAATTATTTTGTCATCGAATCTTAATTTAGACAATATTGTTACATAGATAAATGATTACATAGATAAACATTGAATAATCGTAGGAATGTCTATCGACTTTTGCTAATTTTTTGTGCGATTCTTATTCAAATCAACAACCAAATAAGCAAGAATCTTAAGCGGTTGTCCAGTCATATCGTCGATTGTAAAAAACAAATATTTCTTCTTTCATTTAGGGGAAAGTTGCCGATGCTGACATAGGTTTCCTAAAATAATACTCCCCCTTTATTTTTCAAAAATTAAACATTGCACTTTATTAATATTGATAAAAAACTATGTTTAAATATCTGTTTAGATGATTATAGAAATAAAAACTATAATTAACATATCAAGATATAAGATAGAGTAATCTAACTTATTCTTTATATTCTTTATATTGTTTCGCTACATATGCGTCTTACGGGACAGCATAAAGTATGTGTATAATATAAAAAAATCGTTTTATCGTTTTATGTCGAAGTGAAAGAATTCTAGAAATTCTTATATACATAAACTTATAGGTATTTTGTAGATAACTCTTCTGTAAAAGAAAAACAATAGTGGCATTACTGTGTCAATTTTGGGATTCGTTTTGACAGACACTTATTTTTGCTTATCTTACAAAAAAGTTAATTATTTTTATTATTAACTTCTATGTTAATAGTATAAGTTTTATATATATATATATATATAATTACACAAAATTCAAAATAGCATTAAAAACTGTTATATTTGACAAAAAACATTTTCTAGTTTGTATTTATGTTTTTAAAGTTTCATTTTAGCTTTTATTTAAAAAATATCCAAAAACACCAAAAACAAAGTAACAGGATATCGATGATCTTTCCCTACTTATCCTAAGCATACAAAAAAGTGGATATAAAAATATTCTATTATAGCCAAACGTGTTAGAAAAAATAGTCTTTCTGAGATGCTGCTTGATTCAAATATTAGGTAGATCTTAAAACAAAAAGCTGTAGTTATATTTCATTTAAAGCATTCATAGCTGATAGCCTATATCTTTAATTTATATCTTTAGTCTCACAGTATTTTTAAAACTTTTCGTTGCATTTATACATATAAAGTATAGAAACCCAAAGATGTATTAATCCTGTGAATGCTCTACGGATGCGAAACTATGATTTATTTTGTGGATCCGAAATTACAGTAATATAAAACGATAGCAGCATTCACCATAGTTTTTTATTACTCGGAACATCTTTAATATTACTCAACCGTTCGGCTTACTCATCTATCTCTCAGACAGAATTCCAGATCCCGCTGTCAGTTTACCCATCTGTTGCTAAGATGGATGTTACAAACGTCTATATTGAGGTCAAACAAACTAGTATCGTTTATCCACTATATGGTATTTATTTCTATTGCCCCATAAAATAGATTCACCATTATCTCTTTCTGTTATTTTTTTATGTCTCAAAATATTAAAGTTTTAGGTAAAACGTCTCTTCAACTATTTTATTAGTCTAATTATTTAATTATAAATATAAAAATTAATTAAAAATTATAATTAGAAATGTAACAATTTGTGTTATAATAGATTAAATTTTTTAAGATGAAATTTTCTTTTAATAACCGAAATGAAAGAAAGATTAATATTATGTCAAATTGATTTAATTATATTATTTAACAAATTTAATTGAAGAGGCTAAAGAAAATAAACAAAAGATAACAAATTAAAATGAAATGAATATCAATTAAATGAATTAAAATAACATATTAATTAATTAATCTTATTTTCAAAAAAATCGTCAGTTTTAAAAGTTTTTTAAAATTATTCTTGTATGAAAGTCAAAACACAATTTGATCTTTGGAACAATGAAGAAATCGAGCAATGAGATCTCGTATCTCGAGATTCCCATGAATCGCAGCTAGGTCACCATATTCTTTTGGACCCATCGAATAAGCCGACTAATGGCGCGCAACGACCAGCTGATTCGCCCTTTCCCGTCTGCTATTGCATCGTAAACGTAATTTCTGAGAAGAGTTTACCGCGAGCTCTGCCCGCCGGGCCGTACGGCATATCAGTGATGTCGGAAGACCATGGAGGTAATCATCCGAAGAATTTCGATTCTTGCATGATATCTTCTTGCCAAGCTTGATTGCACATTAACTCGGGAATTGTGAATGATATATCACATAAGAACGGATGTATTTGATAGCGGCATTACTTTTACTTTCCTAATCGTTTATTCTTAAGATATATATACAAAAATTCGGAAATTTCAATCATTTCGAAAGACATAAATAACTGTATGCAAATTTTTTAACTTATATATCCTCTTTGCTCATATAGCACAGATTATTAGAGAAATATTATAATAATGTTGCAATATTGCAGATATATATATATATATATATATATATATATATATCGAATATAATTAAGTAATTTTAAATATATCAAGAATAATAAATAATTTATTATTTGAAAGGTAAATTTTTCATGAGTTAAATCATTTTTTTTGAACAAATAAATATGCACAGTAACGTACATGCTAATTAAGCAAGTTTTTTATTTAAACAAAACTACATAAAAAAATTAATCATAATTAACATTTATTTTATTAGCATAATTAACACATCTATTTTTATTTATGTTTAAAAATGTACTTAAGAGTTTCCCTTTTATAATAGCAATGATCGCATGATTTTAAAAATATATTACATAACAATGTTATTATGATGCTTACATTCAATTTAAGGGCGAACATTTTAAGGTTGCTGCAATGTACAATAACATTGTAACAACATTTTGCAATGTTGCAATCTTGCAATGAAATATTTCTGTAATGTTTCTGCAATCTTTCTATGTATGAATGTAGACGAATTACGCAGTAATGTTGTTTATATTCTTACATCTATCTAAATGAAAGAATTTTTTACATTTTTCTGTAATAACTTGAAGTAATTGTCCTCTGTCGTAATAAGAAACGAAATCGAAATCGTGATTTATGGGTATCTAATTATGAGTTTTGAGACCCAATAGCGTCTCGTGCCTGGTGCATCTATACAGATTGTAACCTGCAAGCGTTATACCAATCTTACGCGCGTGCGACTCGCTCGTGACTCAGCCGTGAGAAACGATTAGGCGAGGGAAAAAATGACTAGGTACGAGGATAATGAGTGGTCGGCGAGGAGAATAGCAAGGACGACGTAGCGGAGGGACGCATGCTCGTGCCATAATTTTCGGCGGCAAATTAAGAATCTTCGGCAGTACACCCGGATAATAGAAGCTTCGTTGTAAAGCTAAAAATGTTGCAAAATGTTGACGGATGCATTATCGGAAAAAAAGTCGTGGCAATCTTTTTAATTTACGAGAAATATATTTAATTTGTACTAATAGACATAATCGCAAGATCTAACTGCTTTTGATTGAAAAAAAACAATTTAAGAATTGCAACGAGAAAAAAGTTAAAATATTATATCGCAACAAACACATACTCTGTTGAGAAGTAAATAAAAATTAAAAAATTTAAATGTAAACTTTGCAGATGTGTCGTCATAAAATAAATATCAATTTGAAATAGAATTAAAGATGGATAATATACATCTAATTATATAAAATATTAAATATAATTTATAGTTCTTTAGTCGATTACATTAACTGAGAAACACAATCTAAATTATCTCTACATATTTCAGGAATAAATGCGTAGAACAGCCTTTGCGGTCGTAGCAAATAGCTAATATTAATTCATGAAATGATTATACTGATTGTGAGAGAATGGTTTATTGGAATTTACAAATCGATTAGTTTTAGCAGATATTGGGTACAATTTATTACGCGGCTAAATAATATCTCGTCTATTGATTAAGTTAACTTCATTTGTTAATACATTACAAGGTGATTCGTTCACTACAAATTATTTTTGATTTCGAAACAATAACTAAATTACATTTAAAATTTATTCTACAATAATATTCATCAATTCTTAAATATAAATTCTATATTTAATTACATTCTATCAAGAATAAATAAATGAAATTTTCGACTGTTTGATATCGATTGTTTGATATCTGCAATTAAAATTAATTATAATAATCTCATTTTAATCATAAAAAGTGAATTCATAATATTACAATTTTAATAATTATAATAAAATTCGAAGATATAATAAAACAAACATGAATTAAAAAAAAATATCTTTGTTAAAGAAATTGATTTATATTTAGCATATAATATTTATAATAAAAAATCTAACATAAGAAAAATTTTTATAACTTATTGTGAGATTAAATAAAAATGAAGAACTTCAAAACTTCTATTTCCTTTATAGTCAACATAATAGACTCTAATAACTTTTTGACGCTAAGGCCAGTACGCTTCGAAAATGACATTTACGAGCACTGATTCGGCTTATCGCTCAAATCTACAGCCTCGAAATAAGGAGAACGTGCCGCGGAATTCCGGCGATGAGACAGCCTGCAATCTTAATAATTTGCATTCTGTCGGCGGCATTCGATAATGAGCAGCCGGGGGTATATTTACAGCGGCAATCCCGTTCCATGATTGTCCACCTCCTTGAATCTTCGGCCGATAAATAACTTCCTTTTTCCGGGCCGTTGCTTTAAGCCACGACGAGGAGAGGAACAGAGAAGAATCAGAGAACGCGGCGTTTTAATTTCCACCAATTAGAAATAATTGCGATTAATTATCTCGGATGAGATAAAAGAGAGAAGGAGAGAGGGAGAAAGGAAGGTGGCATCTGTTTAAGGGACGCCGGCCGCCTAACAGGAGGAACGAATAATTGAATCGCCCGAAGTTCCGACTTCGACAATGAGTGTTTCGTTTCACCTGGAACGAGCTTTCTTCCGCCGGCGGCGACGGGTAAAGCTCGGCGTGCTGCTGGTCTTTTGTTCCGACGGAGCTTTCAATTAACGGCCGAAGCATGCAATCCACCGGAGTAGCCACTGAAAATAAGGAATTCCGCGGATAAAAGAAGCCGCGACGTCTTGCTTTCTTCGCGGTCGAAGAAAAGCGAAGTCGCGGTGATAACATTATCTCGAAATTAATTAAATTTGATAATACGGAGTTTCTTCCGTTATATATATTATATATTCGCATTTCGTAGGTCGCTCTATTTTTTAATTATAGACATAATTGTACAGCAGCAGCAGCAGCAGCAGCAACAGCAGGAGAGAGGGAGTGAGAGGGAGTGAGAGGGAGAGGGAGTGAGAGGGAGAGGGAGTGAGAGGGAGAGGGAGTTCTCTCTCTCTCTCTCTCTCTCTCTCTCTGTATAATCAAACAATTATAAAAAAAAGTACATATCTCAAACACGTTTTTCAATTATTATGTAATATGTCTTAATTACATTCCTGTCATCATTTATAATATTTAATGTAATCATAGCTTTCATCTAATTTTTATTCGTATAATTTTCACAAATGAATGTCAAATTTAGATGTGTATAAAAACACTTTTATTATTTATTAGCATTTATTAGCTTTATTTATTAGCTATTTTTCAAGTTGGATTAATTTGGAATTAATTGCTAACAAAAAATAAAAAAATTATTTTCAATTATTGTTCCGTAAGTAGCCAAATATTGATAAACGAAATCATTTTAAAGAGAATATTGTTCTATATGTGGTAAGACCATTATTTCTTTTATAAAAAAATAATGTTTTTATATTTAAAAGCAAGTTAACGTCTTTTATAATTTATTGAGATAATATTATTGATATGCTCATGATTGTTGTATCATCAGCATTTATAATACACAATGAGGAAAAAGTAAAACTCTGTATACATACAGCATACATTGCATGCATATTCCTGTATACGAATAAATTCGCTCAGGACGCTTCGGCGCGCAGGATGCCGCGGTACGCGCATGGGAATAAATCAGGTGCCTATTGATTTTGAGCCATACAATCTGTTTCCCAGTCCGCTGCCTCTCTCGGCATGCTACTATGGGAATATCGAAGATGCCACCGCCGCATTTCTCGCCCGATTCGCGACGAAAGGTGTCGATTTTAGATTTTACAGGCCGCTTCGTCGCATTCAGGCGAATCCAGCGATCTTGAAACGCTATGCTGACTAGTTGTCACGCAATTCTGTGAAAACTTTAAAACCGATTTCATGCAAACCACTTTTAGCAATATCAGTGATATGATTACAATTTCATATTTCAAAATAAATAAGAAATTCCCCACAAATGAATGACGCGACGTTGTCAATGCGGTTTTATTTTATAAAATAAAATCGCAGAATAATTTAATATCATTTTTCTGTTGCCAAGTTTTACTACGAAATACTTATATAATTGTTATATAGAATGAATAAATTTAACATCGATGCCTAATTTCGAAGTCAAATATAAGCGAAGCATAAAGTGAGGGAAGAAGAAAGGGCCGTTTTGACGGATCGACTTTATGAATATTAATGCCACGATAGTCGCGGAGACATATTGTAATAATTATGCGTCCCATACGCTATGGCGGAAATGTGGAGAAAGGAAGAAAAGACAGGGAGAATTACCAGACGACGAAAATTATTCTTGCGGCGTAGTCACAAACGGATGATAAATCGATATATGTTATTAATATCTTTTAATTATCTGATTTAATTAATATTAATGTTTCGAATAAAGAGTTGTAAAAAGCTAATAAATTATGAAAAGATAGTTCGTGTAATAAGATTAATTATTATAATATATATTTATGAAAGAAAGAAACATCAGACAATGTTTTCATCGAATATGAAATACTTTATAATACAAAGACTTTGATGTAATTTATTCTTAACATCATTTACAAATGAATCTCATAGCAAATTTCCAATTAAATTCATCATTAATTTAATGACGGAAGTAACGAAAAAATATAAAATAACGATAATTTATCGTGCAGCTAAAAGGGCTGGTTTATTTATGGGCCTCGCGTATACTGTTTCTATTTCTCTTAACGTGTTCACTTCTATATTCCTCGATCAAAGATGATCGTTATAATTCAGCAGATAGAGATCGTTGAGAATTGAAACGATCGATAATAAATCCCTCTGCTCTGTTAGGGCGTCTATAAAAATTTAATTCGCTTCTATCGTCTACTTAAAGGATTTATCAGTTTTTTCCTCGATGCGCACATCCGCCATACTAGTAGAAATCGCCATGATTCTTATTACATGATTATGGTATAACGGGAAAATCGATGAGCGCACCTCGGTGATCGGCAGTAAAATCCCAGACAAGAATTTCTATCTCCTTGATCGCCGGACGCAAGATTGTTCCTGTCTGATATACATCTACACACATGTATAGGTATATACATACGTATATACATATAAATACATATTTTTATTCTCACGGGCGCGCGCGTGCACACACGCACACACACACACACACACACACACATATTTTATGTGTTGTATAGTTAGAATTAGAATCATGAAGAACAAAATCTGCTATGTTTCTCCATGTTTTACATTTACACGTGTCATAACTGTACATGTAAACGTAAAAATATTGTTTCGGATTTGCAAACATTTCATAAACTTGTTGCGGCAAAAGTTGTACACATACCGAAATACGAAGCCATAAATCGTACATACACAATCCACAAGTCAAGCATGAAATTTACTGATAAATTAAAATGCTATGCCTAATATATATTAAAATAACTGTTATTTTCTTAATTAATTACTAAAATTACATCAAACAATTTAATATTAATTAAGTTATTAGAATTTTATTAAATTATCATGTATCCATATATATCCATATATATATATATATATATTTTTTTTTTAACAATTTCAATTAAGACATATTTTAAAAATCTTAGAACGGATTACAAATAAAAACTATTCAAAGAAAAGTCCAAAGTCGATAAAGATAAAGGCCTTTTGAAAATTATCTAAATCGAACATAAGAAATTAAATTACACGTTAGGAATAAATTTGTGTTAAAAATAACATATTATATTAACATTTTTTAATGCGAAAAATAAAAAAAATTCTTCCTGTTACAAGAAACATTTGACATGGAAGTTTTTCGTCTCGAGAAATCTCTGTGTCTCGGAAAACTCCACGTGGGAAAGATCTATATCTAGATATGTGAAAAAAATGTGTATTACACTAGATCACTAGCTACTTAAATCTACTTGAATCAATTTAACTTGGCTGTTACCCTCCGATACACGTCGATGACGTCAGAACGACAATGGATGGAGGGAATAGACGAAGACGAAGGTGTCGAAAAGGGCGAGTAGGAGGGGCCGGAGCCTCTCGGATTCCACGACCTCGGTTGTACCGGCAGATGCGGCCGGACCTACGCACGTCGTGCGTCCGCACGTATGCCGCATACAACGCCGTGCCAGTGCAGCCGAAGGGAAGAATAAGGTAGGCGTGTCGCGGCCGCGTTACGTGCGTGCGTGTACACGACAAAGAGAGATACGCGGGCATAAGCCGGCTTATTACGCGCCGCCGCGGGCTACAAACACGCCGAATAATGGCCGTGGCTCCGCGCGGCGGAATAAGCGGAGCGGGCGGTATGTGCGCCCCGGTATCGTATTAAATTATAATAATTCCGGTGCGAATTATTAGACCGACTAGAGGGGGGGGGAGAGGAAGAGGAAAGCGTACCGGGGACCCGGCTGGCTGGTTACGCGCTTTCCGCGTACCGTTGCGGCACCATGTTGCGGCCCAGGTGCACCACGCCACGCCGGGGGTTTCGACGTTTGTTAACAAATATTTTAAGCCGTAACCAGACACCCTGTCGAGAGACCAGGAAGCGGCGGTGGTGATTCGTCGCTGCGAAGAAGATTCGAGAAGAAATCGGCCGTTTTGCCGGACAAAGAGTCGGCACTGTAGTTGTCTAAATAAATCTTTTGTTTATTTGCACAATAAATAGAAATAGAGGATGAAAGAGAATTTGTATGAAAATTTATTTGTCTTTAACAATTTTTTTCATTGTGATATGAAGTTTAAATTAAAAATTTTATGCTAAAAAGTTTTAAAATAACTTTATATCAAAATGCCATTAATTTTAATTACAACAAATTTCCGCAAGTATCCACTTTGGCGTGAACAAACGATAATTTCTGGAAAATATAGAAACAAAAATTTCCGCACACGTTGCAAGATGATTCATTATTAATGCTCTAACATTCGCTTCGAGGGAAACCTATTACCGCTACTTCATTTCTACTGCATAATGCATTTTGCTCGCAAGATGATGTTACATTCGGCGAACACGCAGCGTGCTATACGTCGCGATAATTCTCCGAATTAAATTGCAAATGCCGACGTATTCCCAAGCAGCGTGATATATGGCAACGGGTTAATTTGATTCATCTAGGTTGTAAATATATCTTTCTTCCGACCGACCCGCGCCTCTCCACGATTAACAATGCGCATGCGGTGGATGAAAGCGCGTCCGTAACAAAATGTTACATGAATTATAAACCGGATCATAATTCTCTTTTAACCCACAAGTGTCAGCCACAACGAAATTTTTATCAATTGAACTTATTTAGTTGAAGCTAGACGTTAACGTTTGCAATATTTTTTTAATGGAGCCAGTTATTATTTCAATATGTGAATTAACAGAGTTAATTCTAATATGCAAGTTTATATTTATATGTCTGCATTTATTTAGGTAGATTATGATTATATGAATTCATAATATATACAGTTTTATTATAGCACAGTTTCGTAGGTAATTTTTTTAGATAGTATAGTTTTAGTAGAATATTTAAAATAACTCAAAATAATTATGTACAGGATACGTGTAAAATGATCATTCTCGCGTTTAAGAAAAAAGAGACGTTCGTTAGAACTGAAACTGCAACGAACCTGAAAGGCCTAATTGCACCGTCGAACGCGAAGAAATCGAGAACCCCGATATACTTGCCGACGATCGAGTTTCCGTATCTTTCGTGTCGGGGGAATAGCTACGAGGAGCCAATTATGGTTTCCTTCGTCATTGTCGAGCCCGGAGAGGCTCGCATTACCGGCGCGAGGAAGAGCGGCTCAGGAAAACGCGATAGTAAGAATCGTCTCGTATACTCGCGGAGGGTTGAAACTATTTCATGCGAGCTCGCTGGGCTTTGTGTCCGATGACGAGAATGACAGGCACGTAAACAACGCGTTTCCGGTCTACGCAACGACAGATGCTGATACGCGTTGTCTGGTAAGAGCTGCGGAGGGACGGACGAGGTAGGCGTATCAGACGTAGACACTATACTTATGGAGACACAGCGGAATTAATGAGATTGCTGCGTTACTACGAGGATCGAGGATATATCGATTATCGATATTATCCCGATGCTTTTTCGTCCACTTTCATTTATATTTGTATTTTTTTACCCATGCAGTTTAATTCTTTCTGTTCATGAAACCTTATTAAAATGTTTATTGACAAATTAAATATGTGAGCAAAATTAACAAACGCGCGTATTCCTATTATAATGATAATAAATATATGAATTATATTTCCATATATCATTGTGTAATTTAAAAAAATTATAGCATAAAAGATAATATTGAAAGACGTAATATTCTCACTTTTTAAATAACTTAAACTGTGAAACAGAAATTTTAATTAATACTACTTTGTACATTTTTTTATGTTAAATCAATAAAGTAAAACACAAGGCAAGCTGAAGATATATTTGTAGCATATCTAACTTAAGATCGCTTGTTATGATCTGCTGAAACCTACTTGTTTTTTCTTGGAATATTCTGTAAAGATCTCCTTA
The DNA here is from genome assembly GCA_037157785.1 of Cephalotes varians. Lineage (NCBI taxonomy): Eukaryota > Metazoa > Arthropoda > Insecta > Hymenoptera > Formicidae > Cephalotes > Cephalotes varians. Next base: position 614,976 of record JANQDE010000038.1, on the reverse strand, counting down.
CCAAACAGTTCTTATTAATAGAATAAAAATGCCTAAACTAATATCGAACTTTGCAATAAATTGTGCATTCTAAACAATTTAACAATAATTAATAATTAATTATCACAAAATTGATTATTAAAAATCAAATTTGATAATTAATAATCAAAATATGTCAATTTTATAAATTTAATGTAGCTAACAAACAATATAATAGATGTGTGCTAAAGCTCGAAGTGCAACAATCGTATTAATCGCGTTAATTACATTGATGACAAGAAGGAGTGTTCGTGTCAAATGTTCGGAGAAAGAAATTAGCGGCCGCTAGTTTCAGAAGCGTTGAAGAGCGTGAGAAGGAATGAGTTCGGACCGATAATGTGGATGACCGACGATGCGTCAATATTGAATCGCTGGGGAAACGCTGTGTGCGAGCGTGAAGTGGTCGCGCACCGTTTTGAGACTGACAACGGGACTGATAAAATTTATCGTCCATTCCTGGGAGCGACGTTCGAGAAAGAAATACCAGTGTGAAAGAGAGTCGGATAAGAATACTTTTTTGAGACGTACATACTTTCTTTCTTCGAAGATAAGCTAAATCGTATTGTCGACAATTCGAAAAAAAATTCCGTTCTATTATATGATACATTCAAGATATGCTGGAAATTGAAGCGTTTTCTGCTAATATTGCAAATTGTTGATTACCATCCAAATCACGGCATTGGGAAAATCAAGCAGTATAAAATTCCACTACTTAACTTGGTCCAATAACACACTTCACATCTTGTAGGAAAAACAGACTAGATATTTTTGACTTACAAAATTCTTCAATTAATAAAGAAATTTACAAGCCTGCTGAATTACAGCCCGAATTCAACAGCGTCCTCAGTCTTCTTACGTGCGTCACGTGCATGAGTGTTTTTTTAGAACATATTAGAACTAGTTATTAATGGGGCGATAATTATAAATAAAGAAAACATGTAATAGTACAAAAAATCAGTGTATAAACTTTTACAGCTAAACTATTAATTATTAGAGTTTTGTAAGTTCGTGGGTGTGAATTTAGCTTCAAGATTTATCACGCTAACAAGCCTTTAAGTAGGTAAGGTCACGAACTCAAGACTTCGAGATTTATTATATTAGATTTTAACTAATATCTCTGATTAATAGGTAATCCCATTTGAGATTTAGTACTTTCGAAAAGATTTTAGTAAATTCTCGAGAATAAATTTAAGATTTTCAGATTTACGTGACACTTACGAGCTTTAAAATGTACCAACATAAATTTGCTTTAATATGATTCTTAGATTTATTCAGAAATCGATCAATTTTGATATAATTATGCATTATGATATAATTTATGGACAGAATTTTAATGTATATAATACAAAAGATAGTAGATGTAATTTATTAATATTCTGATTTACAAAAAAATTTTAACATTAATTTTTAATATCTGATAGCAGCATCGAATCAAAATTTCAGTCTGTTAAAAATCATCAAAAATTAACAAGCAACGAAAAAATATCACTTGCAACAAATTAGGCATCATAATTGTCACACACTTATAACATTATTTCTTAATTCGAAAAGTTTTTAAAACGTTTACTCGATTTCTATTTTATGAATAAATGAATCAAAGTGTCGTATCACACTAATTATGTCATCAAAATGAAGATATTCAATTAGAAGTATCGTTTCTAGTTATTTCAGTCACAAAGATAAGATCGCCTCGTCTGCAGCTGCAGCACATAATCTCTGTCACTGTTCGAAGCTGAATTAATGATTTTCCCACTGAAAGAAGACGTTCCTAAATTGTTGTCTCTAAAAAGTGATAATCGCTATCAAAGTAAACATTTACTATATGTGCTACATTTGTCTATAAAATAACTTTTTATAGCTTGCTTTTATAATTTTTTTCTCATAATTTTTTCTTCAATGTTTACAAAAATCGATTTTCGATATATTTCATGTCTATTTTTTTATCATCGGCTTTTTATTCGTCCTTAAATTCTAAGTTTTAACAACAAAAGTATTCTAATTGTTGAGACATGAAATTGAGGCAAAAAAGACTCTCTTTACTATTGTTCGTTTTCATTGTCTCTCTATGTTTAATATCCCATACTTCCTAATGTTCGAAGGTTGGGAACAATTTTGATCATCACGGGAAAGTCGTCGTGGACGCGGGTAACGACTTTCCAATATGGAAAAAAATATTGACGGTGGTAAGAGAAGAAAGGAGAGACGAGTTGATTTCAAATCAAGATAGTGCCGGAAGCGAACGATGCAGTTGGGCATTCACGACGAAAATAAATCAAGCCCGTGTTGGACCGCCGGGAGTGTTTCTCTCCCACTCTCTCGCCGCTCGTTCTCTCGCTTTAATAAAACGTGAACGAGCAGCGGGGAATAATAATATGATTGACAAAATTATGGTTAATTGACACCTATCGATCGTTTACGATAATGGTCCAATTAAAAATCAGTACTCTTGTCGGTTGTTTACGTCGCACCGACGACTACATTCGTGCTCTCGCCTATACAGTTTGTGCGCGACGTTGCGCGGTCAAATTTGCGAAAATTCCGACGGCAGTCGCATTTGCGATGCAAAATAATGCGTTAAAATTCCGCTTGGACCACGGTTGTAACTCGGCCGACGATCTTTTTTGTTTTTCCCCTTTTTAATGAAAGTTATGCGACTCCAATGGAAAAAAGAAAATGGAGGATATTCAAATTTCTTGCAGTTAAAGGAATCTTTCACAGTAAAGTTATTTGTTACCTTTGAATTTTGTAAAAATTCTATAACTGCTTTTGCTTATTTTTATTTTTACGAAGATTAACATAATCACATAATGAACGTATTTAAAATAATAACATAATCACACAATGTATGTAAAAATTTCCTAAATTTAATCAACAATTCAGTTAGTCAGTGCAATTAAAAATTGAAATAATCAATAATTTTCTTTACTTATGCTTTGAAGCAAATACGTGAAAATTACTTATCATTTAGAAATTGTTTCAAATGAGGAAATTTACTGTGAAAATAATGGCTTCTTATCGTCTGTCACAATCCAGGGACTAAAAAACTGAAGCGCAGTCCCGCAAAATATATGTACGTAGACGCACGTGCACAGCTCTTTTACGGCTGGTTACTGAAGATGTTAAAGTCGAAGCCGTAAGGGATTTCGATGGGCATCGCGACGTTGCGCGCCGTTGCGCTAACAAGACGCTTTTTAAAGGAGGAAAACCTTTCCCGAGTCACCAGTTAACATCTTTGTCTCGTATTCTTGTGCCCAGCTTGTGAATATATTCATGAGGTAGTCGGCGTATCGACCGAAACTTTCGGGACTACCATCTTGAATCGCAGGTGTAAAAGAGTTCAGTTAACTGCCGTGAAATGCGCGTAAACGACATTTTGGCAATAATATAAATTCGTGCGAATCTATATTTGATGGTTGCATATTGACTCGGGTAAACGATTTTCGGCGATAATCGACAATAATTGAAGAAATAAAAATTAAAATTAAAATAATTCGCATTCCAAGTGAATATATATTCGTGAATATTATAATTGATGAATACAGTAATGGTACATGCAAAGAAGCGTTTTGCTGAAGTATCTACAAATTTAGACAAGTTAAATACAGATTCAAAAATAATTTTGTTTGGATTATCAAAATAATTTTGTAGAACGTTCAAACCGGTTACGAGGATGTTACAAAGGATGCTTTTTGCAACATTACGAATCAACACTTAAGCGTTTTACATCATTTTGATCTAACAAAATTATTATTTTCAGATCTGTATTTAAATTTTTAGATACTTCAGCAAAACCGATTCTTTCCATGAAGGAGAATATCAGGCAATATTGCTTCCATTTATTAAATTATCCTAATAGAAAATGCTCTGATACCTCGTGTCTTATTTTTTACCAAAAAATCGAAATTTCTCTATCACTCAGATCTATTTTATTCTCAGATTTTGCTTCAGCTATCTCATTACATTGAAATCTAATTACAAATGAGAACTAGTCAGTGAAATAAGAAATATTATGAAAACGCTTCACGATATCTCGACTTAGAATCATCTCGAATCAGGATCAACTCACTTTACGAGTTGGAGATGAAAAGACGAATGTCGTATGTCCGTTTATTTTCGTGCACTTCCAAGTCGCATTATGACATCGGTTGTTCTCGCGTCAAGATATTAAATTAATCAAGAGAGAGGAATCGTTCTCATCGCGACTTCGCATTATCGATACATCAACGCGGTCTCGCTCGAACGCGTGCGCGAGCAAAGTACATTGACGGGGTTTTAATGGAGACTGCGTGTGTGTGTGTGTGTGTGTGTGTGTGTGTGTACGCGCGCGCGCGCGCGCGCGTGTGTGTGTGTATATATAGAGAGAGCGGGCGTCGGATGTGTTTCGCAACGCGCCGCATCGCCCAAGCGTACAATAAACCGATGTGTATTCGAAGGGGCTTAACTAGACGAACTATTCCCGCGCAGTTTCTATTAGTAAATCACCCGCGCACTGCATGGCATAGATAACGACCCCGTGGCACAACGACAATGCCTTCGACGGGGAGAGACTTAATTAAGTATATATTAATTAAAATCACCCTCCCCCCACCTCACTCACGCGCCAACGCCAGCTATACCACCTTGCTACAATGTTTCTACCCGCATTATCCGTCCTCCCATTCTGTTTTGTTGCATGCACGTTGTTGCATATTTGCGAAAATTAAATTTTGATCGCCACACGTTCGGTATCGAATTCCAAACATAATAGGTAATAGAGGCTCAACATATGATTTATACAGATAATTATGAAAAATAGTGACGCGTTAATAAAAATATTAACATGCATCCATTTTAAATTTTCAAATACGCGCATGCTAAAAACAGATTTGTTTTTTTTACGAGAAGTTCTCCAAATACGCGACATATGCCTAGTCTAAAAATTCAATATTTAATGCCTCATTACGAAAGCTTCGAAATAGATTACTAACGATGATTCGTTAGTCGAAGTTATTCAAGTTCGGCGTATGGTTTCAAACAGGTCAACGAATTTGAAAAGGTTTAGGCAATGAAGCGCCGGCGGCGATCTCAGATTTCGCGTCAATTATTCGGGCTTAATAAAAATGTACGATACGGCGAGCGCACAAAGGCGGGTCGAGCGCTCTCCGCAATCCCTCTTCGCAAAATGCAACGTCAAGGAGACGAATCGGTGACATCGAAGAGAAGCACCCTTGTTAACGTTTCCGTCATCCGTCTCCTTTTGTCGGGGCAACCCTTTCTCTCTGGGCGACTTTAAATCGTACCGGGCGGACGCGTCGGATTTATAATGCTATCTTTTTCACCCGAAGATGGGCAAAAGAAAGACAGAAAAAGAGAGAGAGAGAGAGAAAGAGAGAGAGAGAGAGAGAGAGAGAGAGAGAGAGAAATTAGCATTAACCATAAATCCATTATAATGTGGATTTAAATATTTGAAGAATAAGTTCGATTTACTTTGCGATTTCAAGAATATGATACTCTTAAGATAAATATTACATAAGTTTACATAAGTTTTATCAAGAATTATCAATATCTTGCTAATATTGATTAGAATGCTAAAGAAGTTTTGTTCCGTATGCTTCTGATTTAAAAAAATTAGAAGAAACATATAATAAGATTCTTCGTAATAATAAACTTCATGATAAATTTTCCATTCTGTCGCGAGCTAGACTATTTTTGATCGGTCGAGACGTGTGTATGTGTGCGCGTGTGCCGAGCGATGTGTTCGAGTAAGTGACATTTCATGTTTCGGCTCGCGGAAGACTCGAACGACACGTGGGATACGTTAATAGAAGTATATTCGTTTGAAGAAGCACTCCTGCGAAAGTCCCGCTGCGCTTCGCTCAATCGTGCGTAACTATCAGGGGAAGATTCGAGTTTAATCTTGTGAGAAATTGTAGAAGTAGATGGATGCGTGCGCGGAATAGAAATAAAGGTAGAATAGACGTATGGATTGATATAATAAGCGGGATATTCTGCTTGTGAGAGAAAAAATATTCTCCCTCGGTAGGAAAATCCTCCAGACTATAAAAAGAAAATTCAAGTTTTATCTTGCGAGAAATTAATGTGAAAAAATGTAACGGAAAGGATCTGTATATGATTAATATAATAAGTAAAAAAGAGGAATAGAAAGAAAGCGCCCTGGCAACGAATACAGAAATTGCTATTCTCGTCTTGGATACGCATCAATCACTTTCCGATTTTCCTTTGTGTGCTTCCGGCGAAAATTCTCGCGTAAAAGTGTCGCCGAATGCTTGTGGCGAATATGAATAACGCAATGTGAATACAATGTTCATAAGAGTCGTATCGTTACGCCTTTTCCTGCACCGCCTGTCGATGATAAATTAAATCGTGGTCGAGTGCCACGTACGCGTATTTTTCTCAGAGCGCTTCATCGTATATGCTTGAGCGACCCTTGTCTCTCTCTCTCTCTCTCTCTCTCTCTCTCTCTCTCTCTCTCTCTCTCTCTCTCTCTCTCTCTCTTATTCACTCTTTGCTTCTCCGTTTCGTTTCACGTTCCATCGTCTTCGCCTTATCGGCGACTCTCGGATTTTAATTTCGCCTTAGGGCGACAGCTCATCCTCCGATAAATAATGACCGATAGCCTCCACACAGTCGCCGAAACGTCGGTATCTTCGCGGCGCTTTTATCGATGGAAGTTCTTTATTCTCTCACCATTTAAATTTTTACGTATCGAAATGTCAATCAGACTGTTTTTTCCATTTTACGTCAGTAAGAACCTTTATACATTTTTTATTTCGACGACATGTATTATTATAATCACAAATAGAAAATAGAAACTTTCGATGGATCAATATCTACGATTGTTATTATATATAACACAAAATATAGCAACTTTTTATGTCTACTAGACATCACAGACGCGCGTTTCGCGCGCACTGTTCAACTTTTTACATTTTATACTTGCTTAAATGTTAAATATACTTGCTACTTTATGGAATTAACGTACAATTACTGATATACTATTAACCTTTCAATACACACAACTGTCAAAATATGCGATGCCGCTCACGAAGTAAGCGCTGCGAGAGAACCAATCGGTGTCGCAGAAAAGCGGTAACAATTAACTTCGAGACTTTCGAGAAGACTCCGATATATATTTCGAGTATCGATTTAACATGCCTTTTTTAGATAGAACTTGTTTGTAGCAATTCTTTTTTTTAATATTTCATTCAATGTAAAATTAATACAAAAAAATATTAACAATGCTTTGAATGAGACAGTGATAATTTAGATGTATATTTAAAAAAAATGTTTCATTCGAATTTTAAAAGTTTCATTTGAATAAACTGTTACATAAACTATTATGATATACCAATTTTACACGATTATTTTTGGAATAAACATCTGCGATTTTTCTGGCGAAAGTTATTTACTTAATGCGAATAATTATTTTCTCCAAATAAAGAAAAAAAAGATCCAAAACTCGAGAAGATATCAACAGAAATAAATCAATCGAATAGTTATCTTTGGCACGAAAAACAGTGCGTATCACTGTTGTAAATTACACACACGCGCGCGCGCGCACACGTACACGCACTAGATAAAGTAACAAATTGCTCGGGTAGAGCCTGATCGAGCGCAGAATGAAAACCTGGACAAAAAGGACAGCGGTCAGAAGAGAACGAGGGATTGAACACCTTTATCGAACTATCGACGATTCTCTCATACCGATTCCTGCGCGTGTAATTTCACGCCCAAATCGCGGAAGTTATGGCAATAGGGTTGGCGATACAAGCCATAAATGGGACCGCCTGACCGTGAACGCGCGTACATATATAGATCTCTGACGGGTTCGAGGGCATTTTCTCTCTCCGGGGCCCGGTCTCTTGAAAAACAAACAGTTAAAGCTAGGTGGTCCCTCATTAAGTTGGCACCGCTCCTGGGTCGTTCCCCTTTAATTCGAGCCGATCCCGGTGCCGCACATAGAAAGGGTCCCGGAAGGGTCTTGGATCCCGCGGGGCTCCGTTACACACGCACGAGCAGGCAGGTATGTGTACCCGAGTCTGTACGACAGCGCGAGTGAGATGTTGGCTATGCGAAATCAATGCGTTTGATACGTGTCACCGTATCACTACACCGATATAACACTAGGCTGCAGAACACGCGGCTCGGCCTGCTGCACGCATTCATATTTCACGCGTAGCCGAGTGTCGGACATATCCAAGGACGTTATTGCTGCAACCGGCTGAGAAAACAAAGAAATATTTTGCTTTTCCTTCCGCCAAAGAAGCTGATCGTATCGATCGTTTCTAAAAGATTGTTTTCGACGTTAATCTCTGAGAGATAATAATTATTTTCGTTAAGTATAACCGAGAACTTTTGTGAAATGCAAAGTAATTATTAATGAACGTGATTTATTAAATGTTAATATATTAAAAAAAGAAAGCCGCATGTTTTCTTTTTTAAAATATCTCGATAAGGTGCAGTCTTAGTTTTCTGCTTACTTGATAATATTAATTCAAATTTAAACTAAATATAATAGAGTCTCTCTAATTTTGACTCTAAAGATTGATAAGAGCAGAATGCCAAAATTATGGAATATCCCCATCATAGCACAAGTCTGCCAATCGCCTATCTACTTGCGCGAACGCAGTTGCGCACACTAAGCTGTCAGACTTAGTATGCTAGTTTCTTCCTATTGTTAGTATGTATATATATACATACGTGTATATACATGTAGGGTAAAGGCAGCGAATATGGAATATCAATTTTTAAATTAATATTACTCCGATACAAATACATATTAAGGCTTCTAATAAACGTAGAACTTTTAAGCAACATGTTAGCTATAACATCCAATAAATGAAAGTCTCCGAAATTTAAGTCCAACTTCAATATTTACAAAAAAGTAAAAAGAAAGAAAATGAGGGGGGTAAAAAAAAGGGATATAATATGGAATACTAGTCAAATTTGAGGAACAATAATAAATAACATAAAAAATAAAGTGCAAATTAATTTTTTTATGTAAATTGAAATCGAAACTCTTAAAAATCATACGTTTACTGTACAATGTAGCACATAAATAAAATTACATTATGAACATAGACAATAAAATCAAATCCTAAATCGTTAAATTATTAAAATAAACATTAACATCAAAAATATTCTTTATTATTTATAAAAAGAACAAAAATGTTATATTCTCTACTCTTTATTCCATAATAATTTAATTATTCCATATTACCAACACATCTTAATATGACACACAAACTCTTCCCATTTCAATAAAGAGTTACAAATCGCAATTAAATGGCATAATATTATTCATGCAACATTATTAAAAGCATCTATGTTCTATAAACGTTAAATAACTTACATTCAGCTTGTAAGAACATTTTTTAAGATAGTGCTATCACATTTCCAGACGTAACAAAAATAAATAAATGCTTATATCAGAGAAATTCGTTGTCGCATCTAGTTTATTATTTGATATGGCACGTTTGACAACAATTGCAACAATTTCCAGTGATTGTCACTAGAATGCAACGCTTTGTTTAAAAAATAAGCCCCTATTCCATATTAGTAATCTATTCCGTATTCGCTGCCTTTACCCTATGTGTATTATTTAATGGAGCCGACTATTATGGTATGAAAGGAGCACGATATTAGTATCCGTAAAGTACGTGTAAAGTACATGCAAAGAGAAGCCAAATTTAACTCTAGTATAAAATAGAAAAATCAACTTTTTTATTTATGAAATTAATTTTTTTAAAGATTGTACGGTTACATTAATAATTTTCTAAAGACTGCGAATATATAATTATTTTCGAAGGCTCACGGTCTCGAAAAACGCACGTAGTTGCCGACGTGCGCGTAATATTCGTGGCATAAGGAAAAGGCCCGATAATGGGATTACATAGAGAAAGGATTAGCGAAATCCCTCGAATGCTAAAGCTTAGTCTATAATCTGTATAACATACTGGTATCTTCGATGTGAATCACGAGCGAGAGAATGAGCGTATCGTACGTAGAGATATGATTGCTCGATTGATATATATATTTTTTAATTGTGATATTATTTTATACAATGATATACTTTTTCTTTATTTCTTGAAAATTTAAAACGCAATTCTGTTCAATTATTTTTTTCACACACACTCTTCTTAAGAAATTATTAAATTTATTAATTTTGATGCTTTTAGATTTCAATTAAATATAATTCATTGACATTTCTTTTTACTGTTATTAAATATTGATTCATTATCCCGACAGTAATTATAAGCGTGAACTCTTATTTAACGGGAAATATATGCTGATAATACGCAAAGGAACTATTATAATCTCTCTTTCTTTTTTATTCTCATACTTTTTTCTCCGTTTAACGTTGTCTTGCAAGTATATATATCTGCTCAATCAACGAATTTTACCTTCACGGTACAAATGTAATGTGAAAAATTAATGCAAATGGCGCAGTCAGATCATAATTAACCAAAGGATGATTAAAGAGATATATTTAAATTAAGCACTGTTATATTATAACATGTATATTACTTATATATCTGTAGCTCGTAGAATCTCAAAATTCAGTTTTAGAAACACACATATGCGTATGATTAACACGCGAAAATGCACGCCTAGTTTATTTCATATCATGCTAATGACCCTCGTCATTTTGTGTTACAGATACGCGTCAACGTTGCAGAGGAAGAACGTAGAAAAATTACGTGAGTATACGCATGTATACACATATATACATGTATGTGCTGTATCATAGATCTGGTGATCCCTGCATCTCATAGATCATCTTCTCACCTTCTCTCGCTTCTTTAAGAGAAGAAATTTACTAACGTACACACATACACACGTGCGCACAAAATCATCGACAAAGAAAATTCTTCTCACGCTTATATTACATAACGTCGTACTAGACGTAAAAATAAAATTATTTAATTAAATTAATGTTACGCACGAAACATTTATTCTCTTCTTTAGTAGAAATAAAAATAAAGCGCCGATTAAAATTTAATGTTGTTGAACTCGTTTCTTTGTAATGAATATCGAATAAAATCAAAACATTTAGGAAAATTAGGAAATGTTATTTTACGACAAAGATTAGAATAATAATCACTTTTTAAAAATATTTCATGAAATTAGATATCAAAGTCATTACTTTAATTTCCTAAAACTTTGTTCGCACACACACACACACACACACACACACACACACACACACACACACACACACACACACACACACACACACACACACACACACACACACACATTTTAATTTCCTACACTGAGAAAAATGTTTTGATTAAATCAACAAGAAATATAAATAAAATGTGTTCTGATTCAATTGAATTTCTAGTTATTTCGACTAGAATGTTTGGTAGATTTAGGTCTGATTTATACTTTTCTGGTTGAATGTACCATTTTATACAATTAAATTTTTTTCTCAATATAATGTTTTGTTTAGATATAGTATTTAAATTATCCTTTTATGATTAAATAGCAATTAATTTCCAGCATAGAATAATGATAAATTGGTCGTGAATATTGTTACACTTTTTATAAAATTGTAGAAAATGGCAACAAATTTAATTTCTAATTACTGAAGAAAACTAACAAATGGCTCCATTAAACATGTGCATGATCTCTTTTTTTCAGACTCGATTTCATAGGGAGCGAAACTTAGACTTGTCAGTTTTGGAATAGTACCGTAAAATAATTTTGTTTCGCTCAAAAAGTTATCGTCAGATTATTCAAAATACTCAATTTATTTTGATTTTTCCATTTTAATTTTTCTCTGCTGTAATGACTTCATAGTGAATAAATTAAATATAACCGTTTATGTATAAATATGTTATATTTCATGCTATTCAGCTATTTATTATTTCAAAAGTGCTTAATTTTCAATTAATAATGGATATATTGAAAATCAATTTAAGAAAGAATATATTAGCACTACTCTGTTGCATTCTTGAAATACTTTGGCGGTAAGACGTTTTCACACGTTCTCGTCTCGATTTCTTCTTTTCGAATGTCCGTGCGCGCACAATTAGTCCGGTTTTCGAAGAGACATGCACTCGCACGCGTAACATTTAACCGCGTTCTTCGTTACACGCGTCAACCAACTTTATGACGTTGTCCGTGTAACTGCCGTGTTTACGATTTTATTGAACCTGCTCCCGCCGGTGTGTATCGTCTGGTACGGAACGTGCCTAGTCGTATGTGAAAAAGAAAACTTTATTGGGGCTACGGATTCTTGCATTTTAGAATGTAGTTTTGAGAGCAATGAGACTGAACATCGAAAATCAAACTTGATTTTTAAATATCAACATGAAGTAAAAAATTAATTGTTATTAATTCTTTTATTAATTGTTAATTATTAATTGTAATTAAAAAAATCTGAAAGCATAATTATATATTATAATTATATAAGTTTTTATAAATGGCTCACTTAATTAGATCAGTTCTATTAGCGACAAAGAAGAACTTAATTTAAAATAAACATTTTTATATTTTAATGCTAATAAGATGCTAATTGATGTAAATTCTTAATTTATAATTTATATTAATAGAAAGCAAGACTGCATTGAAATTATCATGCAATGTACACGCACACGCACGCG
>JANQDE010000038.1:591197-601967 GCA_037157785.1 Cephalotes varians | reverse complement strand
AGAGAAGAAAAATTTTTTTTAATTTAAAAAATTTTTTAAGTTATTCTGCACTTTCTCATTTTTATATAATAATTTTATAGAATTCAGTAAAATTATGGTAAATTATAAAGTTTACACGTGAATATTTTTCATTTTATATCATTTATTTAAATTTATGTTTCAAGATTATGTCAATTATTAAATATCTAAAATTGATTTTTACAGATAAAAATATAATTCTCTTGAGAGAGTTAACTCTTTATTCTCGAAATATTTTTATCATTATAAATTATTATTGCATTATATTGGAAATTTACGCTTTGAAGTTTATGACAAATAAAAACTCTCAAATAAAGTTAAAGCTTATAATGGTGCAGAAATTTTTTTAGTATTTTAAACTTGATTAACTTTATGCTTATACGTTTGAAGATGCTTCTGGTTTCAATCAATCAATAGGCTTATCATTATTTATTTAGGAAATATAAGCCTGGAAGAGATAATAGTACATAGAAGATTAATGCTCGCAGTAGATAAGAGTCGTAAAGTAAACATCCTATTGAACTCGCGAAGTTATGTGTCCCAATGCTTGCCTGTAAAAGATTAATTTTGCGTCACATACAATACAATAATAATTATTATACACACATATATATATATATGTATGTATATATATATATATATATATATAAGAAAATAATTAAATATTGATTTATATATATAAACTTAGGAACATATTCACGAATTACTATACAAGTATGTAAATGAAAAAGACTGCCAACATAGAAATGTTTACTTCATTTAAGAATTAAAATAAAGTATCGATAAAAAAGTAAAAATAAAATCCTCTATATGTCGGATAATCCTGCGACGCAAGATTAATAGGAGCTCATCAGTTTTTTCATGTAACAATGCAATCACATAAGTTCCCTCGCCCTATGTTGTCTCGTAGACGACAATCGAATACAGTAGGTTAATAAATACGGTCGAGGTGGAAGTAGCCAACGATTCCAGGGAAAGTATCCTCGATCGCTCCATTACTTCGGATGGGGCGAGTGAGTTTCTGCTCGTTTTCTCGTCGTCGGCATGAACCGAAAGACAGTCAATAGCGGCACGGAGGGTTAAAGGAGAATGCGGACTCCAGTTCGACAATGGGCCACCTACGGTTCCCCTACGCCCCCGCTGGCTCTTTCTCTCCCTTTCTTCCGTCCCTTTTCGAGTATACTCGGAATCTCGACCGGACCAGCTGCCCTAATGCTGCGGAACTGACTGTAACGCGCCGGCAATTGTCATGGTCTTGTGAACTGTAAAGCGCGCTGAGGAACACGCCACAAGCGATTCTGCCCAGGTTTACGTTGCATCCTCGACTGTTGACGTTTGCCACCGGGCCTAGTGTTGTCCGAAATCGCCGGCACGAATCGTTTACATCGAGATAGAAACGGGATAAAATAGGCATACGAACACCGAGGGGTGGACCGTGACAAGAATTTGGTTGTTCGGTTAATTAAGCAACAATGTTAGATTATGGAAGGACATGCTCTGAAGATTTATATCGTAACAGAGATTTAATATACCAGTCTTTACAAGAAATAATTTCGAAAATTGTCAATAATACACAAAGTATATGATATATAAGTAAGACATGCTATATTTTTGCAAAACTTATATCGTCCTTATTATCAATTTTTGTTTTCCATAAACTATTGAAATTTATATTCAGTTTTTTAATTTATATTTATAGTAAACGTGTTTTCTTTTCGAATTATTCTGTATATATATTTATGTATATATATATATATATATATATATATATATATATATATATATATATATATATATATATATATATATATATAATTAAAATATGTATAATACATATTACGCATTGTTAAAAAATATGTATAATATATATTATTAAAATATAATATTTAAAGGAAGAGATATAAAACCACAATCGATTATAATACACTTTATATAAATTTTAATATTTTTGGGTCCCAATCAATTTTAAATCTTTACGATACTCTGCATTCTCAGTTTTTTCTTCTAAATAATATTTCTGTCTGTTTGTCTTTCGTTTGAAGTTAACCAATGTAAAATCTGAATTCCTAAAGGACTCGAGTTTCTCGATTCATCTCAAGACTTGACGGCTGTGGTTATCGAGACGTTATCGGCCGTGCGAAACGACACCACAAATTCTGCGCGACGTTTCGGGCCACCGTTAGATTAAAGCGTCATCGCGGTACCGTGTCACGGGGTACAACTGCGATCCTGTAAACGACCCTTCGGAGAATAAACTCCCTTCCAGTATTTATAGACTTTTGGGATTAACGGGGACGACGAAGGGAAAGAGAGTGAGGCAACCTTTGCACTCCTCTTTTGTAAATTCGTTCTCGAAACATCTCGACGACGAGAAAGAGGCGATCTGCCTTCCATCCGCGATGTAGATCGCGATCCGCGTTGTTTATATGATGCTATCGCATAGGGGATGCTCCTTTGTCCGCGGTTGATTCTCATCGGGAGATACTGTCGAATGAATTTCGGGGGTGGTAGTGATATACATGTCATGCCCGGCTGCGGTTCTGCATAGACTTTACGAGTTTCTCTTGCCTCGCGCGATTTCAATGACTGTGAATGCGTATAATAGTAATCGTAAACCACTCGATATAGTCACCAATGCGATTTAGCTTTGGTCGATTCAATGTATATGAATACAATGTTGGTTATGTGACATTTATATAATTTATATGTCGACAACTTGTCTCTCTTACGTCAGTGTTTTTACATTTCAAAAATTGCAATTTTATTGCATTTTTATAATAAAAGTAAAAATAAAAGTTGTCGATATTGAGCAAAATTAAACCAATGATATCTATTATTTTTCAAAAATAAGAAAACTGATTGAGAAATTTAATTTGGATATAACAAAGAGAAAATAAGTGTCTAGAAAAAGATAAAATACAATTGAAAGAGAGAGAAAGAGAGAGAGAGAGAGAGAGAGAGAGAGAGAGAGAGAGAGAGAGAGAGAGCGAGAGAGAGAGAGAGAGTATAAAGAATATAAAAAGAAGAATTAAACACTGAGTTTCACATATTTTCTTATATATATGTACGTACATACATACATACATACATACGCGCGCGTGCGTGCGTGCGTATGTAGTTTATAATTATATTTAATTAAATAAATTTCTTATTACATTGAAATAACATATATTTTCATTAAATTAAAATATATTTTAATTAAATTATACATATATAGGTACATATGTTTTATACACATATACATACACATATGTACATATATACATATATTTTAATTAAATTTAAAAATTTCTCGCGGTATTAAATAAATTTTGTATTACTTTCAGTCATGTTGCATATTTATACAAAATTATATTAAAAAGCAACAATAATAGAATTAATTATTAAGATTTACCTTATCCAAAAATTCGAGAGCTATACACGGAAAGAACAATTATATTTTGTTAAAATATTTAAAAATTTAGTAGAAATTATATAGAATTATAATTATATAGAAAGCATTGATGTGTGGCACAATGTTGTAAAAAGCTTTGACATTCTAGAAACTAGTTTGAGTCCAACATAATTATTCTGATGGTTCAAACAAAATTATTTTCAGATCTGTAGCTAGCTAAATTTTTAGTATTAAGCTTAAATTTCAGCAAAACCGTTCTTTTCGTACAGAGACGTGAAATAATTACATGGCGTCGTTGGTCCGCCGCGATACGTTTGTCTCGCAATGCAAAGCGTATAATATGATCATAAAGTTATTAACGTGCATATTACACATGTACATTCATGCCTCGTATCAGGTTTGCAATAGAACGAGAATTCGCGGTTCAATAAATTTCCTTTCCAAACAACAGAGTACAACATAAACTATAATTAGTTGCTTGAAACGTATCTATAACTAGTTACTTGAAACGTATTGCTATCCAAACATTTTTATTCAGAAAAACAATTTATAGTTTAATCAATTAAAATCCATCATTAAAATTAAAGAAGAAAAAATATACTACAATCGGCTCGATTTGAACTATTTTTAATTATATCTATAACTATACACGTCTAATAAAATCGTGATTCTTAGAAAGTTAAATTTTAGAATGTTAAAACTTTTTACAGCATTGTGCCATCAATGCTTTCTATAATTATTTTGATAGTGCAACAAAATTATTTTCAGATCTGGCTAAATTTTTAGATAGTTTAACAAAATGTAACTATTCTTTCCGTATATAGCTATCGAATTTTTGGATGCAATAACTTCTTAATAATTAATTCTACTTCTAATAATAAAATTGTTAATCCTTAATATGATTTTGTATAAATATACAACATGACTAAAAGTAAAACAAAATTTATTTAATACCGAGATTTTTAAATTTAGAAAATACATATAACAATAAAGATTCTTTTTTCATGTAAAATATTCTTTTCTCCTTAATTTTAATAACTAGATGGATAGATTTTAATTTATTAAATTTATTATTACATATTGTTTATTTGAATAAAAGTTTTTTTGGATTTCGATACATTTCAAGCGCGCAATTAATAGATTAAAAATAAAAAGATTTTACAAATTCTAAGATGACACTAGAATTATATAATATTTACATTTATCGATAAGATACATTGAATATAAAAATAAAATATAAACAAAATGTTTGCTCTTAATTTGCAAATTAATTATAACAATTCGTATCTTTATGTTTTTTTTGTATACGATATTTTTATATTTGTTTTTAATGTATATTGATTCTCTTCTTACTCTGTTCACTGTGTAATTATGATTAAATTATTGTTTTCCATTTAAAAAAAAGAGCAGAGATAGAGAATTAACTTCAGTTAATTCATTCAAAAGATTAGATAAGTGAAGGTGAAGAAAGCGAAAATGGAGCGTAGTCCACGTCAACAGAAACTTCTCGATGTTTTCTGCGAGTTTTCGAGACAGACATGCGTTTAAATGCGAGGGAGTTTGCGACCTCTCCCTTGAATTGTTTTCCTTCATCGTGGATAATTTCCCGTCTGCCACTTGCACCTCGCGCGATAATTTATTGTAAACGCGAAGGCGGACGCGCCGGTTTAAATGATTTTCTTTATATGGCAGCAAACGGACGGATGAAGAGACACGAAAACGCCTTCCATCGCCAGGTTAACGATTCGTTACGGAAGTATAAATTAGCAGCAATCGTATCTCGTTCGGTATTACTCATCACCGGAAACATGCGATCATCGCTAAAAAAACATTAAGTTCTATTATTATTGATACATATTTTAAGACAATTCACCTAAAACTATTTGTATGATTCCTGCATTTTTTAAAGGTTTTCATTAAAAATGTCGAAATATTAAACTTTTAGTTAAACAATCAGAATGGAAGTTTTCGGAAATTAAGCTTTGTGACTGTTGATAAAATGAAATCTTATATATATTTGGCAATATAAATATTTTATTTTTCAATAGGTATTCTTATTTAAAATTTTTGTAAAATTGAGCTCTTATATATATATATATATATATATATATATATATATATATATATAAAGAGAAAGAATTCTTCTTATATTCCTAAAAACTAAACAATTAAATTATATATTACATGAAAAAAATAATTTTGCTAAAGTATTAAAAAATTTAGTCAGATATAGAAAATAATTTTATTGGAACATTAAAATAATTATGTAGAGCAAAGCATTCAAGCTGTAGACAGTTTTGATATTTGAGCGTTCTAATTAATTATTTTAATGGTTTAACGAAGTTGTTTTCTAACCTGTGTCTAATTAAACTTTTTAGATATTTCAGCAAATTCATCATTCTTTCCATGGAAAATCCTATTTGAAATAAAAATTATCCAAATAGGAAATTTTTATAAGAATTTTTTAAATATACATATATATATATATATAAAATGGATAATTTAGTTATTTGTTTTAGAAATATTTAATGACAAATATCGAAAAAATAAGAGATGCAATCCAATTAAATTTTCATAAAAGTAAAATCGATTTAAATTTAAATGAGATTTTTAAAATAAGAGAAGTGCTAATTTCACGATAAAAACTTCATGCCATAATACATTTATATCAGTTATTTTGAGCTGACTAATGGACAGGTTTTAGTAAAACATGACAATAAAAATCAAACATCACTGAATAAATTCGTTCTTTCATTCCGCTTGTCGTGAACGATTTCGATATTTTTTTAAACGCGGATGCATTAATAATTTCAGCAGTAATGTTGGGAACAATAAAAACTTGTGAATGCATAACTATTATTTTGTCAAATAAAATGTATCTGTACAGGAGGCAAATATTTTTCCAATGGAAACAATATTTTACTTCTCACTCGATTGATAAAATACTCTATGATACCATTGTATTATACTTGTAAACAATAATATTGAAAAGCAATAGTTATAAATAATAGATAAGCCAGATAAACAAGTAGCACATATGGTACATGTTGATTAAACAATATTTCATAAAAGAGACTCTCTTTTGGCGCAAATTGAGATTTACATACATACTTTCATGTTATTATTGTTATTGTCATTATATTTAAACTTTATTTTTTGTTCACATGAGTTTTAATATGGATATCATTGAATTCGTTATTGATTTTTATATTTTGCAGAAGAGCAAATATAAGAGAATAGAAAGATAAGAAAAATTATTTAAATATAAAGCATAAGAGTATAAAGTATTCGGAGAACTAAAGAAAGGATTATACGAAAAACATCTTGAAAATATAAAATAATATAAATAAGATCATTTTTCATATCATGCCTTTCAAGATGCTTGTTCCCAATAAACAAATAAATATTATACCGTAATAAATTAAATTTATCTTTATCTGTAGAGAATCATGATTTTAATATAATTAATATTATCCATAATTATCTGCATCTTGCATTTTTAATCTACAATCAATAATGATACTTACCTACAAATTGATTACGCAGTGCCGAAAGAATGCAGAACGATACGAAGCAAAAATCGATGTCGATCCAACGTATCGTCCTTGTAACCTGTAATGGTGTGGCCTTGTAACCCACAAAAGAACAACGAATAAAGCTAACGTTTGTTTCCTCGACGCATAATGATATCAGAGATTAATGGATAAGAGCATTTACATCATCTCAGATCGCGAATTGGAGAAAGCGAATTCACTGAGCGAAAGCGTCCGTTTGACACGAATTGAACGCGAAGTCACGAATTCAAGCGTTGTAAATCGCGTACGTGATACCGGAGCATGCGAATGCAAATCGCGACTATTACTCTCTTGGAGTGAGATATCGATAAACTATGAATTCAGCCGTTCCGCCGAAAACGATATTCCGAACTTTGCGGTATTGTGCGATTTCTAACTTCGTTGCAAATTATAGCTTTCTTTTATTATTATAGCTTTTAAATTTCAGTGGACGTTAACGTTACGAGCATCAACGCCATTTTAAATCACTGATTTAATATCACGTAATTACTAGATTGACTTATATAGTAAAAAATATTTTGTATATGTGTTAAAACCTTGGTAAAATTTTTGTATTGAATTTTTAACATATCTGAGTTAATTTAACGTAATATGATTATGTCATGTGAATATTTAACATTTCGTGATACGAAATGTTAAATTGATTTAACATTTTTAGTAAAAATAACACAATTTATGAGTAAGTGATCAAATAACATAATGTAGTTTTAAAACATAAATTCTAAGATAAATGAATAAAAGGGGAATGTACGAATTAATTTAACATATTACAAATGTTAATTTTATTGAAGAAATATGCTTCCACAATTTGTTTCCAAATTGTGTCAAAATGTTACATTTTTGTGTTAATTTTTACACAATGTTTGTGTTACTTTCCGACATATTCATTTTGTGTTAAATTTTTTTTAACACAAAAATTTGGGGGATCGTTTGAGACATGAGAAATGTGTTAAATTTACAAGCACGATTTGTAAACACAAATTTTTCAACTACATATTCGTTTAATCGATATTGTCTCAAATGAATGTAAAGACTTTCCTCTTAAACTGTTGAGAAGAGAGCAAGCGAGAAGGTACTATCGCTAAAATCTCTCAATACGTACAGATTACTGTATTCTCGAAGAACTCGTGTGTACCGTTCGCGTGCCGGCAAGTCACCGTTAACATCGATAAGCAGAGTTTCCTTCTCATTTAAGATAGGCTGTCGGCGCGCAACTCGGATTGTCAGATAACTTCGATCGCGTAACGCGTATCGTTGCGAGGACTCGCTAACTGCGATACGAACTTGGTCGCGCGAGAATAACGCGATCGCGAGCTGCGATACCTACGACATTCGAGTCGGGCGCGACGAAAATTTCACGTAACGCGTTTGCACGACTGCTAGAAGGAGACGCGCGGCAGTTCCTCGCGAACGCGAGGAGAGAGCATCTTTAACCCGAAGTTCGGCGCGGTGGGACGAGCAGCAGGGGCCCGGCGCGGCCGCTTCGAAGCGTTCGGTGCGAGGACGAGGGAAGCCGAGTGCGGCCGAGCGGCTCGCTCGGTGGTGGGGGAGTTGCCACCACCGCCGCCGCAGTCGCTCGGCAGGTGTGGTGGGGAGAGACGCTCTCTCGTCCCCTGCGCTCGCTCAGTTGCTCCGTCGCCGCCGAAGGGAGTGTGTCGTCGCGCGTTGCCGTTCCCCTCGTAGCCGCGTCGCGACGGGTGTCACTCGCGTTCTCGTTATCTTCACCGTCATCGCTGTGTGTCGACTCGCCGCCGTCCACCTCGCCGCGATCCTCCGATATGGAGACTCGTAACTCCTGCGCGACACGGTGAAGCGCGACGGGCGCTATCGCGCGGCCAACTTCAGTGTATACACGCAGTGTGATACGAGAGCGTCTTTTCGGCGCATCGCGAGATCTCGAGCACACGATCTCGCGCAGTCGGTGCGCAATTGCGCGTAACTCACCCCGGAATCTGACTCGTTCCTCAGGGTCCGCTCTCGAGCGAGTTCTCGCAGGACGGATAACCGACGGTGGAGAACTCGAAGGAGCAACACGCAGCCGGAGATCGCTGGCCGTCGGCGGGACGCGTGCCCCGGTGCCGAGATCCCTCGATCGGCATCTGCGCCAGGATCTCGCCCGCCGAGTTCCCCGAAGTTCCGGGATTGGGATGTAACGAGGCTCGGGACCTCGACAGTGTGTTTCGTGTGACAGTGACAGTGAGACGCAGTTCTGGTTTCGTTCTCGGTTTCCGCTTTCTGTGCGATGTGCCACGGTCCCACCGATCGCCGCATCCCCTGTCTCGTAAGTAACCGTAAAACGATTATCGTCGACGCCCGCGTCGTTCCGCGCTCCCCATTTTCGCACGAGAACATCGGCTGTCGCGGGATACCGATTTACCGCGCTTCGATTTTACGCGCGCGGGTAATCGGAGAGCGACGAATCGATACCGATCGAGATCGAACCCGAGAGCTCGGAGCGACGGAACGGAATGCGGCGCGACTCGGAGCGTCGAACGCGCGTGGCCCCGCGCGCACGGGATATTTTCCCCGTGTTCTCTGTGAAGCCCCTGTGTGACGTGGGAGAGTGGGAAACGCGAAAGCGTTGCCCGAAATCGGAGTGCGCCCTGTAACGGAAATTGGCCCGTTAACGCGGAACTCTCCGACCTCGGGCGCCGCTCGAAACGCGGGAGCACCGGCCGTCCGATTTTTTTGTTTTCAAGTGCTCGCTCTTCAATGTCGCGTGTGGAAGGCCGAAGTGACAAGTATCTTGCCGGCGTGCAATTTCGCAGTGACGCGGGGGGCCTGCGCCTCCCCGATAGCGGAGATTCGAACGTCGAAGTGTGGGTGGGTCGCACCGAGATGGAAAATCGAGGATTCGCATTTGTTACGAGCTCGCCTGGTTTTTCGCGACCGATTGCTTGTGACGTGCTCGTATCGTGTCTTTATCAGCGAATCGCGTTACGAGCGCGACGTAAACACGTCGCTGTGCGTACGTCAAATTTCGTGTGATCGGAGAGTCCATGACGAATTGTGTGTGTGTGTTTTGTGAATTGGAAAAATCGCGATGACAAACGCGTGTGCGCGCGATTTGATCGTCTAATATGCGGTGAAGCTACGGAGAACTTTGAACGAAGTTCGCGCGTCACTCGCGAAAATCGAATTTCTCCGAACGCGACTGTGCGCTTTTACTTTGCTCGGAAGTGCCGTTTTCGAATTTTCAGTTCGCGGTTGATTGTCGGACGGCGAATTATATTTCCGATTTCATCGACAATTCGGAGCGGATGAACGGAAGAGCGGAAGAACAGATGAACGGAATGCTTCGAATCGGTCGCGCGGGGCGTGTGAAATTTGCGGCAAACGTGCGAAAGGGCGAATTTCGTCAGAAATCCGATTGGTTTGCGACGCGTCTTTTCGTGCGCTCGTGCGTTTTGAATCGCGATACGTGAAGGATTTGGATGGCGACAGGTGTGACGCGTAGATCGCTTGGAAAATCTTGAGAACGCGTGTACTTCCGAATTCTTTGGACATCGCGAACAGGACTGACAATACGATTCATATCTATTCACGTTAAATACGTCGGTTTGCCTCGCGTGAGAAAACTGGCAGCAAGATATGACAGTCCGAAAAAAATGAAATTTTCTTTAACAATAATAAATTCAACTGGACCGTAAACGAATCACGTAATTGAGTAAAGAACGACCGACGAACGGCTCGCCAATAATATTTATATGTAAATTCAAATTTTTCAATTCAAATTTTCTTAACCGCGGAAACTCTGAACACGATAAGGCTCGTCGTTTTTTT
>JANQDE010000038.1:499132-591062 GCA_037157785.1 Cephalotes varians | reverse complement strand
GTGCGAAGCTTTAAATTCGGTATCGTGCAAATGCTATCATCAATTCTATAATATTTTTGTGCGTGGACTACAAATGTCGTGCGCATCACCGATTTCGCATTAAATTCATGTATTTCACCTGCGCCGCACGTAAAAGTTTATATAACGATGGATGCAATTACTGGAATAACGGAGTTTTTCGAAATTCGTCGAATCGCGGGAATGCTATCGTTGATTTTACCGCCCTTTTTTTTCCGCGAAAAAGTACAAACACACTCGTGCGTTTTAATGTGTGACGTATGCATAGTTTAGATAATAACGGATAATGTAATAAGCACAGAGAATGTAGGGGGAACGGCGAAATTCTAAAATGAAATCGCGAAAATGCGATCGTGACTATATCGCCCTTTTTCCGTATTTGTCCGCTTTGACTTGTCCGTAAAAATGTAAAGGGGGGTCACATTTTTAAATTCACCAGATCATAAATATGATTGTCGATTCCTATATTTGCGGATAATAAGTGTGCCTCGATAATACCGCGTTAAATTTGCGCATTTTAAGTGTGTTGTGAAAAATAATAAATAAAATAAATGTTTCGCGAAAAATATAAACAACGATATAAAAAGCAAACGTCCGAAAGTGCCGAAATTTTGAATTTTATTTAACAATACATTTGCTTTGGTATTCTCATTCTAAGAAAAATTTAGATAATTGACGTAATAAGGAACTGTGCAAATATTTTTGGATACGTGTGAAAGATTTATATAACGATCGATAGCAATTATATAGTGTCAAACATAGAAAGCAAGCAATTTTTGAACGTGCAAACTTTATACGTTTTAAATTTTTAATTGGTGCTTCGTGTGAAAGATTACATAACGATCGATACCTGAAAGTTGCCGAGAAAGTGTGAAACTTGAAATTTCATTAATATTATAAATTAATATTATAAATGATGATTTGTGCAAAGCATTTAAAGATGGATATAACGACAATGACTCGAATTCAGTGAACTTAATCTGCAGTGAATAAATGTGGAAATCAACTTGAAAAAAGTTAATTACGTGAGTTTAATTTCATTTGTTGTGAAAGTGCGATCGTTCTTTTTTTACGTCACGAGGAAAGTTTATTACGAGTGATGAGTGCTAACATGTCTTGGAACATTATGACATCGCACCCTTACTTCAAAAGGGACACAACTCAAAAAGTTTAGTTTCCCAGAAAAAGGGAGAAATTATTTTTCAACTTGAAAGAAAATTGATTAGTTGAATAATATCGGGAAAAAAATGTGTTCTTAACATGATTAAACGTCATTTTTGCTTCACAATCCTTAAAGAATTACATTCGTTTTGAGTTGCGATGTTGACGATTTTTTATGAAAATTGTTCTTTTTGAGATGGAATTTTGACGATTTTTTTATAAAGTTAATTCACTTTTGACGATTAATAGGGTAATGTTTAACTAACTCATTCATGGTAATAACACGAAGTTGTGAAGTAAGGATTACAATATGTCACTTTTGAAGTGAGGATGCGATATGTCAAGTATGACACAAAATTGCACGATGTTTGTGCTAAAAGTGGCGATTGGTTTGCGTCTCTGCTCTTAACGAGCGAAGAAAATGTAAAAAAAGTGATAAATTTAAAGTGATAGATTTAAAAATGATAATGCAATCCTTGATTTTCCATTGGTGATTTCTTCTCAAATTCACAATGCAAAATCGAAATCAATTCTAATCCGAATGTGCTACTACCGAGCTGCTAGGTTTACTTTCACACGCGTGAATAAATCCGCGCTCCGTTTTCGCAACGTTCGTGATAGAGGGAAATCTCGGTAGCCGCGCGGAAATGCGGCCTTTGATTTTCAATCAGCAACTCCTCGCATCGAAATTTGATTTGTGTCCAATGAAAATAGAAGGGAAACGTCAATTCCGAGGAAAGCGATGTAATCATGAGAACGCAATTCTTGCAATTCTTGCCGATTGACTTTACTCATTCGGATCTCATTTTACAGTATCGTGACTAAATGGAGTATATTATCGCGATGACAGTTTCTTTATTACAACCCGTTATTAGCCATGACGCGCGCAATTAAGAAAAAAATGCGTATCATTCGCAAACACGTAATTAATGAAGTGCGTGTATCGCTGTGCCTTATTAACAATGTATCGCTAATGATAAAGTATCTCTTTAAGAATCATCAAAGTACATGTTGCTACGTTCAAACGTGACTTTGATCTAAACGAAGTTGCTTCGTTCATACTTATGACTCAAATTCTTGTCTCATTGTCATCAAACATTTTCTGCAGTGTAATCACATTTTCGCAAATCTAATCGCAATTTTAAAAGTACTCAAATGTACTTTATATATATATATCTCGAAGTAGAAAGGAGCGACTCTTTTGTTTCAAGTTTTAAAAAATCCAAGGATCCACGGCAAATGAAACTTGCGTATTTCGGGGCATAATTGCGAGTACTGGACCGCTCTGAATTTCTAAGGATAATTCGTGACACACGACACAAGCGTCGCGATGCCGTGTCATTAAGCCAAAGATTACCGGGAGCGACGCAAGGCTCGCTTTGACGTGTCCCGCGGGAAGACCTCCTGTTTGGTCTCGTTTTACAAGTCAATGCTCAAAGCGCGCGTGCACGTTGCCCCGAGAATACAAACTAGTCTGTTTACACGAAAGTCCGCGCGCACGGCCATCGGCTAGCCCGCTTGTAAGTAATTTCTCGTTTGCAGCTTGCCGTTTCGATAATGCGGTATCGCAAAGAGCGTTGATTGCGAAAAGATGGAAGGCTAGCAATTATGTAGAAAACAGCGGATGAATATAACATATGGATGTAATGAGCTTCGTGACGCTGGCGCAAGCAATTTCACGTAAGATGTTTCTTGTAGGATGTTTTGATTTTTAGATCGTTTGTCTCGGGACTTTTAGTATATTTCGTTGCGCGATGTGACTTGATAGCGACATTAAAAATGTCTATCTGCTTCTATCTGCTTGCGAGGAGAGTCCGTGTTCCTTTTGCAAAATAGAATCTGTATAGTACATAATATAAAAAAATATACACTGTGTAGTCGAGTAGACAGCGTTTTCTCATTCTGCTAAAACTGTCATCCTCTTATCTCGAAACACAATCCTTTCCGCTTAAAAATAAGAGTGAAAGAGGAGATTAGAGACAATTTATCGCGAGGTCCACTTGATTC
The DNA here is from genome assembly GCA_037157785.1 of Cephalotes varians. NCBI lineage: Eukaryota > Metazoa > Arthropoda > Insecta > Hymenoptera > Formicidae > Cephalotes > Cephalotes varians. The sequence continues at coordinate 587,876 of JANQDE010000038.1, read as the reverse complement.
TAAAACGTAGCCGTTCCTGCGTCGGGAAATGTCCATTTTCCCGTTCATTTCGGAGTCAGGATCTCTCTTCGAGCGCAGAAAGGGAACAATGTAAACGTACCTGTGCAAATCTAGGCGCGATTAGGGAAATTGTAAGCGTATATCCTCGCTTCATTTCGCAATGGGAAACGCGACGGATGAAATCTGGTTTGTGTTGCGGAAATCGCACGTTCGGTGTGCGATATGTAGTTCGGTAGTGTGCGCGGTAGATCAACGTTGAACTTTGCGGCGAAATTTAAGGGAGCATCGCGGCACCGCGAGCGCGTGGAATAAGTTACTGCTGCCGTAGCGGAACTTCGGCACGAAGTTCCTCGAAATTTAGATGCTGGCATCCGTGATAGAGAAGTCAGTTCGAGGGGAACGCTTGGTGATTCATTTATATCAATATTGGGTGGGCGCGGAGCGATTAGGACTCGTTCCGTTGCTTCGGTATCGTCTGTCGCACACGCGATGCACTGCTTGCGTAACACTATGCGGCTTGTCAATGTCATTCAAGCACCGCATCATGATCCTTGATTAATTGCCGAGGATAATATAATACAGTGAATGAGAAAGCATTTATTTTGTTGTATCATGTTTGCATTTTTTCGTAATATTTTATTTAATGGCATGTGTTTTTACTGAAAAACGCTGGGTGAAAGTAAAGCAAATGTTAGAGTAGTGCAAGAGATGGAGGTTTTAACTTATTTTGACATATTTATTTGAAAAAAAAAAAGACAAAACGTAGCTAAGAAACAATTCGTAGAGAACTACATATCATTATCATATTAAATATTACTATTATATTGTTGTTATTATATTGTTTTAAATAATTTTGAAATAATTTTTTCTGTTCTATTTATTTACTGAAAAATCAATTAATATGACTTACTTTGCTTATATGATTATATATTTTGCACTTAATACAATTGCAACAAATTTGCAGCAAAATTAAGTTGTGTAAATGCAGTAATTTTAATATTGTGAAGACAGCCCGTGCTTTGCATGAAACATACGTACTTATAAAACTCCATTGTGATTTTTCTTTAATATAATTCATGGAATAAATGTTTTATTTAAAAAAAGTATGAAATCAAAGTAAAGAATGTTGAAGTACTGTTATGTAACTTGCATAACAATGGTATTGAGACAGCTTAATTATTTTCGAAATTGCAGTATGCATTTTCTCAGAGTAATTTGTTCTGTCTAAAGTCACCTGTCATCTCAATCGTATTTCGCTCGCGATCTCGCGGTAACTGTTTCACGACATTTATAAGAGAAACACATAAGTGCTGGAATAAATGTTCCTCGTATTTTTCATCGTCCCTTACTTCACCCGCCCTTTTTTGATATCATTAATCCTTCGAAAAGAGAGGGATGGGAAGAACGCATGTGCCATATGGCATACGTTTGTATGATGTGCTACAAAAAATGCAGGGTCATTCCCGCGAGTTTTGTCGGTGATAATTGACCGAATAGAATGAGCAAACTGCAACGAATGCGTTTCGAATTCGAGAAATGTGCATTTGATCTAATAATAGTGAGATAAAGTTATGAAGTTCGCGAAAATTTAACAGTAAACTTTAGAAAACAAATAATTTTGTTAGAATTGTGTTACGGTAAAAAAAATTATGAGAATTTTTCGAAACTATATAATATCCTTTTTTTATCAATAGATTATTCTTATATTCTTCAATATACTAAAAGTATTAGATACCTTAACCATTATTTAACGTTTTTAAATAAAAAATTGATTTATGATATTTGCTATAAATTATTCTTTGTCTTAAAAACCCCATAAACTTATGTATAATGTCGGTAACTATTAAAAACAGTACAGATAAAAGAATTCCAGATAAATGAAAAAATATAGGTGTCCAATACTTCTGGTTACGACTACACACGCGCGTGCTTGATAAGAATTTTTTTTATCATTAGAGTATTAAAGATGATTATTCAAAAATGCTATTGATGTAATATGTATTGACGTATGTTTTCCCTTCATTATCTGTGTTCGGTTGAAAAACATTCTTTCGCGGATCATGATTGGATCAAAATTTGTTCCTAAAAAATCCCTAAAATTTTTTTATTTGTTTATTCTAGCAAATTTTTGGTTTAGTCTACAAATAGCTATTTATGAGTGCACAGGTAAACTATGCGGTCTGTGAGACTGACGGCCTCGACAAACTATTTTTGCAAATAAAATTTATAGTAGTCTGCGAAAGAAGACAATTTTTGCGGTTTTCATATGCGAAAAACTACAATAACTCTCGTTCGCAAAACAAAGTCATGGAAACAAAGCTGACATGCGTAGCTCGACTTTTTGACGAAGTCCTCGAATATCTCACGAAAATTTTTCTGGCATGTGAAACATGCTACATCGTCGACGCGTTCGAACGCTAGTACGGCTAGTACTTTCGTTAATTAATGTTAGTCGATAAAATGTGTACAATAAATAGTATGTCAGGAAACATAGTGCGTAATGAATTATAATAAATATTTTCGTAAATGAGAAAGAGAATAGTTTGGCAATGTGACGACTTATAATTAATATTTTATTCAAAGGATACATATATCATCTTCTGTCAATAAAAGAAAGAACGAACATGTTACTTTTAATGACTCTAAATTTATTTTAATGATTCTAAACCGTTGAGAGAATAACAGAGATGTAAAAAACATGGAATGTTCTATAATGAAAATAATGTAAAAATTTTCAGTATAGATCAAGTAAATATCTTGTACTCTGATTTGCGTTGATAATTCTACACTCTCATTAGTACGTTCAGGATACATCTCATTTTATGTGTTTTCCCATTTCTCAATTGTCGATCTTTTCGAGATTTTCGCAAATGACCCTGTCGAGAATGTCACATTGCGTATTTCACTTTACTGCTTCATTCATTCGTGGAGCCACTGCCGACTCCGGTTTTTACACTTTCGCGCGGGATCCTTATGAAACATGCAGAGGACATCGTGATGAAAAAGTTGAGAAACGGGTGCAAGTGGCGAAGATATACGGGGAAACGGGAAATACCTGAACGTGGTCTCGACTGATCGTATTTCTACATCGCCTCCGACATATTTACTTCATTGCCCGGGAAACGGATGGCGTTTTAATATCGCTTTGACACACGACAGACGATCGATAGGCCGAGGATAGAAAAAGATAGAAAAATATAAGAAATTAATTAAAAAAATAAGACTAACCTGCTTCTTTAGTAAAGAAGTAATCAATTTAAATGACTTCAAATTTGACTAGCGTTTGCAAATTGAAAACTTCTGATCATTTATTGCTAATAAATAAATTTAATTTATTATTTCGTTTTTTTTTAAATTGAAGACTTACTTAAAGTTAAAGTAAAAAAATACTAGTACATATTTACTTTAAAATCGCAAATATTTAATTTTTTATTATAATTTAAAATAGTTTATGTATATGATTTGTTATATATTGTTTAAGTTCACAATGTTTTTTTATTATATAAATGTATATAAAGTCGGAGAATGATGCGCTTCATGCGGAATTTTCTCCCGAATTTATGACATAATTTGAATTTGATGTCAGATGAGCTTTATATAAATCTTTTGTTTTTTTGTATGCGATAATATAATTAATGTATAATTAAGAAATTAATACTACATCATTCAAAACAAAATTATTAATATAAACAAATAGATAAATTTATCATAATACAGCGTGCTGCTGTAGCCTTTCCACTTAATGAATTTCATCGTTCTCTGTAACGAGTGGACTTACTGTGCAACGGTTCTTTTGCTCTCAAGATTAATGTGTGCAATGACGTCGCAATGGCTGCTTCTTGCGCATTTTTCCTATTCTTGCGCGGACCGTGCTGGATTGCGCGCGATCGTAAAAAAAAAAAAAAAAAAACGCGCGTTGGTCGTGTCGAGCGAGCGAGAGCTGTGCCGATAAACTTAGTAATGGCAGAAAAATTGCCGCGATTAAGGTCGAAAACACATCCGCGACCGCCATTTTCTCACAACACCTGCGAATTACGCGTAATTGCTGCCCTCCTCTCTCCTTCTCCTTCTTCTGCTTTTCCCTTTTCGCACCCCTCTAGCTATCTGTTCATGGGAACATTGAAACAGTTCATTATCTAAAACTGGATAAGTAGCAAAAGCAAGGTTGATGTTGGTATAGTTGTTGACATTCCAACAATAAGCAAACTTCCTGTAATCTTTTACAGAAAATATAATGAACAAGAGAATTCACTACGGCGCATAATTTGTGAAAACGGTTCAGCAAAGTGTACTTTATCTACTTTATCATTATATGTATATATTGGCAATTATGCATCTCGATAACTTTCTCATTTAATAATAAACAAATCAATTTTATTTGTGGGATGTACATGATCCATTTGTAGTCTACTCGAAATAATAACGTAAAGCAGTTGTGTGCTTAAAAAGTCAAATATAGTTTTACTAAATTTAAATAAACTTGTTACACATCGACTTATTTGTTACACTTGTTAAACTTAAATATGTTACATCGAGGTCAAGATATAATGTAGCATATAAACTGTTACCATAATTAACAGATAAATTAATTAACAGATTAATATAATAAGACAATAGATAACGTTAATTAACAGATAAATGCTTTGATAGAGTAAAGTGCTTTTATATAAATATTAATATCATTCTTCTCTAGTTTTTCCATTGTTAAAAATATGACAAGAATTTATATTATAAAATAATTACATTATATTTCTATTGTGTTTTTACAATTTTAAGCCTTAGGAATAACATATCATTCCGAAAGTCCTATTATAAAATCAGTAATAATGAAAAAATGAATATTTAAGTATTAATGATTATATGTCTTACCCTATATTCGCTTCGTCGCGATAACTATCAATCATCACGTCGAATCGGAAATGAAGGCACGCGTGCAGGAAAAACCGCATACCGAATTGCGGAAGTTTCCGCGAAATTACAGGCTCAACGATAAAATTTCTCCATTCGCGGATCAATTCCCATGATCACAGCGGATCAAGGAATACTTTTCGCGCGGTACGTTGCTCCGCACTCGCATTATCGCAGCCGATATCGTACGAGTTTCTCCCGTTGCGGGTCGCGTAATTTGTAGCTTGGCGTTATGAGATGATGGACGATTGGATGATTTATGATATTTTAGAAAAATGCACTCGCCTTGCGAGAAAATCGTTGCGAACATGGTACAGAATACGTCGCGATTATAATGAGAAAGGAAAAAGAATGAAGACAGGCGGAGGAGGGGGATAGTGTCCCTGAAGACAAAGAAGGAAAAACATCTATTAGTTATATTTTTTTATATTCACAGTAAATAAGTGCTTTAAATTGTAGTCAAGACGGGATTTTTGCAACGAAGCAATATGTTATACGATCATACTAATCATTATTCTATCTAAACAAATTATACGACGTAAATTATATGTAATTAAATATTAAGCATCAATATTTATTTTTCTAGTATTTTCATTGTTAAAAACAGAAAAAGAATTCACATTATAAATAATTACATTTGTGTAATAATTACATTATATTTCTTATTGTATATAGTGTATAGCGGCAGTATCAGTTACATCATTCTGTAATGAATTATATAATTCTATTCAAATATCAAAATTACATAACTACATGTCAAACAGGTCGCGCATCGAGAAATCGATTCGCGCTCGCAAAATGAATCCGTTATGAAATAATCAACGTATTATGGACGATAATAAATGATCGTTCTCGCGTGTGCTTATTTTCGCAATCGCATGGATTACAACGAGAAAATCTTAATGATCTTACCACACATCCAATTATATATGTTGTTTAATGGGGCTTCAACGTATCACGGTATTATCGAAATTTTATTCGGTGTCGCAACGCTCGGAGTTATTACCGAGATAGCTTATCTCGCGCCTTCTCATGAGAAACTTTTTCGTGCCATATGCCATCGAAGTTGAATGATCGATATTTATTGTCAACATGAGTGTCGGCAATGCATTATCTCTAGAGATTAATAACGCAAAATGTTAATATCCTTTATCGTCTCATATATTTTCCAATCACGGATTTCTTAACAATAAGATGTCGTTTGGTGAAAAATCTAATAGAAAATCAATTACTTAAATCATGAGGATAATTTTTTAGCTATTAATTTTATTAATGTAGTCATTTTTGAAAACATTTGTGACAAAGTTGAGGTAAAGGCGAATTGGAGCAAATCGATAAAGAAACACGTGTATATTTATTATACATTAATATCATTGCGCAGAAAATAAGTACACAGAACATTTGTATGTCCTTGACCGATTTGATGTCAGAAAGCTTCATTCGGTATAATAGAAACTCAATTGCGTGACTTACAGTAACGCGCTGAAGGGTTATACAAGATATAGTGCGATCAATCTTAGTTGCAGTATATTTTTACATTGGGTGCATTTACATTTTTAACGTACACGCTATTTTTATGTTTGCTTGATATTTCTTGCATTTGCAGCTTTATTTCCAGTAGAACATAAACTTAAGGAACAATCTACATTACAGATAGTATAATTTGACAATTTTTTCATTTTATTAAAAATTTTGTATTTTTTTATAGAATTAATTTTACAAAATATAAGAAATACATTAAGAATAAATGAAGCTGTTTTGGCAGAGCTATTGTTTATCTAAATTAAAATGAATGCGAATCACATCTCTCGAGAAGATTCTTTTGCGGCAGCTCAAATCAATTCTTCTTTGCCTCCCGTTTAAATTGCCCGTTTCTCTGCCACAGATCGGCGCTTTCGAGGCAAATGGCTTAATTAATTAGTCTTCTTATGCGGAAGCCGCGACGGAGCGATCGCAGGGTCGCTAAATCGTCCGGTAAACCGCGGTAAAGCGATGGTGCGCGCGTTTCTGCATATCTAATGCAAAACCTTTCACTGCAACTTTGAGGGGTTAGCTTCAGTCGATTCCAACGTGCATGCATGTGCGTGAATCGTACGTGTGCGCGGGCGGCACGTATGCCGTACGCAGCTCATGCACACGCCTGCACTTTCTTCCTCTCTTATCGGCGTGCGCGCGTACGTGGGTGGCGTGCTCGCCAAGTTATGGTGTCCGCGCGCTTTTATGGAGCGCCTATAGGCGCGTATAGAAGGCTCCGCTGTCGTTTCGCGACGCCTGCTGTAACTCGCGTGCGTGTACGTGTACACTTTGTAGCGGCCGCACGTACGCGGTCGGCGTTCGCCGAGCAAATAACTACACGTGTCCAATTAGAAGCACGAAACTATTCGCGATAGTGCTCCGCGTGACGTGTAATTAACTCGGTTGCTGGATGGGCCCCACAAGATTTCGTGAAGTTCGCGATTATTCGCGAATAGCCCGTTGCGCAAACTGTTCGCCGTGATATATTGATATGTTTTTTTTTTTTTTTATATTTTGGGAAAGACACGGTCAAAACTCAAATTAAAACATTGTCACGAACTTCGTGTGTTACAGGGCAACATCGAGTACGTAATTACGTTTACATTGTGCGGCACGAAGTTTATTTGCAAAGCATATATATATATATATATATATATATATATATATATATGCGCGAAAAAGGGAAAAATAGAATATATCATATTCGAGTATTAGAATTAAATTTATATGAATTTAAATCAGATATTTACTATTAAAATATTTGAAACATTGAATTGCCGTGTTATGTCGATAACAATTGTCACGATAAACTTACATCGCGTTAATTTCGTTTCGTGATATGAAATAAGTCTAATTTACAGTGAACATGCGACATTAAGAGAGACGGTGCCATGAAATAAAAGCATACTTTGAATAAAAGCATCTATGAACAATGAAATAAATCTTCCGTCACATAGAAAATATATAGAAATCAAGATTAATAATAGGCAAAAGACGAGGCGACAGATATTCTTGCCACAATTTATGAACTTCGTCCCGTTGAATGATAAAAGTCGAGTATTCGATCCCCTTCACGATTACATTTATCTAGAGCTGTTTTACAGCGAATACAAACTCGCGCATGTATCCCTAATCTATTCGTTCGTGCGCTTATCGGTCCGTCACGAGAAGGACGACAATAAAATGTTCCCTAATCTCACCCTCTAAAAAACAGATGTTTCGTGCGAAAACGCGCGCATCCTCGTCACTCTCGCGGAGATGCAAAGCAACTCACGTGTCCCATGCTTTTTCATAAGCATAATTTGCGCGTAATTATCGCAACCAGTAATATTTCTACCCGCGATAAACCGTTTACATGATTAATAGAGACCGGTATTTCGCAAGCCTACGGCACTCTTCTCTTCTTCTCTGAGCGTCTCGCTGCCGCGTCGCGTATACGGGGTGGCCTGTGAAAATCGCATTTTAAATCTACAATGCGTTATTTAACTTTTATCTTCTTGATAAATATTTGATGTAATTTAGAATGATTCTGACACTTCCACATTGCAGACTAATTTGATAAGATAATTGGAATTAAGCAGATCAACTGAAGAAGAACCGATTTATCATTAAAATTACATTTGTGATAAGGAAATCATATAAAGTTCAGCCATTAAACATTTAAAATGGATCAAATCGGAACTTTCTAAAAGAGTAAATTTAAAATCGACTGCATTTAATTAAAGGCAGACTGTTTGTTCATTTTTAATTTTTAGTATTAAATATGTGAACAATTAAATTTCTTACTCAGTCTAGCTAGAAATAAGTATGGAACAAACATAAATTATTTACGTTTTTGAAAGGGTATTCAACAAGATTGCACTGTTTCTAATTTAATTATCACGATTAATTTTCTCATCTAGTTTTTATTAAAGTAAAATCGATATTTGACTTGTGCAACGAGTTCCACCTAAAAGATAGTGGTAGATGATTGCCGGACACCCCGTATATGCGCGTGTGTACATGCACACTACGCTCACACGCATGTTGCTGGACGCGCACGCCCGCGCGCAGAACCGCTTTCGCTCGAGGTATGCTATTATCATAATTGCCGCCAATAACGGCCTCGTGATTGGTGCACTTCACGCTTTTCTGGTGCTCCTTTTCGGAAGTTTTGCATCCTTTGGCCAGGTTATCCCGTTCGCTTAGCTTTCTCTCTCTCTCTCTCTCTCTCTCTCTCTCTCTCTCTCTCTCTCTCTCTGTCTCGTTCTCTTGCTCGCTCGCAATGGCAATTCTTTCCGTATGCGTTTGCACGCGTTTCCAACGGCAATCTGTGACTTTGATTCCCAAGAGATACAGAAAAAAGATGAGACGGAGAGAAAAGCAGAAAGTCTCGAAAATGAATGGTGAGCAATTCACAAAGACGAGGTCAGGCGTGCGCGACCTGGTGTTTCTGAGCCATTGCCTGCCACCTTTTTGCTTTTTCCTTTTTCATTTGATCGATCGACAAAAAATGTTATTTTGCATGGAAGCGAGAAAGTTGAACAAATCTCTGGAGGAGGTCTGCGAATGCCGTTATGAACGATTCTGATTATACTGATCACTTCACATGCTGTAAAACAGTGATCGGATTTAGTTGCAAAATTCAGCTCGATTTTCGTATCGAGCTTTCTATCCTGGCCGTTCGTATCTTGATGAGACTAAACTGTCGAACTAAGGTGTGTCATGCTCATAGGAGCGGCCGTGTCATGAATACAATGGGATTGGAGAATTTATTTAAAAAAATTAACAATTTGGCAGAACAATTTGGCATATGCATGATCGCCACTCATGAAAGCATCACATACCTTAGTTATAGCTGTATTTCACTGGCGATTGTATCTGCGTTTGCATTTCTTGACCAAACCTTTCTGATTGGTCAAGAAATGCAAACCATCGCCAATCGGTAGTGTGATATGCGCGTTGCGCGTGCGGAGGCTCATTGTCAAGATGCGAGTGATAAGAAAAAGATAGTGGACGTAACGAAAATCAAGTCGAAGATTGCATTTAAATCTGACTCTTGTTCTAAAATAACATTTCTTTATATTATTTTTTTGAAGTGAAAAGTTTTACAGGATCTCGAAAAAGGATTACGACTATAGATAGATAGATTAGCGCGATTGATAAACGAATTCACAGCCGAATATTTAGTGGGCTTTGTCGAACTCACATGCGATAAGCCACACGCTAATCATGGTGATGTGTCATCGAGTTGCGCGTCAAAGGTTTTAATCCTCAAACATCGGAGAAAGAGAGAAAGATATATATATATATATATATTGACCGATTTATTACACCTATCAGTAACGTCTAGCAAAGTCAGGATTCTGCGACGTATAGAAGTGCATTTGTGCACGATGAATCCCATCAAAAGCGAGCTACATCGAACGATAGATCCTGCTCGAATTAAACGCAGTGGAAAAAATCTAGTTTTTGCTAGGCGGTACGAGTGTAATTAAAAGCGTGCATCAAAAAAATCTGATTGAGAGGATTTCGTGGTTCCCTTTATGCAGTTGCTCTTTTGAATTGTTCACCGAGGCGTATGAAGTATTTTACACGTTATTAATAAAATTTTTATTAGAATTTGGTTTATGATGTTTTGTAGAGATATTCCTATAGGAAAAAATTTAATAATAACTTTTGAAAATAAAATGAAATTTGATAGAATGTAATTCATTATATTAAGATTTTTGGATTTTTGGACCTATGAAAATTATGACATTGCGTTTTTTAATTTTTTTGTTTTTAAACTGTGATTCTTTTACAATATAAATTGTAGAAACTTATATCTTTTACAAATTCAATTTTGCATTGCGCCGTCATAATTTGCGTTTGCACCGACCGCACGTGTCATTAAGCAGAGAAAAGATTAATTTCACTCTGGTTTGAGAGAAGTTACGATATTGCGTGCTGCGCGATAACACCACACTTTATGTCGCGAACGCCACCGCGCCCCGTGGCAAAGTGGCTTTCGACGTGAATGCAGCTGCACCGAGCGAGCGTCACACAACCTTCGGCGTTTTCCGCGCGCACCGACACGCCGACACGCTCTTTCAGGTCGCCGAAAGGCAATATCGACTGGCGAGATACGTCCACACCAGACGTCGTCGCCGTTGAATCTTGCGCCGAACTCGCTGGCTCCATTACCGAACTGTCAACGCGCGCTTGGCGCTGTTAAGCGTGGACCATGCGAATTTCACCGCACAAATTTCCCTACTCCACATCAACTTGGAGATCGCTAATCCATATGGGCTAAAGCGCAGTCGTCTATACTGTAAACTAGACCGCTAACATTCCTTGTTTAGTACAGCCGAAGTCCATATTTGCACGCCTTTCGAGGAAGTCGTTCTAGTTTCTAGGGATTGCACGAAGAGCGATATTCTCTGCATGGTTCACGTCATACAAAATCGCGCTTTGCTCGATCTCTACGAATGTGAGTGGAAATAGTCACAGTAAATGTAAATGTAAATGTAATAGTAATGTTAATTGAACAAGAAACTATTAAATAAATACGAGAAAGCATAGATTTCATCGATAAATTGCGACATTTCGATTCCTTATTTATTTTCTCTCTCTTTCGCTCACATTCAATTCTTTTATTGGACTTATAAAAATGCTAAAACTATGACAATTCTTATTAGAGTTACATTTCCATAACGTGACTCATGAAAGTGTAAAGAGGTAATAAAAGGGTCGTTGGGTATCCGTAGTTGGGGTGATTGCAGGGCGTAGGTTAAGTCCGAAATGGAAAAAAGCGGGCATTTCAACGGATTCCGGAGGGAAAGAAAGCATGTACTGCATACTGCGTGATTACGTGCAGTTACAAACCTCTTAAATCGTGTAAAAGATAAGGCTGGCTTTACATTAAGCGTGCGTCTGACAGAAATGCGCACAACTCCCATAAATAGTCGATCTCTACTTTTCTCCCGCTCTCTTCTTTTTCTTCCTTTCATTCGTCGCTTGACGTGAAAGTCATCAGGAGATTGTTGATTTCACGTAGGTCTAACAATAAGTATTCTCTCGAAATATCGACACTATAGCCGCGTCGTGCCACTCCTACGAATAAAAAGAAAGAACAAATAAAAAGAAAGAAGAAGATTGTTAATGAGTGTCTAAACGGACGTTAATGCCACACGGAAAGAGCAGTTTTGCTGAAGAATTTAGCTAGATTTAAAAATAATTTTAATGGACTATCAAAATAACTATGTAGAGCGTCCAAATTGATTGAAAATAGAATATCAAAATTTCTTGCAGCATTGATCATTACGTTTGAGTTTTCTACATAATTACTTTGATCGATCAACAAAATTATTTTCAGATCTAACTAAATTTTTAGATATTTCAACAGAATCCTTCTTTCCGTGCAAAAATATAATTATTTAAACCAAAGATTTTACTATTTAGAGGTTTAAAACATGATATGTTATTAAGTCTTTTTATTTGATCACTTCCCAGAATAAAAATGCATTAATTTGATTAAAGATTAAATTGATATTATTACAAAAGAACGATTTTGCTGAGAGATCTAAAATTTTGCTGGATACAGATCTAAAAATAATTTTGTTGGACTATCAAAATAATTTTCTTGAAACCTTAAAAATAACAAGCAATGCTGCAAAAATTTTTGATATTCTCGTAACTAATTTGAGTGTTTACATAATTATTTTTGTAGTTCAACAAAATTACTTTTCTAATCTACAGTCCAGTTAAAATTTTAGATCTTTCAGCAAAATCGTTCTTTCTGCGTAGATAGGAGCACGCATGTGTAATTATCATTACAGGATTATGATTAACGACGGAAATAGTTAATACTCAGAGATGGTTTCCTGGATCCAAGGACGACGAGTGCGTTTTAATGAGATATTGCAAAGATAATGATGTAAAAGAAAATGAAATATTTATATCGCGGATGTACTCTGACAAGATAATCACGAACGATAAAACAGAATTTATTTCGATTTTAAATTGCCTCTTGTATAAATGCTTAATGAGGAAAGAAATAGCTGCAATGCATTTGTTTATGACGATAAAGTCTCGTTGATCATCAATCCGTACATATAATTTCCGTTACATATAATAGCCTCATTTCATCAGTTACAGCATCGAAATGAAAGAAGAGATTAAGAAAGGAAATATACATTTGTTAGATATCTTTTTAGGTATTTTTTTTATTACTGATGAATTTTTGTCAATAATTACTTAATGGTACGCATTATTTTATCAAGCATCAAATTGATTTTGGAATTTTTAGATTGACGAATTTGGAGAGAAAGGTATATTGTCGATACTGTCATACCACTTTGTTTTTGTTCATATTTCTTAAATAAACTTAAATAAACTTAAAACTTTAGAAACATAAATACAAACTGGATAGAAAGTATTTTCTATTAGATGTTGTTTATAATATTGTTTTAAATTTTCCAGTAATTAATTAACTTCGTAAGATAAGCAAAAATGAGCGTCTGACAAAATGAACTCCTGAAAAACTGACATAGTAAACACTAATGCCACATGCTATTCTTTTTCTTTTGACAGCGAAGTCATCTGTATCAAGGTATCTGTAATGTATATAAAGACTCCTGGAATTTTTTCACTTCAATGTAAAACGTTTTATGTTGACTTATGTTGACTTATACTTATATATTATTGCTATCCCGTAACGCAAACGTGTAGCGAGACAGAATATAAAAAAATAGGTTAGATTATTATCTTATGATGAATCAATCTCAATATGAATTTATTTTCTTAATCATTTAAACAGGTCATATTTTTATCAGTATTAATAAAGTGCAGTATTTAATTTTCGAGATATAAAAAAATTGTTTTAGAAAACTTATGTTTTAATATCGGTGATTCTTTTCCTTATTAATTTAGTATATTATTTCTTTAAGAAGAAAAACTTGCTAAAGAAATATAACATATTTATTTAAAAATTACATATTTATTTTTAGCAGAAATTTTATTTAATTTGTGTATAGGAAAATCGATTCTAATTTCGTAATTCAAAAATTATGATATTTTCAAAAAGGTATACCAAATATTTTACACACACACACACACGCGCGCGCGCGCGCGCGCGCGCGCGCGCGCGTGTGTGTGTGTGTGGGGTGTGTAAAACATATATATAGAATATTTAATAGAAGATTTTACAATATTCAATATATATATTGAAAAAATAATTATTATATTATTATTCTCTTCAGATCGACGGCATTCGATTGCGAAATAAACGACAAATGTTTCCATATTGGTAGACGGGTTTATTTGCCGCACGACGAAAATGTAATAATCTATAACAAATTAATTATGTTCTTAAACAAGCGGCCGAATATTATTGCCATCGTTGTTTATTGTTGTTTGTATCATTAAGCTGGCCGTATGTACGCGAAGCCACCACGATGAAACCTTCAATTTAACGAATCACTAATAAATTCGCGTAATTGTGTTGCGAACACGGTCGACAATTACGATATAATTGTTATTTCATTTCCGCGTCCGAATAAACTAATGAAAGATTCAATGCCGTGCTGTGCCCGGCAACGGCCTCGCTCGATATCCGGTTAATAAACTGAATTTTGCTTGAACTTTACAATTTTCAAATTTTATTCCCGAAATACCGAGAATCACACAATTCGTAGATAAAAAAGTAATGCATGACGATAATTATAATAGAATTCATCGTAATGGATGAAACGTTAAATTGCTAACTGTAACGTTCACTATCTGTTAAATTTAAGCACATTTCTGATGCATGGAAATTCTTGAAGAAATCATCTATTAATAAAGAGAAACTTTTTATTACAAAAAGTGATATATTGCAAAGTACTGTTTTGTCTTTATTTCTATTTTTCTTTATTAAAAATATATCGATCTTAAAATAAGTTGAATTTGAAATGATGTCAGGCGAGAAAATCTGAAATTGGAGAATACTATTTCTGTTGTTCAATGTAGGTCGATATTAAATATTTCAACAAAACTTTTTCTGTTCATGTGAGTTTTAATTTTTTTTAAACCACAGTAAAAATGACTCTATAGTGTTACACAGAGATGATGAAAAATAGATCTTTTATTCTTTAAAACCTAAGTAACGCGTTCACACATATTTTTCAAGAAAGTACAATATTTATAGAAACTAAATTAGTTTACATCGGATACAGGTAATTAACATAAAGCGTAGTTGCAAAATTGAGGATTACAGGCAGTGTAGTTCATTGGACTCGAAAAGAAAAATGACAGATAGAAAACGATGTCGCGATGCTCGAATTTGCCAGCAACGAGACTTGTTGATGTTAAAATCGTGCGTGTCGGTATTAAAATGCTGACTCGAATAATGTTAATTAGTCGAAAACACGGGCTGCTTACGAGATCCAACGAACTCCGTTTTATTGCCTGGCGTAACAAGCGCGCTATTATGCACGGTCGTTTCTAAATAAAATTAGTGTTCACCAGGCGTCCTCCGTTCACGTCGCAACGGGTTGTGCAAAGCGTATCGAGGAGGGTTCAACCCCTTAAGGATCGCGCGTGTCACGAATTCGCTACCAACTCTGCGCCTCTTTTCTATTGGATCAAATACTAAATGTAAAGAAGTAGATAGTGAATGTTAGCAACGAATTGTGATATTTTTTTAATAAATTGATGCATTAATTGCATATTTAGTTACGATTGCTACTGTTACGAGACCCAAAAAAATTGTTAACAAGACATCTATCATCCATCAAATCGGGCGATGACGTAAGCGCTATAGCTCGTCATAGTTTTCGTATCGCGGTTTTCCGAATAATGGGAGCAGGAGAAGGATCCGACGATTTTCCCGATCAACAAACGTGTTTACACACCTAACGATCGTATCTCGCGGAGTGGAAAGGAGGTGGCGGGGTGGCCGCTCTCGCCGCCGGCGAGAACTTTGTTCGTTTCTGTCTTGGGAAATATCGCGGAAGGAACATCTGTGCGCTCGTTTCTTTAGTTCCCCGAGGATCTTACGGCGTAGACGGGCAATAAACCATAAGTCGGTGACGGCTTGAGGAAAACTCGAGAGCTTGTTTCCTGCATTCTCTCTGTTCGGCCAAGAGGCGCCCAGTAAGAGACGTTCCCCCCGCACTCTTTCGCCATCTGCGCGAAAGTACCCGCACCCCCACTTTTAATCGTTATTGTCCTAATGTTACTGTTACGATACACACGGTGCTCTGTTGCCTCCACGGGATCGTCCCTGCCGTCCGAGGGATAATCCTGAATTTTGTTATAGCCGCAATTCGCACAATTCGCCGCGTTTCGCATTCGGCGACCCTTGGCGTCCCTTTCTCACCCCTTCGGTGTACTTCTGCTATCCCCCACGAGTCTGCTTTTCCATCCCTTGACGGTTTTACGCCATTATGTTTACTCGATGTATCTTTAAACCCTTGCACTGACGATTTATGAGATCTTGTAATTACTTGAAAGAGAAATTCATTACTGCGCTAATTCAGAAATTAATTGGTCATCTCTTATGCAACAGGAAAGCGATCGGCAGATTGTCCGAACATTTTTCTTTTTCATTCTTTTTCTTTTTATTTCTTGAATAAGTATTGGGATATATATTCTGAATACTTGTAACTTTTGAAGGAATGGTTTTGAGAGAAAATGGTTTTTAGAGAAAATGTTTCAGGTAAAAATGAAAACTTGTCTTTTAATGTAGATTACGAAAACGATTGATTTTGTATAGATATCGTTTGAAATTTAAAATTATCCTCGTTTTATCTCTTAGCAGAGACGAAGCAGAATCGATCTCGATACAAATTTAAAAATCTCTGGAACCTAAAAAATTTGAGACCAGAATGATTAAAATTGATCACATAGTTTTCAAAATATTAAACTGTAACGATCATATGTAAGCCTGTCCTTTGTATATGTGTGTGTGTGTGTGTGTGTGTGTGTGTGTGTGTGTGTGTGTGTGTGTGTATATATATTATTGGAATAATATATATATATATATTAATATATTAAAAACTGTATAAATTTTATATATTAACATTTACACACACACACACACACACACACACACACACACACACACACATATATGTTTAATATATAAAAATCATATAAAATTATACATTATGAATGCATCCAAAATTGACTAAATTAATGAAATGAAACTATTGAGAGAAAGATTATTTAAGAGAGCAATATAAATTCAACGATAAATGCAAAAGTAAATTCAAAGCAATGTTAAAGCGAGAGTAGTTTAATTTAGTAAAAGAGAAGAGAGAGAGAGAGAGAGAGAGAGAGAGAGAGTTTATTATTTAAAAAATTTAGGGGACATATGCGTGTCGAAAATCATACAAACGGTCAAAATATCAGATATCATATATTTCGATTAACACGATACTATATGTATTCCACATATACGCGCGTATACACACACAAAGGACGCGTATTCCAATACGCGATTGCAAGCGCGATCGGAGATAACGATCCTGAAACGCAAGAGGGTCCTTTGAGAATCACGTGACATCTGCTGAGGGGTGTGGTGTAGAGATGTAATGGTACCATATTACAAGCGTCAAACCGCACGATGCTGTCTCGAAGCGACGGCCATTGTGATTGCGATGAAAGTCGCGCGTGACCGAGCAGTTTCGCTTTGGAAAACTCCCTAGTTTGTTCGGAAAATCTATCGTTATGTTTTATCTCATTCTAGATTTTCTATTTAGTTTTTCTATTTTCTATTTTTATCTCTATATATTTTATACATAAGATTTTTTTTTATTTTGACATCGAACATCTCGTCATTTTATTATCCGTGTTATTCTTTATATCATTCGCGTGTTTAACTCTATCTCGATGTTGGATATTCCAGTTTATCCGTATTTTTTTTCTTTCTTTTTTCTTCTGCCTCCTGGAGCGGCGAGACAAGTACGGGGTGACTCTCAGAGCTATAATTTGCATAAATTGCACGCAGCGGCTTTTCTACGAAGAAAATGCGATGATGCTGCGTGCACGCGGAGTGGTGCATTCCCCGAGAAAATTTATGGTCGCATGATAGGCGACAAATCAACGAACAGATTTGTTTACTACCTCATAATATTGACAGCATTTTTACACAATCGAACTTTATGACATTATACACTGCGTCGTATAATAGATGACTTGTGCATCCATAGCGTAAAAAAATGTACACTCGTGTGAAGTTAGCTATCTAACATTAAAAAAACAATTAACTTCCTGTAGCTCAATCGATTGCTCATCGTTTGCACATGTACGCACATTTTGAATTTTCGTTTGCACATTTCTAAAAAAAAGTTATTAATAAAACAATTTTGGAGGAAGAGAAGGGAGACCTTCCCAACTACGAGCAAATTAAATTGAAATAGTCTTAATCGATAGATTTTTATTTGCACTATTAAAAAGTTACAAAATTAACAAACAACTATTTATTTCTTCAAAGTCTGTACACTTGTATCTATTATCAGTTTAATCGTATTTATTATCATTTAAGATCGATTGAAAATCGTTGTTAACCATCTTATTTCGCATCTCTTCCAATGCAAGCAATATAATATCTTTCCTTTTTTTCGGCATCGATTTAATTGCGGTATCGATTTAAATCCGATCAGGATATATCAGGATAATCACATCGTTCTTCTTAGCGATTAACTCGGGGCGCTTTTTGTCGCGACTCTATGCATCATGTAGGGTTCCGCTCGTGCTTGCCTCTTGCTCCGAAGCGAGCACGAGCTCGTTCCCTCTCCTTTTTAAACGATGATGACGAGACGTTCTCACGTCAGGCGGAAATTTAATTCAGTCACAAGTTGTGTTTGTAACGGTAGAACGTAATGCATTGGATCGTAGTTCCTTCGGAAGATGTCCTACCCGTCTCAAAGGAACGATATTAATCTTTGTCCTCTGTCGCGAGATGGTCTCGCGGTCTGATTAATGTTGCGAATTAGTATGGAGGGACACAACAATGTTACGTTATGTTATAGAAATATAAACGTTCTGACTTTAATTCTGCAGAATTTTCATGAAAGTACAATGTATTATAAATATGTATGATATAGTTATGTCAAGAATATTAATAAGTAAAAAGTAAATCCGCTTTTACTTTACAAGAATATTAATTTCAAGAATTTTAGTTTTGTACATATCAAGCTTGTAGTCGTTTATAAATCGTACAAACCAAATGAAAAAGAGATGAAAAAAGTGAAAGGACATTATATTATTTTTAAACGTGAAGAAGCTAAGCGAATGATTCAATTAAAATTGTGATGATTTCATCTTCTTATTTTTAAACGCAATTGAATATGCGTTTAAAAATAAGAAGATGAAATCATCACAACGACTTTAATTGAATTATTCGCTTAGTCTCTTCCGTGAAGCATTATTTATCTTTGCGAATTCGCACAATCGTCTGTTTCCATCGGATTCCTAATGTGTTAATCACGAATCGATTTATCCGGCGTGTAGAAGAGAAAAAAGGACGCCGCGCGATATCTATCGAAACAATGGCGATAATAACGATCGGATATTTATTATCCAATCGAGCTGGACGATCTCGAGATATATTCGATCGAAGGGGCGCGTACTCGTGCATTCTCTCCGCAACTTGCAGCCATTCTTAATTCCGTCGTGCGGAGTTCTTAATTCCCCGCTGCTGCTGTTGCAGCTATTCGCTCGCACATCGCGTTTTTCGAATTACGCTCGCGTCGCATATCTCACCGACGGGATCTGCCCGCCGTTATTATTATGCTCCTTTCTCCGCGGATCCCCTCCTTCTTTTTTCTACTCTTCGTATTCCTTTGGGTTAGGCCGTAAAGCGAGACCGGTGCGCTCGGAAACCCTTCGTCTTTGTTCGCGCGCGCTAGCAATAAAAAGACGGCCCATTACTATTGTGATCGTTGTTGTTGTTATTACCGTCGTTATTAGTAAGCGAACGAGCGTTGAGAATTTCACGGGTTCTTCCGCAGCAACATTGGCCGCGAGAATCGATCGGCGCCACGATCGCGCTCGATGTTATTTTTTTCCTTTTCTCCACTCCGGATAAGAATAAAGCTGCAGTAAGGCGTCTAATTCTTGTGATTTGATGACGAAGATTCAGAAATTCTATAAACGCGATTAATTACCTACTCATGACTGCTCGCGGAAAACTTTATCATTGTTTCTCTTCATCAATTTTGTTTACCAATAAGACGGAATTAATTTCTTTATTAATTAATTTTTTATTTATATTATTTTTTAAATCAGAAATGTCATTCGTCAAAATTGTATAAAATTTATGTTATACGTGTACAAAAGGGACTAATTTACGAGGGCGGTAAATTTTCTTTGACATTAAATAATATAATGCTTTTGTTTTCGCGCAAATTAATTTTACGCGAAGGGTTTTGTTATTGAAACTGAAGTAGCAATTAACGTTTCTGCAGAAGGCTCTCAGTGGAATGAAATGACCGGTTTTTCCAGCGATAATATCTATCGATTTTTTTACACGTGAAATAATAACGCCGCCGGCTGGACAATGGCATGCGCGAGAAGACATCGGAGGCGCGAATATACGCCGTTCTTCTTGGTAGCTCCTTCGAGGGACGGTAGTTTCCGCTTTATGCTCGCAATGCCTGCGCGATCGCGAGCTAAACTTGAGCTACGGGACGTGTAATTTCGGCCTTCTACTTGAAACAGGTTTTACGTTCGTCCCTGCAGGGTTACCGTACAGCTCCCAGGGTTGTACGCACGGCCGAGCGTATTTTCTCCTGCCCGCAAAGTGTAAAACGAGACTAACTTTCCGTCGGTCGGTCGGTCGGCAAAGTTGCAAGGATACATATCCGTCATTTATTAGTGGACATTAATAATTTCCATACTCGCGAGGTTCACCAACGTAATTATGATGATAGCGCGTAAATGCTTTACAAAGTTTCTTGGAATTCCATGCATCGGAATTCTATACGTTTTTTTTCTTTCTATTTTTTCATAGTTTATAATTTAAAAAAAATGAAAAAAACAAAACATACAATAAATGATACAATAAATGTTGAGAGTTGGCCGTTGAAACTTAAATATTCGATAATTGAGTTTAGCATTGACTAAACTTCGACTAATTTTTTCGAGTTTTCGATAATTGTTGTGATAGAATTTGCGCAAAATGAATTAATTACCTCGTAATATATTGATTTCTATCTTGATTTCAAATTCATACGCTCTGTTTCTTGGCAGATTTCATTTGATTCTTCCAAAGAATCAGTGCGACCGAAATCGCAGCGACTTCAATCACCGACGATATCTTTGCGATAAACTCGGTCTCTGCGAGATACTGGAAGATGAGACTAATGACAGCCGTGTAATAGAGGGTATCGTAAGTTCGGCGAAGTTTGACTTCGGGAAGAAGTTCCGGAAGCAGCGAGAGGATAGTTTAAGCTAACTTGGAGCGCGATGAATCAAGAATGCGTCACGTACATTCATCGAGGTTCCATCCGACTTTTCTCCTCGGGGATTTATTTCTCTCCCGGATTCCATCGTTAATCCCGTACGTCCAGTTTCACGGTTTTTTCTTAGCGCGGTTGAAAAATGCGAGACGCTTTGTTTGAGATCCTAGATCTCCATTTTACCGATAGAAAGATTTATTTATAAAGGAACGTACTAGGATTATGCTCACACGAGCCATTCTTTGATATCAATAATTTACAAAAGATTCTCATATTTTTGTGTGAGTGAAAAATGCACACGTTTCTTTTGCCGCATGTTCGAGAGGTATATGCAATGCCTACTTTCATTTACATTTATTGAATATTTGATTTATATCCTTTTTGTTAAGTACGGATTAATATTTCAACATCGATTAATATGTGCCATTGCGCGAGGCAAATCAAGATTTGCTACGCGAAATAAATTTCTCTATTGTCTAGCACAGAGATAGTGATCTTTCATCAAAGCAGCAATATGCAAATTGTTTTAACAGCGCGACAAGATTTACAGTGCACATGATTCGCAATGCGAGATTTGCGATCATGATTTATGCGAGTGTCCTTGCAATATTTATAAAATCACGGTAAATAATTAGCCTCTCGCGCGCGAGAGTCAATAATAACGACCGGGGAATATGAATCGGCGGATACCGATCGCGCTCAAAGCCGCGGCACCGCGCTGCTATCTCGGCCGCATCGCAAAAATCGATCTCTCGAACTAGCGAATTTCTCCTTCAGCGAACCGTACCGGAGATCGCATCGATCGATAACGGCGCCGGACAATTAGCTGTTTCTCGATATCGAGCGGGGGCGTAAGAGTGGATCTCTCTACGAAGGGCGATCGAGGGGAACAGCGGGAAGAGGGAGGAGAGGGAGGCGCAAGGGAGAAGAAAGAGGAACGGAGAAAGCGGGCAATGACGTGTTCGGTAATTAGCGTATTATGCATTCGGCTGCGTTTGATTTATCGGGAGCCTCGAAGGGGAACAGGATGTGCCCCCGGGGCGCACCCAGGTCCATCTCACGCAAGTGCCCTGCCCGCCTATCCTTTTTCCTCTCCCCTTCCTCTTCTGGGTTCCTTCTCCTTCTGGCATGCATTCCTCTTCGCTCCTGTCCTTCCATCTTTTGATCTCAGTGAGAGGAGAAAGAGTCTGGCAGTTTCCTTTCCCCTCTTCTTGCTTCTAGCTTTTTCTCTTTCATTCCAAGAGTATTTCCTGAATCCTCTTTTTTTTATGTTCCTATTTGGTTCTCAATGTAGTTTGCGAAATCAACATCATTTCTCAACCAGGCAACCATTACTTTTATAAACTCTCATTTTAGAATTATCTGTTCATTAAAGAGTTCATACTTTTGAAAGCTATTTAATAACATCGTAAAAAGTGTTTTTACGCAAAATAAGAATATTTAAAATATTAAAGAAGAAGGAAACGATTACAAAATTTTTATACATAATTTTCTTTTAAAACAATTTGAATCATGAATTCAATTTTATTTACTAATAAATTAATTTTCTCTTTCTTATTTTATCCCTCTTTGTTACAGCTTTCGAGCAAACTTTTTGACATTAGAATTTCTTGTCTTGTGTCTATCATTGTGTCATTTTCTTTTTGCTGCTATGTTATCTTTCACTCTCTCTTTCTCAATTTTGTGTGTGTGTGTGTGTGTGTGTGTGTGTGTGTGTAGGGGGAATATTTTTTAAATAATGTTTTATAAATTAATAATTGTTGAAAATAAATAAATTTTTAAATGGTTATAAATGTATACATACATATATTTATTTTTCAATTCTTCATGTTTTGCTGGTCTTTTTCTGTCTTTCTCTCTCTCTCATTATTCTTTTTCCCGTCCTCCACAACACGACCGCCCATCCTTCTCACTAACGCACGGAATCTCTCTGCCCCGCCTGTTCATCGCAATCCTCCTTTCCTCCTCTATTCAGTCGGGGGGGCTCTCTCCCTACCCTTTTTTCCTTCTCTTCGTTCTTACTCATACCTCCCCGCTATTATCCGCTTTCATTGGCCTTCGGTGCCCCGCCGCGGCAATAGTGGAGAGCGACTCCCTTACCTTCACGTCTGGGGATAAGTACGGGTTTGTACAGGGTATCCCTGGGTTTCAACGACGCGCCGAGTTTTCGATACCGATCCGCCATCGTGCGATCCTCTACGATCGCGATTTATTCGGTGCCAATCTACCTGAGTTTGCGGCATTTCATAAATAGAGTGACTGCTTTCGACGCATTTCCGTTCGTCTATCTCGCATTTGCAGGGATTAATTTGTAGTATTTCCGTTATTAAAATAAGTCCGCGTAAGCTTTGATGAGCTTTTAATATCGCGCCTTCTTCAATCAATTTCAAATGCTCAATATCTCATAAATAGTTAAATTTTTATAGAGTATATACTCCGTTGAAAGATTTACTATTTATGAAGAGATTTATTTTAATTCTGAGAAACATTGATTCCAAATTTATTAAAAATATTTAATTTTTTCGAGATTGATTTATTGCTTATATTTTTATTAACGGATCAATTTTATCTCTCTCATCCGTTTTATCTAAATCTTTTATCGACTTTAGTTTTTCGCTAATCTAAAGATGTAGACTTTGAGATAAACGGTTTCCACAAATCCCAGATTTATTAGATGCAAGCCATTCCGCAAGTCATAAATTTTCCAGAATTTACAATTTTTATTTCATAAATTCACAATATGTAACTCCAAATTTTTTTCATCGATCCTGTTTTTTCGATCATTTTTTTTTAAATTTCATTTTTTTATTTATTAATTCAATTTTTAATTAAAAAATATAATTTAATTTTTAAACCTATTTTAATTTAACATGACACATTTCTTGTATAGAATATATCACGCATTTGCTCGATCACTTTGTTACAGTTCGAAGCTCAAGTAGATCACTCTGTTCTTGCATCATCGAATATTCTGCGAGTTTACTTAGGCACCGAACATGGCCAATCGTACACAGCTAACCAGTCATCGTTTCTACGCCGCTCGCGCGCGACGGCGATTTAACCGTTTCGAAAATATTTTCCTGGCGAGTCGATGAAACCTTTTTCGAGCGAGGAAAAACACTTTGCTGGCTGAGAGCCAAACGGTATGTGGTCGGATGCACCGAGCGTGAACTCAAAGAGGCGGACGGACTCGAGTTCGCTAAGAATCGCGAGGAGTTTCGAGAACTCGAAAGTTGGAGAAAACGAGGCGCGAAAGTCGATGCCGGCCGGTTCGTCTCGCGTACAATCGCAATTGCAATCGTCCATTTCGAGACGAGCGCTTTTCGGAAGAGCGAATCGAGAAACGCCACTGCCGTCTCCGCCCGGCGGAAAACTTTCTTGAGCGAGGGTGATGGCAAACAAACTCTCGGACGCTTTTCGTCCTCAAAACAAACCGGCTCTCGACGGAATACGTAACATGAGTCGCAGTGGAATGTTCAGCTGAAATTTTTTCGTTGAAAAATTCTATATATATATATATATATAAATTTATTATATATACATGTATATCCACTCTCTTGTTTTATAATATTTAAAGGAATCTGATTAACTATAAAAAGTCTCAATAGTGCGATCGATATTTTATTGAACAATTTATAATAATGATCTATGCGGAAAAAGTATGTCAGGAAATTATTATACAAGATAGCGATTTATGAACCATTCTTTAATCCCTTGCGCATCTTGTTCACGGAACAAAGATCTGAGACTCGTAGAACGAGGGTACGTCGTGAGAGATAACACGATAAAAATAGAGAACATCGGAATCTTTCATCCCTTTCCTGTTATCGCGGTGGGATGACTTTTATGCAAACGATCGCCAATCTACGTGTTCTCGGATATGCCTACGCACTGCACTTTTTCGCACCAGGCCGTCGCGGAATTTCAATCCTTTACGACCCTTTACGTCGAGACATGCCGAACATAACTGCCCTGGCGCAGAAAGTCCTATACATTTTTCTGAAAAAATATCATGCCATGCTTTACTTCCGCGAGCTGTTCAATATTTATAACTTTTTCAGAATATTTTTACGAAGAATTACAATGAAAAATATCGAGACATTTTATTTCTATTTATCATTTTTTGATGTGTATTATTTTTTAGTGTAGACTTCTCTGAAATGCAACGTTTAAAAATCAGAAATATACCGATAAATTAAGACACGTTTGTGTACGTTGAAATATAGATCGCTTTACCGAATAATTTATCATATTAAATACACCCTTTTCACATCGGATAAAGGTATGTTCGCACGCGCTACGAATGAAAACAGTTAGAGTCGAGAAAAAAATGAATGGGTGCAGAAACACAATAAATCGAGATGGAGGCTGACGATGCATCACGCTACATGAGCATAAAAACAATTTCATTAAGATCGCGATAAAGTTGCGGCCATAAAGCGCGAGATGGTCCGATATCTGTGTCGCGTTAGATATGAACTCGTGAAATCACTTCGAGGGATCTTTAGCAGTTGAATCAGACAGGGGATGACGGGGCTGCGAAGATCGACGTTTCCCCTCCCACTCTCTCCGGAGAGCTGTTATTGATATAATCACCCCGTCGTGCGTGTCACCCTCGTGTGGCGACGAAGTCATCCACCTTAGACCCTGTTATTGTTCCTACGTCATGCTTTTCTACACGGGGTCCTACTCGGCACGCTTGCGGATTATAAAAATCGATCGCGAAGTCCTTCGTCGCATGTCGGGCTTTTACAGCTGGAATCGACTAACGAAGCGTCTCCGTTCGAATTGGTGTTTACGTAATCTCGTAAAGTGCGTTTATCGCGAAGGATGACGGGTCTTTGAGGGAAGCAAGTCACTCCTATTATAGATATAATCGGTTCGTACGTGCGTATCAGTCTCTGATGTTACGTTGATTTATCTTGCCTTCTCCTTATTTATCCGTTATTGGTGTCACATGTATGATATACGCACGATTTCGCGAGGACTCGGTCATGTGATATTTTCTCGGTTCTGTATTAAATGAAGAGGCGAAATGCGATTTTCATGTCAACGGTGCGTGTAATTTAATCACATCAAAAAATTTAATTTTATTAATTGATAAATTGATTATTTTTTATCCTTACTTTCTAATTTAAATATATATATAATTTTGAAAATACAAATGTTAGAAATTGATGAAAAATTATTAATACAAAGTTAATTAATTAATTATATAAGAAATTTGTATATTAACGACTAATTTGTCATTATGTAGAAAAGCAAGAATAATGTTTAATTTTGTTGCGATGCAGAAAATCGTGGCAAATAAATCCGACTAGAAGAGCATCTACTTTGTATTGTAATGTCATATATCCGCGTTTTCTGCGTGACGCCGTTGAATCTCAGAAAGTGCACCGTTGCACTTTGATTTCGTATGATACTGTGAAATATATTCAATTGCCGCATGAGTCAGATTTCGAAGAAAAGATTTGTCACAAAAGAGTTACGAACGGAAAGAAGCCAAGATCGCTTTTGTTTTTCGTGATATTACCGTTACTTTAATGGATCACACGAATTGCTGGAACTTCATTATTTTCTTCCGCTCGATGAAAGCATATTACACGAGCATCCTAGCGTTCTTCACATGAATCAGTACTTTGATCTACGTACAAAATCAGACGCGTTTGTGATTCGTGTATAAGTAAATATTTCATGTATCATAACTGTCAGTAAATAACGAAATATTATTTCACCGAAGTTAGAAAAGAACTAACGTAATTAATTAGGTACAGTGCGGATTTAAACTTTGAAATGGCGATGAGATGAAATGTAACCGTAAGGTTGAGAGAACTTATATTTGCTTCTCATTTCGTAATAATTGATAATAAAAACTAAGTTGTGGAGTATTATGAACATTACGACATGCATTTCAGACATATTTCTGTTAATATTCTCTTCTTTGTTCTGTGTCTGTTCTTTTCTTTATATATATATATATATATATATATATATATATATATATATATATAAATTAATATCGGAGATAAAAGGCTAAACTTTACGGAAAGAACGGTTTGTTGAAGTATCTAAAAATTTAGCTAGATAAAGATCTGAATATAATTTTATTGAACTATCAAAATAATTATGTAGAATGCTTAAACGTCGATGACAAAGCTGCAAAACAACTTTAACGTTTTACATAATTATTTTGATAGTTTAAACAAAATTATTTTTAGATCTGTATCTAGCTAAAATTTTACTTTAGCGAAACCGTTCTTTCCGTGTTGTTATACCTTAACGTTTCTGTTAACCAACATTAAGTTTCAAGATAAATCAAACACATCGGATTTAAGTAGTGTATTGAACTAATGTAATGATTACGTCACATATTGTGGCCCTTATTGCGATATTCGTTCTTCTAATGATAATCAGAACAATAATGTAAAGATGTGCTTTACGTTTATGACGGCTCCATAAGCGTTGTCGTGGTAGCGATGACGAAACATGTGTTTCTCTCCATAAGAGGGAATATTCTTAGTCGGTTCTTAGCGTTATGACATCTGAAATCCTTGACGAGATGATGCCTCCTAAATCAGGATGCGGGTTAATAAAGCTTTCGCGTACCCCGATTTCGCGCGAATAACGCTCCGTCGCTTCGACGCGGAACGTTATTCGCATTCCACGGGCAATAAAGCGCGTTTACGATATCTCCAACGCGACATCATCCGCCCTTTTCTGTTCTCAGAGTTGTTGCGAACTCTTCCCTTATCGTGTCGCCAAGCATTTCATCCTTGCGATCCCCGACATAAAAGAGGCAGACATTACTAGAATAAAAGTCTTATCTGGATAAAGAAACCGATTCATATTTTTTAAACATACAAACAAATATTCGTCATGTTCAAATTGACAACTTTTTATTAAAGAATCAATAATAGGGATAATATAGATAATATAGTGTTTTATATTTTTTATATATTTAGAAAAAACTGACTTATGTACATATTAGGTACATCATGTACATGTGTATTATTTGACGTGTATATTAATTTTTAGTATCTTGCTTAATAATACATACTAATTTCGCATTGAAAAATACCTGAATCCACGAAAAGAATGAAGTTTTGTTGAAGTATCTAAAAATTTTGCTAAATACAGAACTAAAAATAATTTTGGACTATCAAAATTATTTTGTAGGACATTCAAGTATAATGAACAATGCTGCAAAAAGTTTCGACATTCTAGCAACCAATTTGAGCGTCCTATATAATTATTTTGAGTCTATCAAAATTATTTTCAAATCTGTATAGCTAAATTTTTAGATACTTTAGCAAAACCATTCTTTCCGTTTACGGCGATACGTTTAAGAGCTACGTACACGAATCGGGATTCTAGTTGAACCATATTCGTCGCTTTCGGTAGTCGCAAAATTCCGGGAGGCTCGTTGTCCGTCAAATCGCCGACTTTTCGCGAAACGAGCACTTTCCCGAATAACGACGCCATTACTTTGCGCATCGTAAGACGCGCGTAAATGGTACCGAATGGGCTCGCACCGCATCCTTTCTCATCGGCCCCGCGTTTTGTTGGCTTGCAACGGCTCTGGCGGTCGTCACTGTCGAATCGGAAGTGGCTTCTAAATCTCGACCATGCCTCACCGAATGGATCGTTATTCGTGCGTAATTGTCGTATGTACGCGTGTTTACGAACGTCACCATCAAACATGCATCTCACACTCTTGCATCCCTGATCGCCCGTAAATGCCGACTTTTGATGACGACGGAAAGAAATAAAATTTATTCTGGAGTTACGTTTATATTAGAGTTGCTTTTGATGGGATTTCATACTCTAAATATAGTATATCATAATATAGTATATTTTACAGAAATTGTCTATTCGATTAATTTTACATGTACTTATAATTTAATTTTTATTAAAGTATATAACGAGCATTGTGCGATACACATCACTATGAAATAGGATTATCAAAAAATTTTTAATCGTCAGTGTTGTATGCAAATATAAAGCCGAAATTCAATATATAATAGAAAGCGTCAAACGATACCTTCTGAAATGAAAAAATTCCTTAAAAAATAATATCAGCTTTACTTATTCATTTATATTTCACATGGTTTTCAGAGGTATAATTTCCAGATTATAATGGAAATTGTCGGAAAACGATACGCGATATAAACATATATCTGTCATCGAATGGCGTGTATCCGTTTCTGGCGCACTTTCGCCCGGTATTAACGTGGCTTTAACGGGCCACCCTCGTTGTTACGGGAAGGACACGCCATTCTCGCGTTACCGTCCCCCACGATGCAAGAAGAACACGGAAGGGAGACGGGAAGAAGCAAAAAGGATGACGAAGATAGGAAGAAAGGAAGAGAGAGGGCGAGTGAAAGACGGAACGAGACAGAGCGGGAAGATAGAAAGTGCAGGGTGGGGCCGGTACGTTGTGTGTTCCGGTCAGTATCTCTCTCTCCTCCACCGTGGCCTCGTCGTGCCCCTTCGTAATTTATGTTTGCTTTATGGCCAGGAGAATAAGGAAGCGTCTTATTAAAGACAGCCGCGTTGCTGCTCACGAAGCTGCTTGCTCGCAGACGAGCATGGCCGCCGCGAAATATTGTCTCTCCCTTTCGACGTGCTACGTGCAAGCATCTGGTAATAATCTAAGATCTAAGTGTGGTATCGACGTGCACGGCACACCAACAGGTTAATTTCCGAACGCGGAAATTAATTTCTTCGTGCCATGTGTTTTAAGGCTACACAGAAAGAACGATTTTGTTGAGGGGTCTAAAATTTTGTCGGATGTAGATCAGAAAATAATTTTGTTAGACATCAAAATAATTTTGTTGGTATCTTAAAAATAATGAGCAATGCTGCAAAAAATTTTGATATTTTAGCAATTGGTTTGAGCGTTCTACATAATTATTTTGATATTTTAACAAAATGACTTTTATAATCTGTATCCATCTAAAATTTTAAATCTTTCAGCAAAATCATTCTTTCCGTGTAATGAATCAATAGAGGAAAATATTTCTTTCATGACTTTTTTACTCGTGAATTTCGATAATTCGCACGTCTGCTTTGTTAGAAGGCCATCTTCCGCTAATTGCAAGAATTCTTAGACCATCACTAGGATTTAAGCTTCTTTTTCGCAATTACGTAATCCGCAATTTAGCCGTAACGAAAGCGAGACATAGAGGGAGAGAAGCTGGGTAGATTCGATTCAACAGGAACTTTCCGGTCCGCCTTCAGCGCAGTTCGCGCCGATTACCAGAATGCGTTTCCACGTTATTAACCCGCAGGTGATAGCGGTACAAAAGTAGGAACTACTCGGCGTGTGTAGCGGGCACGGTCAGAAACTAGCGAGTATAAATCCGCTTATCCCAGCCAGCGCTGACGTCCGGCAAACAAAGCTACGGTCTCTCCCGTGGGACTTCACATGCTGACGTGCCGACGAGAGAATTCTCAGGTAGATTTCAGGTAATCCCGGTGCCGTCGCGGGCGCATGGCTTTCGGGAACTCCGGTGCAAGACGCGGGGCATAGGCGCGAAATAAGGTTTCCCTCGGGGTCACATCGAGAGCAGAAGAAAAGAGAGTCTCTCGCCTTTTCTCGAAGAATCCTAGAAAGCTGCCGGGGAATATAACGTTATTTAATGAACTAACTATTGAGAGAAATGCAACACGGAAAAAACGGTTTTGCTAAAGTATCTAAAAAGTTAGATGTAGGATTGAAAATAATCTTATTAGACTATCAAAATAATTATGTAGGATGCTCAAACCGGTTGAGATCAATACTTCAATACTAGATCAATACTAGAAGATCAATACTTTCTGCAGCATTGTTCATTATTGTTTGAGCGTCCTATGAATTTTGATAGTCCAATTTGATAGTCCAGACTGTTTTCAGATCTGTATTTAGCTAAATTTTTAGATTTTTTTGTAAATACAAAATTTTTTTGTAAATACATGCGATACTATTACATGTTATATTAGTAATTTGTCCGTTTTATTTAATTTTAACGCTGGAACTCTCTGTAATGTGTAAAGTAATGCCGTAACATTACAATATGTGCGGCGAAAATGAACATTGTCATAAGGTATACATTCAATATTGCTAAAATAATTACGTAGAATGCAAGATATTTTGTATAATTAATGTCGTTTTATCATACGTCGGAACGCGCATAGAAAATTGTTGCAAGCGAAGGAATGCTGCCGTTACACGTGTTGAAATATTCGTATTATCGAAATACTCGTGGCTGAAAACAAATGCCAGTCGTTTCGCATGCGAATACAACGAGGCGTCGCGTTGTTTTCGAAGTGTTTCGCGGAATTTCTTTCGTTTTTTTTTTCCATTTTTGAGAGTGACGTGAAGGAAAAATTTGTCTCGTCGCCGTTGGATCGTCGCGATTGCATTTTGCATAAACGTCGTAGAAGTTATTTCTGCGACCAGCGAGAGTAGAAGGCCGCGGGGCCCATTAGGCTTGCTATCGCGGAAGGCCGAGCGAGCCCAGCTCTCACTTTTATGGCGAATCGCTTTTAGCAAGTATCTAAATGACGATTTCTCGACTAAGCGACTGGTCCCCTCTCCGCCCTCGACTGATCGTTTCGACTCTTTTAATGCTTTCCATTACGGATAAGCCGGCCTCGAAAATGTAGACACTAGCGGAATATACGAGTGAGCCGCGTCATTCCCCGCTTTTAGTCCCCGAAAGCCGATCTTAACCGCGCCGACAGCTGAACAAATCGCGGAATTAATTCCGCCGGTGCGACGCGACACGACCACGTACGAACACTGGCGACGTACAAATCTCGGAATGCGGTATGCGTTGTATGTGTCCCGCTGTTAGCTTCATGAGCTTGATATTTACTTTTAGATGGTGAGCGCTAGCTAATATTCTGGATAATTATTTCTGTTTGCTGCTTTCGTTATTACCTCGAACGAAATTTGCAGGATTAAACTTCAATGACTGAGCGCAATAATATGAGAAATTCCAGTTACGCAACCGAGTTTTTGTTTTAACAAGGAATAGAATTAAATTAAGCAAGAATTAAGTAATGATTGCACATTTGAGGAAAATTAACAGCTTATAAAACGGTGAATATTGTTCACCGTAACGTCAAATTTATGATAATTATTATGTACTTTCATTTATTTTATCGCAAATTTTTGTTTCAGATTTATGTTTTGTTGGGATTTTTCAGAATTGATTTAATTCACTCAATACATTATTTTTACTGAAAGTACACGGAAAAAACGATTTTGTTAAAACTTGCTTATCTAAAAATTTAGCTAGGTGTAGATCTGAAAATAACTTTGTTAGACCGTCAAAATAATTATGTAGGACGCTTAAGCTGGTTGCTAGAATGTCAAAACTTTTTGTAGCAACGTTTATTATGCTTAAGCGTCCTACGTAATAATTTTGATACTACAACAAAATTATTTTTAGATCTGTATCTAGCTAAGTTTTCAGAATACTTCAACAAAAGTTCTTTCCGTATTGAATTAATATCCATTCGAGTCATGAATTGATTCGTGTTAAAGCAGAGAGAGGACAGAAATGTTCGTTTCAGAAATGAAATAATTTCCTCAATCGTCTCTGTATTTACGTCACAAGCAGTAAAAGTAGCCATAAATAGAACAAATTTCATTAGCATCTTCAGCCGCAATGCCGGAAACTAATTGATTCGGGAAAATGTAGACGCGAGAATCGGTCGGGCAATCGCAACGCGCCGAATGTATCCCAACTATTCGCAATCAAAATCCGCAAACCGCTTCTGAACAATGTTTGCCGGCGATGTTTGCAGGGGCCGGTACTAGGCCGTGCCGGAGCCAGCCGCCGCGTTCTTGATCGGGGCCGCGCGTCGATCGTCGGCGAGGGTATTAAAGGGACGTTAATCGTCGCGGCCGGCGAACAATGGCGACATCGAAATTACAGGTATACGCCCGGCTCGCGCGCGGCCTCGGCTCACAATCAGCCTCGGCGCGATCCTGATACATCGATATGTCTCGTCCGTACGTGTGCGTGTGCATACTCGTAGAGGGGCTATACACGGCGCGTTTTACGCGTTGCTACGCGCGTGCGTACGTGCGTGCATGCGCGCACCCTCGACCTTCTGGAATGCCGACCGGCAAATGCACGCGTACACGCTCCGGGTGCGATTCCCGCGATGCGAAACGTGTCCTCGCGCACCTCCAGCGGGGTCAGGAAAAACGACCGGCTCGTCTCTTTCTTTTTTTTTTGCTTGTCTTCCCCGGACCCCATTACACGTGCAGGGATAAAGGAACCCTTAATTGAATTTTTTTTTTGAGACAAATACACGCGCACGTTTAAATTGAGCGCAAGTTGTTTTGAAGTTTATCTTGCTTTCGTGTATCTAACACCTTTGGAAAGATTAAAGCAATTCACAGTTATTGTTTACGAAAAATATCAACTAGGATTTGCAATTATGTTACATAATTTTCATCGATTCTTCTATTGGAAGAATTTTGGTTATGATTTTTAGTAAAATATGAGAGGTATAAGATATACGCTTTTGAAAATATTATAATACAATTATACTAAAAATTTTGAAAGATTATTTGTGATTATTTGAATTGTAAAAAAAATTATTATTTTAGTATTATAATTTTTTAAACAGTATTAATTTAAATTAACGAACGTTGTGAAATTGTTGTTAAAGTAGTAATAAATATAATAATTATTTTTACTTTTAAATATCCATTTGTGCAAATATCCGTTTGCATACAGAGAAGTTTGAGGATAGATACGTTGCCAACATTCGCGAAGTCGGAATCATTCGTGAAAATTTACGGTGCGGCCGTAACTTTCAGACTAATCTAGCCGTCAATGAGTCAAGCTTTCACGCGATGTCTTCGCGAGGCTATATAACGCCCGTCCGAATTTACAACGCCATTAAATCATGTAACAGTGCGTTAATGATGTAGGGAATTTAATGGCTGCTCGTGTCTCCATGATTAATTATTCCTAAAAGTAGAAACTATATATTTCTGTTCCGTGCGTTACGCGTAGTCGCGTATGTACAAACGTGTATTAATCTTTATTAACACACTACCGCGCATTCCGCGCATTGCACAGCGGATAATTCAGTTATTCCGCAATAGTGCTTTTCATACTTTGCACGACGCCGAATTATACCGTCAAGCGATAATCCCACGCACAAAGCCGGATATTCCGCTGCTCTGTGTAATTTCATATCACCGTGTAACGTTATAGCGGACGATCGAGCGATGTCGCCTTAGGCCGCCTAGTATTCATGCCGCATATTTAGCGCTAAATATACATAGTCAATCTGATCACGTTGTATCATATTTTTTTAGAGTACGATTTGTGTGTCAAATTAATAAAAATCATCAGAATTATATTTAATGCGATTTTAAATAAATTAAATATAAATTTAATTCAGCTTATTCAGCGCTAGATATCTTGATAAATCTTAGACCCTGCGCACAAGGGACAAAATATTAAATTTTGGAGATCAAAATTAGAACTAGAGATTAAACGTAACTCACAATGGATACAAATAAAACATAAGGTATATATGTGTCAGACACAGTATAAATATATTATTTATCTAAAGTGTAGTGTTCTAATTGTGATTTCAAAAATTTAATATTTATTCTTCTTCCTAATATTTCCATTGCGTAGGATTTTAGACTCGCACGGAAAGGAAAGATAGAAAAAGATTAGTTGCAGTAGCAAAAATCTGTGTGCTAGCTAAATTTAGGTCGTAAATTACACACATTTAGCTAATACACAGATTCTGTTGCAACTAATCGTTTTTTTCCGTGTGAATAATTACATTGAATGTTAAATATCTAAATGCGATTTATAAATAAATATAAATTTTAAGGCGTCCATTCAGCGTTGAATATCTCAATAAATCTTAAACTTACATAATTATATTTAATGCTAAGTATCCAATTGCGATTCAGTTTACCGGAGCCTGTGTGATCAAACATCTTAACGACATATAAAGCCACGAGAACCACGTTTAAACGTTAACGCGCATTGATAATGCAGATCTCTCGGGCGCGCATTTCGTATTCGAAACAAGATTAACATGTCGTCCAATCCGCCGATGATTCACGATCGTTCCGTCTGTTTCGCGTTCGAGGGGCGCACCCCCTCATTCCTCCCTGTCACCCCACCGGTTATTACACAGCTTTTAATAATAGAGAGCTCGCGTATGCACGCCTCTCGCGCATAAATCTCGCGCGCCCGCTTGAGTTCGCACTGACGATTAATGCCTTTCGATGGAAGTCTCCTCTTTGTCCATCTTAGTCCTAAGATTAGGCTAGCGTATAGCTTGTATTGCTCTGTCGCTTATATAAAATAGCCCGCTTCTCAGGAGACACAAAGGAAAGTTTAAACATCTGCTATGAGCAATGCTACTGCGAGCTTACATTCGTATAAATGACTCAGATAATGTTATTTCTGATTGTTATTAACCGATCTTCTATCTTTATATTGTACGTATTTAGCGTGCAAATGATATTAAAATATCAATATTAATATGCATCTTGCACTTTTTCCCTTTCTACATTTTCACGCTCAGCTTTCAGTTACGCGGTGAAACTGCTGGTTAACTGATTAATTAAATTAGAAAACGAGACTCGATCGCAAGAGGAATCGTGTCACGGCGAAATTCAACACGTTTTGCATACTCGACACACGTGCGCTGCCGCGAAGTCGCGAAATCACGTTGTTTCGCAAGCGTGAAAAGATTTTTATGACACCGGGTTATTAAATATTACACAACGCGTTTTTTCCAAAGTTACCTTTATTTAATTGTAATTTCTTGTTTTAATAATTTTATTATTCGCCACGCTTGAATCAATTGGAAGGCGGTTTACACCGGTGTGATGACGGAACACTTTCGACATATGAACATCTGAGCCGCTGTGTGTACACACGGAGTGACGCTGCTCGGCATATATTTGCACCGCTTCAATACATAACCGCTCTTGTACCGGCACTGCGCGGTAGTCGTGTTTATATCGTAAACATTCGCCGCGACCCACGTCGTATTAATAATATTCGGATCGTTGCTTGGAGTCGAGCGTCGATCGGGCCGCTCCTCGTCGTAACCCTTTCACGCCAGTCGGGCTTGTAATCCGACGCGCGCGTGTGTCGGAGTTATTGCATCTACCACCGTGGATTTAGACGACGAAATCGGTCATACGGAGGAAGATACGTCTAGCGAAAATTATCTGTGCGATAATCGATCCGGCAGAAGCAGAATGGCGTAAATGAGCATTACGTAATTTTGAAAAAGTGATAAGACAAAGATAGGAAAAGATTCGGAAGGTTGTTTGTCGAATAAAATTCGAGAATTAAATCTGAGAGTCGATGTTAAAAAAGATTCGAATATCTTGCACTAGAAAGTATTTTATGCATTTACACAGTTTCCTAAGTTTAGAAATTTAATTATCAGATCAGAATGTATTGTCCAGATCTCTATAAATATTAGAGATTTAATTATACAGTGTTCGAAGAATATTGAATGAATATTTTTATCTACGTATTACAGCACGTTTTGTGCTCATTCTTGCAAGACGGCCGCACGATCGACATAATTTCTCTCCCACAGTGACCTTCTGCTGCATTCTAGAAGCGCGTTCCTTCACACGGCGCGCAGCGCATTTCTTTCTCGTTCACGCTTGGCCAACCACGCGAATTTCATCGACTTTATCGTCGATATACATTAAAGTATGAGTTAATTGTTTGACCGATTCGCCGATATGCCGCGATCCCACCCGTGCGAAACGGTCATTGTCACTGACGTAATAATTAGATTGCATAACAAACTTCGCTTAAGGAGCTGCGAGACCTTTGCGAACGTGAAAGTGTGTCATTTTTTTAGGATCGATAAAATCGAGCTAGTGTGTCATTGACAGAGTCGATGTTTTATATTACGTTTAATGTTATGTAAAGTATTGACTCGTTTATTATGTTCATATTAAAAATATGAAATTTAAGGAAATTTAAAGAATATATTTTGTATTTGAGTAATAATTGATAAAGCATTGTTATGATAAAAAAAAATCCTTCAACAGACTTTTCGATTTTTTTTTCATTTCTTATTTAATAATTATTAAAGAATTCTAAAATTGATTTTTTGATCGTATTAAGAATTTCATATTCCCTTAGGAACTTAGCAACGAATATTTTTCTTTCGGTTCACGCACATAGAAATGAATTTTCCACACGAGTCGTCACCCCCGATACGCGAAACAACCCCGAGAAAGCAGGGAAGACCGGCTCGACGGTCGCTAATGAAAGCGGCTAATTAAAATTAAATTAGGATTAATTAGGGATCCGGAGTCGTCGAACGCGAAATTAATTTCTCGTCGGAGTTTCGGGGATCATGAGGGGACTAGTATTTCCTGGTCGTACAAAACAGTCATCTCGAAATAGCTTGGGTAAGAGAGTGTATAGTGGGTGAGAAATAATATTTGTTACATTCTAACACTGAATATCTTTTCAGATAATAAAGGCAAATAACAGAAACATAAGAGTATCAAATTTAAGGAAATAAAGATATTTATTAATACATTCTAAAGTAAAGAATGACGAAAAACAAACATGTGAAATTAAAAGCTTGGAAAGCTTTAATTGATCTTGATACAAATTGTCTCTTATTTACGTTAGATAAAAAGAGTAGATAAAATAAGTGTGTGTGTAATAAGCGCAGAAAACAATTGAACTCGTATTTATTATGCGTAACGTTTAATAGATATTTTACTAAAATGATTTTATAACAAAATTGTGATATTAGGCAAGAAAATTCAAAGAATTAAACAGTTGTGTCGACACTCCATACACGATTTATTTTCTAAAACAACAGGAAGAGTTCGCTGTTTGAAGAGAGGAAATAACGGAGTGCGACGGAAAAAGAATAAGGAAAGGGGAGGGAGGGAGGTAGAACAACGCGCGCGTTTCTCCTACCGAGCATAATTCGAATGGCCG
Organism: Cephalotes varians; assembly: GCA_037157785.1. Taxonomy (NCBI): domain Eukaryota; kingdom Metazoa; phylum Arthropoda; class Insecta; order Hymenoptera; family Formicidae; genus Cephalotes; species Cephalotes varians. Next base: position 549,565 of record JANQDE010000038.1, on the reverse strand, counting down.
TTCGTGGTACATACATATATATGTCCGATCTGATTGCATGCCGCAACGATATTAATCATACTAGGTTGACGTACCCTCGCCCCTTCGGTTCGCGTTATTTACCTCCTTTCAACCCCCTGCCCCCCGAAGGTCCAACGAGACCGTACCTACCGTGAGGTATTCGCACTCCAAGGGTTGCTACCTTGTGCGTCCGCGTTGTCTCTCTCTTTCTTTCTCACTCACACACACACACACACACACACACACACACACACACACACACACACACACACACACACACACACACGAGCGAGCGAGCGAGCGCGCGCAAGTATATAGGTGTGTATAAGGCGGACGGATTCCTGACACGATCGCGATGTGGAATTCTCATAAAAAATACTCTGGGATTAATTAAAAAATGCTACGTCGCGGTGGCCGCGATAAAAACGGAGGACGTTGACTAAGGGAGCCCGGATCGTTTGCTGAAGGAAGAAGATTGTGAGAGCGAGAATAGGGTATGAGAGCGTACGAGAGTGGGGATTTTGTGGACCGGAAGATTATATTTAAGTTCTTCCTGGAGGCACTAATCGATCCTCTGTCCTTGTTTCTTCTTTACCTCGGGCTCCGTCTCGGGTCGACGCTTTTCGATTCACGCCCGACATTAGACATTTTGAATCATTATTTTACTAAATTTCAGTATTAAAGTTTTTTTAAATGATGACAAGATTATCGTTTTTTGCAACGAGATATCTTCTCTTATCAGGAAATAAAACTTAGGAATGTAGATTACTACTCTTGAAGATAAGGAATTTAATTGTCACTTTAATGGTACCGCCATTGTGTTTCTCAAAACGTTGAGAAAATATTTCCATTACACAAAGTTTCACTCTTAAAAGGTTCTCTCCTAATCACCGTATCGTGAGATACGAGAGATTGACGATCGTAATTTTGGAACGTGAAACCCGAGGAGAGCAAAGTAAACTAGGCGGTGATCCGGCCAATGGTATCGTTTCGTTTGGATAGGGATCTATGTAGGATCTATTGCATCACGAGTACGCGTTTGAAACCACGAAACGTTTCTATTCATCATAGTGGCATAGTCGCTCCTTTGTTCTAACCGTCGGTAAGATGTCGTGTCTTCGTTTTTTTCCCTTTCGAGGGTGACGTATAAAAACTGCACCCCAAAAGCCGTTCACCCACATACGACCCTTTAATGGACGTGCCCTGGTTAGCGCCATGTCAATGTCTCCGCCCGTTCCTTCGACCCTTCGAGGACGGAAAGGCATTTCCTACTGAAAGTAACTCGACCGGATCTAATCTACTATATCGTCCGTACTTCATTAAGGGCCATTTCTAGTGATGCGAAAAGGTCCGCGATTTACGTACTTCGAATCACATTTGTCTCGTTCGTGAAAACGCCCTGATTTCTCCTTCGCCCTTCGCCTAATGATCGATTGATGTCGCCGACATTTATTTCAGATAAGCGACTAGATTAGTTTTTTCGTGAACAATTGTGTGACTGTTTTGTAATTGTTTACTTTACAAATATTACAAGTCGAGTTACAGATATTTAGATGTGGACATTTTTAAAATTCACCTCTAAAACGAATGATTTATCCACTTTAAAAAAAGGCATATCATCGATACTCGCATGTATTAAAGTTTATCGCTTATTTCGTGAGCAACTATCGCGATTATATTTTGATAGTTGTGTGCATCGATTAATGATGTATTAGTAATAGTAAAAAGCAAGTATAATAAATAAAAAATAAGTAAAAATAAGTAAAAAATAAAAAGCTAAATAACGAGCATTTGTGAGAGATATCTAATGTTAAAAAAAAGGAAGAATATAACGATTTAAACAGAATAAATCGAGCACATTTTATCGACATTGTATTTTAAAGATTTACAAATGGGATTCTTGGAGCAAAATTTCTTTAGTTTCATTGCGATTGAGCACTGGAGGGGCAAAGACGAATAAAACCGTAACTTTGTTCTCATCGGAAGAAGTTAGTGCTTCTCCCAAGATCGAGTCGAGTTGATGCGGTTAACGAACTGTACAAGCCACGCAATAAATGAAATAAGGGAAGACAAACTGTTTTCCGGCTTGCAACGACGAGAGGAAGGGGGATCGATCGATCGAGAGAGAGAGATTGATCTAACCGAGCGATCCTCGAAGCCGAGGCCCTCGTTATTATTCACGGTAGACAACGATCTCGAATCGGGTGCGGTTTAAAGGTTCTCTTAAGTTTTCATTTGTTGGTTCCGAAGTCCCGGCGAAACTTAATTACCGGCGACGTTGAGGAGAACCTGCTGCGCGCGCGTTCTTCCCCGCGTAAATCATCGGCCGATCGACGCGGGTAAAAAGACACGCTTTGCCACTCACGGTCCCCGCGGGCTTCCTACAAATTCATTTTTCGACTCCGGCACCCTTACCCGCGGCACGGAAGATTTTAATGGCCTTTAAATAACGACCTCGCTCGTGCCATCGGCATCCATCTCCTCGTACGGTGTACCGCATTAGTGTGCTACCGATGCACCGTCTGTTCATTACATGGATTTTACATATGTATTTACATACGAATCGCGTGTAGATACCAAAAATTTTCGAACGAACGATAAAAATTTCAAATTAAATTTCTCAAGAATGTGTGTCATGACACTGACGTACCTTCTTAAAACCTTAAGGAGAAGTGCATTCACACCGAAGCCGTTAATGCGCATCACTGTACCGTCTTTCCGTCTCTTCACCTGCCCCTTCCCATCCTTCGCTCGCAGCGAAACGTCAGTCCAGGCGAGATCCCGCGAGCATGACGAGCTGGAAAAAAGCCGACCATTATTTACGCCATTTCGACGCTTAACGTCGCGCCCTACGGCCCCCTATTTACTTGGAAGTGGGTGGTGCTGACGTATATCCCGACGTCACCTTCGCGCCGCCGTATAATCCGTCGGTTAATTTCATTTCGCCCGACGTGTAATTATGTCCAACGCGAGACTGGCGTGTAAAATCTCAACATGAGAACTGATAGTCAATCGTGAACTTCAAAGAATTGTCTGCGGGGGACTAATGGCTTTTTAATTTAATCCACACGTTTTCTCTCTCTCTCTCTCATATCAGAAAAATATTGTATTATTTAAATACAAAAATTTTTTTTAGAGAGAGAGGAGAGTTTTTATTATTATAAGCATATTTTTTATCATCATTTGTATGATCAACATAGCCCATTTATAAAATGTCCTAGATCTATTAAAATAAATTTAAATCTAGATAGAATGAAATATTTCTAAATTAAATTTTTAATCAGATTTCTTTTGTACGACACATAATTTGCTTAAAGTTAGCTGAAAAATGACATCCCTTAATATATTTTTACTCTATAAATACTCTTAATTTGTCTTAAGTTTAAATTTCTTTAAACTTTTTTTTATCTCGTGAATCAAAATTTATTTTTTCGATTGGTGAAACAATCGTAATTTTTTGAAATTTGTAATTCAGCACCTATAATTAAAATTGCATCGTATGTCCATTTCTGTACATGAAGGTACAAAGAATAGACTTTGTGCATGCGCGCAGAAAATAAAACGCAGCCTTTCTTTCTCAATGATTATTTCAACTATCGTGTGCCAGATAAAAGTTGCCATTCTTTTCCATCGGATCGTTTATACGACGCGATGAATGTCTCACGTTCAATGACATCTTCTCACGGCATCGCCAAGAAGAAAACCAGCAACTGTCTTCGATCGCGCGTTCGATCGCGTGAAGAACGAGACAAATAGGGGCGAATCATGAAACACAGACATCGTATTTATTCTCGACTGTTAACTTGGCGAAAAAACTATTCTTTGCGATAAAGACAGTTATTGTCATTAAAATTGTAAGAATATCGTGAATTGTATATCATTTAAAATTTATTGAGTGTAAAATGAAGAAAGTATTAATAAAAATGTATTTAATGCATTTTATTGCTATTTCGAATTGTTTTAAACAATCGAGAATGAAAGATTTTGATCCCGAATTTGGAATTGAAATAACAAATACAAATAACAAAGAATACAAATGACAAAGGTTTTATTATTTTATTTTAGAAGAATTTTTAGCGTACATATATGAATATTTATTTAATTTAAAACTAAATATTTTAAATAGTGAGAAAAATAATATATTAAATTTTACATTGAAGGCGCACACCTTCTTTTTTTCAAGTCAGTTTCAAGTCAAAAAAGGCGCTTAGGATTGCTTCGTATATGTATCTTACAAATTTTTGCAATGAAATGGCTTGTATATCATGATTTCCGTGAAGAGAAATCTTGTCGTACGCGACTATTTAGAGAGGAACGAGACTAATTTGTCGCGAAGGTCGGCCGCTACGTGTCGCCTTCGTTCCTCGGATTTGTCGCAACCTCGTAAACTTGCACGACAAAAAATTCCCACGTGATGTTTTCCTCGTTTTCACGGCGCTCGTTAAGTTTCACACGCAGGCAAACGCGTGATATGTACCTGCAAAGGAAAATCAGGAAGTTAGAGAAATGTTGGAATGTTGGAAACGCATTATTATGAAATGACTCATGTCCAAACCTTAAAATATTGTGGTTGGAGCAAATAAAAAAAAGATAATATATTTAATATTATTGCTCCAACCACAATATTTTAAGGTTTGGACATGAGTATATATACAGGGTGTCCCGAAAGTGGCGCAGAACACGATTTTCTTGCAAATTTGCTCTTGCCGGATCTTGATGAATTGAAAATGAGCCGGTCTCTCGCAGCCTATTAAAAGTCATCGTAATGACTCGCCGATCCGGCACTCTTCTGTTTGGAAATCGGCRCACATACTCTTGCACCGCCTCCACAGCATTACCGTCGCAGAAACCATACACGAAAACCATATCAGCATATTCAACGTTAGAATATGTACGCGGCATATTGTAACAGAAGTAATTCACTCGATGGCTTCTGATAAGTAACTGACGAATTTATAGGAGAAAGGCAGAAATGTAAACAAACAGAAAAGCTTTTACCAAAAAACGGAACATTATTGTATCCGTGTACGATTTCAATGAATGCCAGAACGATGAGTCATTGCTGCAAGAGGGCAACATTTTGAACAATATTTACATTAGGCAAGTGACAACGCGAACAAATAAATATGAATTAAAAAGTAATGAATAAGTACAGAAATAAAAACTATGTTTTATGTTTTTTGCGATTTTCTCCAAAACGAAGCAAAAACGAGCATATCTCTATACCACTTTTTCTTTTAGTTTATCGATCCCCTACACGCTCCCGAAGTTATGACAKTTAAATTCGGGACACCCTGTATATATATATATATCAAAAGAAACATCTTTTTTTATTAAACAAAGCAATTCTTAAATATTTTTTGTTGTTGAAAACAAATTAGCAAATGAAATTGCTCTATCATGTCATATTTTTGAGAAAATTGGACTTAAGATGTCGAAAATGGCATTTTTAGATATTTTTGAATTAAAATGTCTCAAAAATATGACGTGAAAGGGTATTTCATTTGAGAATTCGTTCTCAGCGACAAGTAATCTATATATAGTCCAATTTTCTCAAAAATATGACGTGATAGAGCAATTTCATTTGCTAATTTGTTTTCAACAACAAAAAATATTTAAGAATTGCTTTGTTTCGTGGTCTAAAAAGAAGTTTAAATTTGTTAGTTAATGTAATTAATTGTAGCAATTATAAATGATATTTTACATATCTTTCTACCTCGCCTTAAAAGTCAATCTCCTCCACACTATATTATACATCATTTTTCAAAACGTGGAAAGTGTATAAATTATCAGAACATTAATTTGAAATATACAAATAAAAAAGTATAGAAGCTTGTAACAAATGTAAAAGATACTGAAATTTACAAGATAAAAAGTTCGAGCACGCGAGATGCGATCGTTTCGATCTTGGATATACGGACGTACTGATGTGGCGTCTCCATTCGTCTAAGTTAAAGTCTATCGTTAAACGGAACATAAAGATCATTGCGGGTGATCAATAGCGCTACGCGACATTCCGCAGCCACCGACTTCCTGCTGCCAATTATTAATCGGCCGACCTGACTTCTCTCCTTAGACTTCTTGCCCGACGCGGCCGTGAGCTCTCTGAGAACGTATGCGGCGAGTCGCACGCGCTCGCGTACATACGCATACCCGAACCATTAATTACAACTCATTAGAGGAGCAACCGCCATCTGTCCCGAGCGGGCTGTGAATCACTCTTAATCATTTCATCTGGAGTCCGCTAGCATGGTGACCCTCGCTGTTTCCTTTTTAACTCTCTCTCTCTCTCTCTCTCTCTCTCTGTCGCGTCTTTTCCTCGTCGCTCTTTAAATTTTTTTTACATTTTCTTTTTTTTATAAACGTTCCGCTTGAATGGAGATGAGAAATAATGTACCCTTGTCTATTTAACCTGCAACCTCGATTTTCACACCTCAAGGTAAGTTACTCAAGTACCTAGTGAATACAACATGTTAATTGAGAATTATAACGGATTTTTAAAATTTTGTTTAAAACGACTTGAAACGATCATAGCCATAATAATTAAAATTATCTATTCATTTTATACTATTTATTATTTATTTATTTTATTATCTATTTATTTTAACTTTGATATTTCTAAACTTTTTTATTTCTTTTTGTTTTATTTTTTTTCATTGATATTACGCAAGATTCTTTTTGCGTAGTAACTTCTTTCGATATCATTCTCTCTGTTTATGATTCTCTCTGATATCACATCTATTTTGCATTGATTATTCTTTTTTATCTACGTGCCTTTTTTATTATTTTGATATTGCCACATCTGCGTATACAATTTACATCTATCTATTCTTCAACCACATCACTATCTTCTTTATCTCATTTTCTCCTTTTCTTCCTCATTCTCTTGAATCCCTTCTCATTCAACTGCTACCAATCTAGCGCGCAAATCGAAACGAGTTCGCCAACCGATGATTCTGTCCGTTAGATCTCACAATCGAATTGAAACACATCTTTTTTCTCTCTCACTTTCGCTTCTTCGCCTCAGTCTCTTCAATGCGGCGTAATCGTGGTTATTTTTAAGAGCAACTATCAACTCGCGATCGCGAGAGACTCGATTGCTCTTACCTTGACGCGCACCTGCCTATCATAACGCGTTAGCCCCGCGGATTAATGGATACACGCGCATTTTTATGGTCGTAAAACGTGAAGCGCATTACGCGCTACTTACTTTGTACCAATGCGCCACATGATGTACGGGTCGATTATCCTTGTACCCTTAACAAAGACTCGAGGCGCATACGATGCGTAATTCATCGTCGTGATCGTCGAGAAACCGCATTTTCCCAGCAAAATGCTTCTCTCCTATGCGTGTTATTTCGAAAGTAATCGGACACCGCCCATCTCATGCAATTTAGCAACGAGAATTATTCATTACGTAGGAATAGCTCGCTCTGGATATAAGGGCCCTAAGAGAAGAGACTTGAGAAACGCGATCTGATGTGTATCGATTTAATTAATATAAAGCCGACACAAGGTTTTAACCTCTAATTTAAATCTCATATGCATTGCAGAAAAATTTTACTGAGAATTAAAGTTATAATAAAATATCCTATCATATTTTTTGTAGTAAAAAAGAGAGAGAAAGAGAGACATTAAATTGTTTAAAAGATATATAGACACTTAAAAAATTTATAACGAAATAAATACATTTTTTATTATTGCTCTTATTTTATTAACTTGATAATACGAGCATAAAAATGCATTGAGCCATTTATTGCGATGCATTTATTGCCACCACTAGTTTGCAATTTTTTTTTGCATATGTATTACACAATTATTAATTTCAAACAGTGCGGATGTGTTTAATGAACCCAAAAGTCAATGCATTCGCTCGAAAATCGATTTTATCGCATGGTTGCTATTGTAGATGGAAACGTTCAGCTTTTGGACTACATATTTTGCAACTTGGATAATCAGTGTAAAACGTTGGATAATCTCAAATAATTTCTATCTCTCTGGCTGTAATATAATGTCATTTTCACCAAAAAATAATTAACAAAAATTAAAAGAAGAATACGATCATTGTTCAATTAAATTTTAGCTGCGGTAAAATTGTTTTCAAACTCTCTATAGAATTAGCAGACGGAGTCAAATAATCTCTGATACAGTATTTATACACGAAATTTCAAGTAGAGTTTCCGAGTTCGTGCTGCGTCATAAGATAAAAAGAAGGCGAGCAGCGATGCGAGTCTGCCGACGCAGAGAGATTGAAAGTAAAGAAGAAGGGCAGAGGGGAAAGAGGGAGGAAGAGGGAAAGAGAGGAACCTGACCTCTAACCATAATCTAGCATTATGTCGAGTGGTCTCTCTACGCTTGGAAGAAGCGCTTCGAAACGAGTTTGTTCGTTTCGGCGGATTATCCCGTCTGTGCGCGCGTCGGGACCGCGTACAAAGAACGCGAGCATATTTTCACGATTAAAATTCACGGCCGGAATTCACGGGGCGACGTTATGCCGGCTTACTGGCGTGTATCCGTTTAATCTATTCTATGGTCGGTGGATGTTGATGCAAATGGCGGGAATAAAAAAATGGTAGAAAGAAGAACCCGAAGAGAGTCGGATTCCATGATCGAGCCGGACGGCCAAACGTTAATGAATTCCCGAACGGATATATTCCCAAGGCTTCCATCATCTGTTTGTCCGCACCTGTCATTGCCAAATATAAATGCTGGTCGTCATCCTTTTCTCTTCTTAATTTCTTGAAAGCTATGATAGTTTTTATGCTCGTATTACTATGAATATTTCTTCATTCGATGGATTTACATTCTATTCGTTATCATATTCTTTATTTTAATGTCCACACCTAAAATATATTTTAACAATTTAAAATCTTTGTAATATTCAATTAATTTTACTTATATATTAGTCTTTTTTATTTTAAAGAGACATCATATCATCTCAAGACAATCTTTTTTCACTCTATTTGTTCATCTGTTTCTATCTTATCTTTTGCGACCTATTTCAATACAATTGTGAAATTATATTTATTATTAATTTTGCATGACCATTATTGTCAACATTTGCGGATGTCCATAGAGAATGTAATTCCAAGACACGAAATTGATCTCTCATTCAGGACTATCTGGATCCCTCGGACTATTTCTCTTCTTCTCTCATTTTCTCGCTCGCTGTGGCTTCCTTAAACACAATCCAGTTCGGAATATCGCGTTCCTTCGGGCAATTTTCGAGTGATATTTGATAGTCGGGAAATCATACAACCGTCCCTCGGCGATTTCACTCTGAACGCGAGTTTCTGCGAAATATTACGCTAGCGTCGGTTAAATAACGTGCGACGACGAACTTTGAACGAAGTTTAGCAATTTCTTTATGCAATTACGAAATCCCGAGCTGTAACTCCATCGAACGTGACGAACTGTAGCGTAGATGATTCGCAACGTGAACGAAATTCATCTTGAGATCTAGTGTGATCATAAAACGATTTCAATATGATAAGATTAAAAGTAGATCGAATTAATTCCAATTTATATCAATGATGACGATTGTAAATTTTCAAGTGAGTAGTATTTATATTTTATTTTAATGGAGATTTCAATTGTCGATATGCTTGTTTCGAATGTTTATCTCAAACATAATAATATGAATTTTATTTTGAATTTATATGCACAGCAGCATATAAGCTCTAATTGATACAAAGAGATTGGAAAACCTACAAACGAAATATGAGTGATCAAGAAAATTGAAAATTGTTACGCGATTTATTTATAAGGAATTCTTTTAATAATCAAAGTATCATATTACTCTAGCATTAATAAATGATAAATTAAAATGATAAATTATAAATGTGGCACGAGTGAACGAAATGAATTTCTGCATTCTATTTTAAAGAGTTTCTCTTCAAAAGTACCCATATTAAAAGTAACGCGGATTATTAGAGTTTTCTTGAAGTTACACTTTATAGAATTTATAAAATTATTAACTTTTATATGCATTACTTTTTTTTTTATCTTCTAACAATGTAACAATCTTAACGTTTATCCTGAATATGAAGTCATATTATTAAATTAAATTTTTCTTTAGAAACTTTATAAATTCCAATATTTTTGATATTATTAGTATTGTATTAATAAATTATGTCTAAAATTTTACTGCCTGCTCGATTTGAAAAAGGCAACATAATTCAGCGTGTCAGTAGGAAAGCAGAAATTTACAAGTAAAGTGTGATAATATGGGATAGTAACACACACACACACACACAAACACACACACACAAACACTATTTTCAGTAATACCTTGCCATTTTTTGGCAACTGAAATTCAAACTGGTTTTGAACAGAACAGTCGTCTTCGAATAAGGACGAACCAGCATCGGGTGAGTTTTTCGCGGAAAAAGCTAGCGTGGAAAACGTTTCCCTGGCGAGATCCGTGTTCGGTTGTGCAGTCGTTGCATAAATATGAGGGAGGTACGGAGCACGCGGCGACATGAAAATGCGATGAAGGCTCCGCCGATGACAAGACAGGAGCGATGAAAACGGGGTTGCGAGGGTGACGGTGTGATGTGGCGCCGGGAAACGAGCTCGAATTTCTCATCCGCGAAGAGTAACTCTGTGAATTTCCGCCGCGGCGAGAATTGAGCTAAACGGCAGAATGATGTTAAAAGTCGGCTTTTGAAATTTAGACGTAGTTCCGAATGTCACACTTTAACCCTTTTGCTTCTGCTGGTTACGAGCGAGAGTAATATTTGAATATTCCTTTTAATTCTAATGATGAAGTATAACTATTTGTTGCTATTTCTCTCAATAGCTATTAAAAAAAATTGATATATTTTATATAAATTTATATTGGAAGAGTTATTTTTTTTTTATTAAGTGAATCCATGTCTGGAGTTGGCACGACGTTTTATTAATATTTAAAAAATAATGATAATTTCAGTAGCACTTACAGTTCTACAGTTCTAGTAAACATAAAAAAAAGTTTCTAGCAAACATAAAAAAAAGTAAACAGTTTCTAGTAACCATTAAAAAAAGTTTCTACATTTTTAATACTAAAAAATCGTGAATAAAAAATGGACCAATTTTACGTTTCAGCATACTCTCTTCTAAAGTATTTTTTTTTAAATTAAGTACAAATGTGTGTGTGGAGCGTATGCGTGTTGTGTGAGTGTAAGTGTAACTTGAGCCTCGATAACACGACCATCCAGTTTCACCTATTTTAGATTTATGCACTAAAAATGAAGTCAGAAATGTGTATTTGTGGATGTGTATAGCTGTATGTGAATGTTCGTAATGTAATGAGCTCGAATTCGTAGATTCGCTAAAAAAGGATTGTACGGATCGATTCTCCCGCACAGGACTTCTCTAAAATACTAAGAAACCGCATACGATATTTGTTAAGAGTTCCCGCTAGTTCTAGGTTAGTTATATAATTACATAACATTTTAGAACGAAATTCCAAGTATTTTACAATTTTTTTACACAGTTTTGAATATTCGTAGCAGCACGATACTCGGTGGAAATGTCGTGCTGACAACTTTCGGCACTTCTGGCGGTTCTGGCTTGTTCAACTCGAGTTCTATGCGATTGAATTATTTCCAAAAGTTGTTCGGCCTTATAAACATTTTTTAAGCAATTTTAACTTTTGCCATGGGCACGACACGGAAATGTATCGTGTTGACGATTTTCGGTACTTGTAACGTAGTCCCGGTTTGTTCGGCTCGAGTGACTGAATTATTTTCAATAATTATTTTGTCTTATAAATATTGTCCACATTACTTATTTTCGATTTTTTAGTATTAAAAATATGGAATATTTTTTTAATGTTTATCAGAAACTGTAGAACTATGAAAAGTGTTATTGGAACTACTATTATATTTTTTAAAAATTAATAAAAAAAAATGTGTGCCAATTTCACATATATAGCACATCTTTAATAATATATGTGCGTGTAAACCTTAAATAATATGTAGCTGTCATTAAATAAAATACACTTTAACATGTATAATTTACTAACTTTTTAATATAATTTAATGCACTTTAATATCAAATGTTATTGAATTATAACATAATTTGCGACATGATACACTTTGTATTTATTAATAGCATATTTGAATAAATATTCGATTATGTTAACCCGCTAAATATAACATTCCATGCCGTTTGCATACCGTTTCAAATTGTGAATTCGAGCTCTTGATGATAGTAATCTAGCGAATACGGTTGGAGACGACGGAACGAGAAAAATGCGGTACGGAAACCGCAAAATGGAGCTGTGTGTCTGACAGTTTAAGAAATTGTACCGTATATAATATCCCGGTCGCATAATGAGAACGTTTCTGTAAATATGCAGCGGCCGCTATCAATATGTAATGCCGCCTCCGTTTCTCTCGGCGACCGACATACAAAATTAAACGCTATACGTCTCCCACTCATACATATCCGATATGACAGCTGTAGGAAAAATCGAAGCGAATAGAAAAGCAAGATCTATACGTCACGAAAGAAAGTACATATCCATACTGGTTATGAATATCTATTTTATAAACTCTTATAATCTTTTTATTCTGTACTATTATTTAACAAACAGTTTACAAACAACGCTGTAATTGCACCCGATTTAACGGTGGAAAAGCAAATCTAAAATTTTTTCTATATTTTTAAATTTTAACTTTGAATATTTCGAGTTCTTAACTTCTTAAACTTCTTAAACAGCAATGGTTATCAAGTGAATTTAATCTCTCTCTTTGTGTGTGTGTGTGTGTGTGTGTGTGTGTGTGTGTGTGTGTGTGTGTGTGTGTGTGTGTGTGTGTGTGTGAATATTTTTAAAAGAAATAGGCGATTAAATTTTTCATATGCATTTCATATTACTTTTAAAAGGATTTCAACTTTGCATAAACCGTGAGGAAAGTCAGACATTGCTTTTAGCGCGGGCCGTTTCGAAGATCAATAGCGGAAGTTCTTCACTCGTATTCAACCGGTTAAAAGAGCGAATGGCATTTTCCATTATGAGCCCGCCGTTATACCGAAATGAGTTTATGAGCACCATGAACTTACGTTTCAATAACAGTAACTTCTTAAATTATCAGCGCGTGCACGAAAATGCAGCGACGCTGCGGCATCGTTAAAACGAAAGGGGAGCTCGGGACGAGTTCCGAACGGAGAGAAACCCGTTTTCATCCCACCCGCCCTCCTCCATCCTCGCGCTCTTTGAAGACACTATTCGTACGGCGGCTCGAGAAAATATCAGTTGGAGATCCTTGGCGTTGTTAATCATTCTCGTGGTCATAAATTTACATATTGTACAGATTTGACGCCGAAAGGAATTTTACTTTGACAACAAAAATCCTGTTTATTTTAATATAACTTACGTTATTTCGCGACATAACGTATAATTTTTTTTATTTTATTTTCGAAGATTTATATTTTTACTTCAAAGATAATTGAAAATATATCTACACCGTTTTATAGTACATGCTTTTAAGGAAAATATAGAGATGATTATTCATCAGAGATTAACATATAAATTTTTAAATATATCTTTTATGTAAACGTTTTCCATCTATACTTTTTCTTTTGTTTTTCCATGATAACTATTTCATGTTGTATATTTCGAAATTTTTACGAATATATTTTTTTTTTAAAGCGAATTTTCTAAATTAATTTTTTCCGCCTCAGATAAGGCAACGGAATAAAAATTTTTCTGCGTAAAGATTGCACGAAGCGAAGGGTTAAAACATTAGCGGGGTGAAATTCGCAGATTACTTCGCCGCATCTCACCTAACCGAGAGATATCGTTTGCTCTCTCAAATATTTGGACATCTTTGCTGGATCTCTGGTCTTTCCGCTCGGCCGCGTTTCGACCTCGTCGCTTCTTTTTTTCGGCGCGCATCTCTCGGGGATCGGTAAGAAAAAAGGGGAAGTGTGTAGAATAAGGGGGTATGGAGTATGGACCTCTCTTGCACTTTAGTCCGATTAAATAGTACGGTCCTGGCTGGCCGGTTGGTAATTACGCAAAGTGGTCGGCGGTCTCTAGTTACTTCGCATTTTCCGGCGAGCTCCACTTCCGCCGTCGCTGCCGCCGACCCTCGTGATTTCTAGACGCGGAAAAACGAAATTTCAACCATCCACCATTATCCCTCGGTTTTGCCATACTGCTGTCAACGATCTATATCAATCCGTGCTTTTCGCTCGAGAAATAAAGAAATGTCGGTCATGATAGCGTTCTAATTTTTTATCATTGAAAAAATGTTGCGAATAAAATATTTATTGCTGCAGTATTCTATACAGTGTCAGCGTTTGTTTTAATTAAATTTAAAACATGCAAGTTATAAATTGAAAAATAAACGTTAATAATTGCCAAAGATAGCAGATTCGTGTGATTTTTATAGTTTGAAAAAAATAGCGAATTTATATATTATTATTGTTATGGCAAGTAGCTTTCAAAACAATTAAAATATTCAAAAATGCTAAAATGTTACTTTAAAAGAAACAGTTATGTAATATTGTTATGTGATATTGAAACGATTCGAATAAAAAGTTATGATAAATGTATATTGTTATATCTTAAATTCTATAATTGCTTTATTGCCTTAATATTTTTAATATATATTTTTAATATATCTTCAGTTCCTCTTTCTTGAATGGTTTATTCAATGCCGTAACAACAATTAACGCTAAGAATTTTTTTGTAAAATATAAACTGTTTCTTAAAAATAATTTTTCATATCACGTGAATTTTCTATTCCTTCTTTATTATAACAAAATATAAAAAAATATGAAAAATTGAAAACATTTCTCTGATAAGAAATCGATTACACTATTTGCCCCACATATCGATGAAGGCGAAAAGTATATAATAAAATGTAGATAAAATCAAAACCCGAGGACAGGCATAATAGAATCGTGGTGAGGGCAATATTCGCGAAATATTTAGCGGGCGGAATTCGCGGTGGGAAACGCGGATTGCGCAACGCCGAGTGGACGAAATAGGATTGGTTGCATCAGGACGATTTTAAAGCGCGCAGAGGACGAATACGCGGCCGGTTCGATCCGCCCCGTTCGACGTAATATATATCTATCGTTGCGGTTTTGCGCGGGGTTGCGGTTTCGATTTGCGATCGGCAAATGGAATCACGCGTCCGCTCCCCCTCCGCGGCGTCGAGACTCGTACATTATAATCGAGCGACCGATTCGCACTCGCGTGAATTCGAAGTCCCGTCTTTCCCGCTCGCTCGGACGGTCCCGCGCGACGTCGACTCGGGACCGACGTAAAAACTGCATCTCGGCAGGAAGTCGAGGTAATCAAATCAATTTCAACGCGAATTTGCTTGCTTCTTACCGTCCGCAATCCCTCGCATTTAACGACGTTATTTCGCTTGCGAATTTGCGCGGGAACGCGGGTGCGCTTCTCTCGCTTCTTGCGCGGGGAACGAGCGCAAAACATGCAAATGGACGGGCGAGAACAACCATTTTAATCGCGCCGGATTCCATCGAACTGCGGCGGTTTATCGGCGATTTTCTCTGTATTTCAGTACTTCGTTCGTTATACTTTTTGCGACTCGTTGAAATATCGATCGACATCAGTGGTTAGACGCTTTCAGATCTTGCAGACTGAAATGTTATATATTTCAATTAATTCGTACATTGCGGTTTTTTGAATTTTAGATTGCTTGGTTAATAAAATGACACGTACGAATTAATGACAAAACTATAAAATTAATAAAATTTTAATTATATAATAACGCAGAACGTAATTATTTACCAGTCATAATTTCTCTATGGGAAAAGCGTTTTCTGAATTACAACGAAAATCTAAAGTACGTCAGAACGTTTCGTATTCACAATAAAAGAGAGTCTGATTAGACTCTAAATCTTAACGTCATGTATCATGTGACCTAATAAATATGCAACGCGATTCTTCTCGTGCCCGTTTCTTTTAGCGCACACTGTCGGGGGATTGACATGTAAATCATGCTGAGCCTTTTTGCCGGCCATCGATGGACATCATTAAGTTCCCGCACTCCCGGGGGCGGCGAGCACGTAGAGGCAGACGAACGACGAGCAATAAACGTCTCTGGCACACGATATAAATAATCATCGATACGATGACAGCCCGCTCGTAATTAAGCGAGATGGTGATGTACTGAAAACCGTAAAATGCGGAAATTTATATCTCACAGCGAGGCATAAAACTCGACGAATAAGTCTGAAGATGGCGCATCCCTGGTGCATTGCGTTTGATACGCCCGTATTTCGCCGTGGATATTAAAAAAATAAATTTGCCAAAGTCGAAATGTTTAAGCGTTATAATTTGCAAATTTATTTTTATGATTTGGACATATCTATTTTTACAATAATATCCGATTCACTTCATTCATATATTTTGAATTTTGTTGCGAGGGTTTCTATTATGCAATTTGACATTTGCATTTAATATTTGTTTTTCTAATGTTCAGAATATATATATATTTTCTTTTTGTAATCACAGTAATTTTTTTTAATTAAGTACATACACGCAATTTAAATTGTAATTTATTGGTTTGAAAAGAATGTCTAAAATTTTATTTTTAAAACTATACTTTTTATATAATAAATTATATGTATAATAATCGATATTAAATGGATATTAAATAATACTAGATAATAAGTATTAGATAATAGTCAATCGATAATAACTGGATATTCTCGTCGATCGATTTTCTCGTTAGTAACAATAATAACTACTAGCAGCGCAATCTTCAATATCTGCCTGTCACGCCGGAATTCTCTATTACGTTGTGTTGTTGGATTTACCGATTTTTGTTATTTATATTTAGCGTAGAAACAGCTTTGGCCTTCCTTTTTTCTGTCTCTCCTCTTTTCCCGTTCCTCGCGGCGCGTTTAATCGGCCCAGGCGAAAGCCCATTACATCGGATGGCTTTGTCACGCCGGTGGCACTCTGTCGGAGAATTAATAACTCCGCTATACACTCGCGACGCGCGTGTACGTACACCTCTCGCCCCGTGTGCCGCCGCTCCAAACACTTCAGCCGAATTATTTGTTCGACACGATTCGATACGCGCGTTTCTGTCGTATCTTATCTCCGATCTAACGCACCCTCGACGCGCGCGCGAGACGCAGGGACGAAAGAAAAAAAGCGGTGCTTTGAAGGAGCAATACGGAAAGCCATCGACGCCTCGAGGCAATTGGTCTTTCTTTTTTAGTCAAAGGACACGACTTATTTTAATTCCGTGTGCTAATGTATGAGCGAAATTAAAGTATCGTTTGTCAGGACAACATATATTGTTGACGTCTTTATTTTTATAAATAACAAGAAGTTAGAGTTCAGTTTGTTCGCTTGTTCAGCGCCAAATGTAGGTATTTCAAGCGTTCTTACTTTTCTGCACGTTAAAATTTTTATAAAATTTGTCACGCGATTGGGTAAAAATGATCCATTTCATTAAAGTATTGGCTAATTTCATATTCTGCGCACACGCTCAGTGATAAAATAACTCGAAAGGGAATTGCGAAAGGGTTGAAGAAGACATCTGTCTATATTTCTCGCGGAAGGAGAGGATTGCGGAGCGAATTGAAATGAAGAGATCAAAACGGGGGAAGCGAGAAACTCGGAATCGGCTGCTCGATCTCCGGTCTGGCAGGATAATAAAAAAACGATGGTAGGAGGGTGAAAGACGTACGCGACGGGGGAGACTCGCGGGAGGAGGAGCTATCCATTAAAGGCACTCGCGGCCACCGGCAGCTCCCATTTTTCAAGGCTCCGTTGAAAGGGGGATTTGCAGCCTTTCCTGTTTCGAGCGCCGCTCGAGAGATATCGGCAGTACGCAATCAAGAGATTAAAATGAAAGTGTAATCGCGCGGGGGGGATTTTGGAGAATGATAATGATTCAACGCGGAAGGAACATTATCCGAGTACAGTAAGTACAACTACGGTCATTGCCAGCGTAATAATAATGCAGTTATATTTTTTGGCGCCTTCTTACAAGTCTTCATACGTGCACGTACATCGATGTTTCTTCATAGTCTTCAACGGTGTCTTGACCCGAATAGGAGCACGAAGTCCGCAGATTATTGTTACTCGAAATACGAGCCTGTACTTTACCGCTCGGAGGAAGAAGAGAATAAGAGAAGACCCGCGGACCCCTAAATAATCGCTTCCGATCGGTAAATGATTCGGGTATCACGCAACGATGGCACTTTATTATCCTTTCAATACGCTATTCCATAGAGAGTTCACATGTCTTTTTTCTATCGATATATTTGTCATAATTCAAGACTTATCTATAATTTACAAGAAGTCGCATCATATATTGTAAAAATATAGTGGAAATTGAACATTTAAATCAAGTATTACAAAAATTCTCTTAACAATTGGAACTTCAGCTTAAAGATTGCGCGGTCCGAACATCTGCAATAAGATAATATCAGGTTTCATCATGGTCCCCCTCTAAATATCATTGAAAGACATTAGAGAAACGCGCCCTTTACTGATAATAAATTCCCGCTCGGTCGGCGGAATTAATCGCGTCCGAGGTACGGGGCCTGCTGGATCAAGAGGTTTTCTTATTCGCGCGATACCGTCGATTCGCCTCGAGCGAATGGCTGTCGGTTCTGCCAAATTTAAGGGCTCCAGCGATCCGGCGCCAATGCACGTTTAAATTGATGGCTTCACGGTCCCTTGCATTTCGCGCTTAGGTACTTCGTGTCTTCCCCTCCCGCTCGGACGAAGCCTACCCTCCGGTTCACGAGGGAGGCGCGATCTGGAGCTTCATCCTATTAATCAATGCGCATAAATTGTTTTAAGGGAATCGTTACCGCGCCATTCGGACATGCCGTACGACGTTGTTGCCGGGGTTAATGTCGCGCGCAGAACGAGGGAGGGAAATCGAAGCGGCGAACCGGAATCATTAGATGTAACACGAAATATATAGACGGCGTCGAGCCGAGATTTATTGGCCTGGAAGTGGGAATTCCGCAGCTGCACTCGCCTATTTATTCTCGCCAAAGCAGCCTGATCCTGAAAGACTTTGTTTCGTGACGTTGCCACAACGTGATTTGCATCACGCTCGATTTAAGTGCGTATCTTGATAGGATTAGACCTCTGTTATAGACACAAGCGGTATATCGTGCTTCTCAAGTACGAAATTGATAAATTTCAATTTGTTTTTCTTGTGTTACGTTATTCAAGAGACACGTTCGAAATACACTCAATTGGTTACATAATTTCAAAATAGAACAATTTGAATTATATTCTAAATACTTCTCTCTATGGAAACTCAGAACGATAAAAATTTTATGTATCAGATTAAGGGAAATATATCAGAGCAGATATTTTTTAATTATTCAACGCAAACGAAATGAGATTGGGAACAATTGTTCATTAGAAGCAACCAGTTGATAACGAAAATGGATTCGGTAACCGATGTATAAACCTGAGAAATGAGCTCGCGATTATTTGCGGTTGAACGATTTCGCGTTTATTTCTGATAAATAATTTCGGCGCGTTGTGGTGGAAAGGCAGCGGTGAGCCTTTCATCATAGAATTCGCTCGCGATGCGAGAGAGCTCATTACACACCGGGCGATTTAATTCGGCGAGTTGAAACGCCGGATTATGAGCTGGTCCGCTGATATTAATATCAAACGATTATCTCGCTCGATTATTGTTATCGTCCTGCGATTAGCGGGTGGATTTATGCGCGCGCGTCCGCTCATACAAGTTAATAATGCCAGTTATTCCGCCCCAATATAGCAAATATTTATTATATTATCGGAACGATACTATGGTAAAGTAATTTTAAGCTGTCTCAGAAACAAAAGAGGAGAAGGGAGAACCTAAAACTTATTCCCAATCTTTCAATTCCTTATCTCTGTTGCTTTGTTTAAAGATTAAAAGCCAGGATAAACTTGAGTCAAGCAGGAACTAAGTTTAAGAGTATATTACACAGATTAGAAGGACGTTATTATATGTAAAATACAAAGGCGTTATTAAATTAGTAAAGTTTCAAATACCAGTGGAGAGAATTCTCTTTGAGTAACCAAAACTTTAAGTTGGAAACGCGAAGAAAAATAGCGACGGTTGGTTGGATTCAATCACGGCGATCGATTAAAACCATTCTCCCACGCAATCGCCTTAGTTAAACTCCTTCGAAAGAAATCCGTCTTTGCTTTAAAGCTTTTCCCTTGTTCTCTCTCTCTCTCTCTTTCTATTTCTATGTAACTATTATCTTCCTTCCCTCTTTTTTCTTTTCGCATTATTACCATCTCTGAGTTAAATGAGAGAGTGTGACAAAATAAGAGCAGAGATAAGAAAAGAGAAAGGCGAGCAGAAGGTAAATAAGGAGGAAATAATTCGACGACGCCCTCCTAAGTCGATGTTTCTACGAGAAGCGTGAGAGGGACAAACGGAGGTGACTCGGAGGTAGCTTAACTCGCGTTATTCTTGTTGTCGTCGGAGCAAACGACTACTTGCGTCACTGGAGAAACCTCCTTTCCTTCTTCTCTCCTATTTTCTTCTCCTTCCAATTTCTAGTCACTGCGGACAACTTCCGGTGACTGCGGAAATCTTATAGGACCAGATTGGAATACCGACATAAACGGGTGAACTTATCATCATCACTAGAGTTTTCTATGTTTCACTCTTTCTCCTTTTTTTGTGAATTTCTATTCGAGAACACAGTTAATAAAACTAAATTTCAATTTAATGTATAATTTTTTATTTAATATCTAAATATGAAATGCGGTGTGGTTAAATTTAATTATAAAACCATGATTACAGATTAATTGATAATAGCATTGTATAAAAATAGAAATTAAATAGCATTACATGCCTTCTATTTTTAGAATTTTAATTTCTATTTTAAATTTTTATAATAGATTAATAATTTAAACTTTTAATTCTCTAATTTAAATTTTTGAAAGTAATAATTCGAAAAATGAGTTTGTTAATTAATAATCGAGTATTGTTTTTTTATTAAGATAGAAGCATCCAGTGTATCAAATATGAATTTTAAAATATTCTTCTTTCGTATATAGTAAAGAATCTTCGAAGTATGAATAAATCGCATTTATTTCGTTCTTTTTTCCTCCTCCTCTTTCAGATTTACCAGTGATACCGCCCACCACCCTCGCGCATCATGCACGCCGTAATAACGAATAATGCGGGGCAGTTAGACGGGCCCCGACCCCGCTAGTCCTTAAGTGAAAAGTGAGTCCTCGTTTTGTGAAGCACCCCTAAGCCGGGATCGTGCACGCGGGACACGCAGTGGGGATCAAGTCTTCCGAAGAGGGCGAATAATATAATCGTTACCCGCGGCGTTCGCGTAATTTTTCCTTTTATAGCATGGATCGCGATGCGTCTACCCTCGATGTCGATGACATCCGCCGTTTGATAGCGATTTAGTCCCTTTCGTCGTGAATTGAAAACTACAACTTCCAGACTTGTTAAAATTATTTCGCAAAATTATATTTTTGCGAAATGTTTTTTGACTATCCTAAATGTAACATATTAGGATATGCATTTGTGCGTAACACGCACATTATTATCTTCATAAATTTTTGAGAATATCATGTAAAAACGAAATTACATTTTTAAATATGTAATTCAAGCGAAAATATACTACATTTTTATTTTTTTCAATTTTGTCGAAAGTGATAATGCTAAAATTTGAAATGATAGAAAATTATATTTATAAATTTCGATATAATTTCGAGATAATATATATATATATATATATATATATATATATATATATATATATATATAATTTCAAGAATGATACATTTTGTACATTTAATTCTATGGTGACTAAAAAACGATTTATTTTTTCGGTAAATCTTTTTCAAATAATTTCCTTATATTTTCTATCTCACAATAGATCACATAATGCTACATTACTTGCGATCTATATATCACTGATGATGTCTGTCGCTGATGATAAAATCGATGTTAGCAGGGAGACAATTTATGTCTCGACATTTCGAGCGAAAGTATGTTACTTATTACTGGCTGACGTTTCTATCATGAGATATAAGCTAACTTGCTTATAACTCCATTACTTATTACACTCGGTGCTCTTGCAAGATCAATAAAGAGCTAAGAGCAGAGAGAAAAAGCTACTTGGTCGTATATCACTCATTCGATAACCTATGCACTTCATTACACTTAAGTGTATTGCGCGTCATATTCATGGTGAGATCACATTTATTGGTTAGATGTTGACATCTCTAGTTTTATTTCCTCGCAGAACGAAATTACTGTATATCATCAATTTTTTCTATTTCTCAATCCTTTCGTATTTTTTGTACGATATTATGCACTAATATGTTGTTTCATATACATATATTTTAGTAATATAAAAACTTAGTTTTTTTCTTAAAAATATATCATACTACATACAGAACATTTATGAAACATTATACTACATTGTTTTATAAAACATCTTATTGTCTCATAATAATTTATATTTCTTTTTTTTGAAAGATATATTGCAGAATGTTGAAGCAATTTTTACATGCCCTTTTGCATTACATAAATTAACGTTAATCGCTTCGTTAATGGAAGCTGCACCGCAAAGAGTTGCGGAGTCTGCCCGCAGGCATCCACGTCGTCCACTATCTTTTGGCAGCCGCGTTCCTTCGTCCACCTTCTTTCTTAAGGCCAGGCCGATGGCTGCCCGGCCTCCTGGTTCCTTTGAAATTATAGGCGCTTTACGGTACTTGCTCATAATCATTTTATACTCCGCCGAAGTACCGACTCCGGAACGGAGCTCGACCTCTGCTGCATGAAATACCGTGGATGTTATTTACACGGTAAATACGCGCCTCGCGAATGAATCAGGACTAATTTGACAGTTTTCTAATTTTGCTCCGCGCAACTTGAAAGAAATGCCTGCTTTTTTTGCGCGATTTTAATTTGAACTCCTTGTGTCTGAAGTTTAACGAGAATGCAATACCATCCTTGTCCCGTTATCGTCAATTCACGTTAGATAAATTTCCGTGAATTAAATTTATTCCACTTTTTGTTTCATGACTCTCAATGAATGACACTGACATTTATTCATATGATATCAAATTTCAAATGATTTATTCCGAATTATTTGATCGTATTATCACGAAACAAATTTTATCGTGGTTACGCAATGATCTTTATTTATTTTATTTATAATGTATAATATATATAATATGTATAATATATTGTAATTATTATAATAATAATTATTAATTTTATAATAACACAATATGTTATGGTAATTATCCATTATAATTCTACACGAATTTTCTTTGGAAGACAGTCTTAAATTTTATGACATACATTGCGATGACTTCTAAGTCGATTAAAAACTGTCATACACGGATATATGTTCTATAGAAAGCACGAAAGCAATAAAAGACTCCGCCACATCGTCCATTCGATAAACTTATCCATGTCACGCTTGAAATAGCGTCCAATTTCAAATGGGTATTACAAGATTCCGGCAAATGTCTCCATTCCGAGAATCGTTCTCAAAGTCGAAGATATCGAATTTGCATTTTTTTGCATTTGCATTTTCTCCGCAGGTAACGGTAATTTGCATTTTCCAGACGAATCGTAGAAATTGCACGATTCTCGCAGCGATGACTATATTTCGTCTCCGATTCTGATGTTACACATGCATAAAAATCTTATCGATGTAGATCAGTTATAACCTGGTTTCTTAATAATAAGAGGAATATATCAATTCAAATTAATAAAATGGAACGATATCAATTCTATTTATTCAGTTAAAAAACATTTTCTTGAATAGTCTCATTTTTTGATTACATATAATCGATCTTTGTAATTACTTTTTACCACCAATATTAATTATAGACATTACTGCGTAATAAAGATATGTGATATTTTCCTAATTAGATTTTTCCTAGTTGTTATATTCGTATCAAGAACGCTTTTAAAAATAGGTTGAAGCTATTCACAATAATAAATTGAATATCTTCAAAATTATACTCAGATTATGTGCGTGCGTGCGCGTGAGTGTGTGTGTGTGTATGTATGTGTGATTATACTATTTTTGATTACTGTAACTGATAATGAACTTATTCGTACAAATCTGACAAAGATGAGATCAAGATTAAATTGAAAGCTGCTCGTACTATTTGGCTCTTGTTCAAGTTACAGAGAGTCTGATATCAGCTGTTGAAAATTTCAAAGCACCATGTCAGTTTCATGTCGTGTCGCGCCGAGGATCTGCTCGCGATGAACTCCAGTAGAAGTAAGACAGAGAGGATGAAGCGAAAGAAAGGTCAATGTTGTGAAGAGAAGGAGAGAGAGAGAGAGAGAGAGAGAGAGAGAGAGGGAGGGAGAGAGAGAGAGAAGAGCACAGCGGCATTCGAGTGGCACGGGGAAGCGACACGACGGAATTTCAGAAATTGCGCCCGACATTTTCGCATGCAGTGTGTATATAGCCAACCGAGCGGCAGTTTCCTCCTCCTCATCCTCCACGATTTTCTCTTCATCTTCCACCTCATCCATTTCTTGTAGCTACTTCTTCCAAGCTTTCAGCGATCGAAACAAAGGGATGTATCGGTGACATTCGGAAATCGGCGTTTCTGCTGAAGACATCTTGATGTTGCGATATCGATTTCAAGTTTGAGAGTGAGCTAATATAAGATTGAATGTTACGTAAACCTCAATCATGAAACACGCGGAAGCTCTATAACATATTCTCAACGGTTCCGCACGCGTATGCACGCGCAACTTACGCGGAGAATTAAAAGATCAGTGTAATTAAAAGATCAGTGTAATTAAAAAATTGGCGCATTTTAGACAATATAATTTTTAATTTAAATTTTTGATGAGTATAAGGCAAAATCTTTCGTTATTCACAATATTGTTTCAAGGATTAAGGATAAAACGCCTTAAAGGCAACGTCGTTTTTACGTTCTCGAGAACTTGAGTCTCGTTCGACGAGCCAGATTTGCGGCGGATTTTTCGCGGAGAGAATTGCGAGTTAATTTCCCGTGCGGTCGCTTCCGACCCATAACATCGGCTCGTTGTCGTCGTCAATTATTTTTAATTGCGCGCCGATTGGAGCCCCGGGCTTTGCGCGGCGTGCATTAAAATGCGCCTGGGTGTAAAATTGAAACTCGCGAGGTCGCGGTCGCGTACACTGTATCTCCGCCGATGCGATAATGTGATTTTCAACAAATAATTTGGATTCTCTCGTGCTCATTGCACGTAGCGCTCTCGCAATCGCCCAATTCGTTGCGAGCATCATTTTGCACGGGGAGATCGTCGATGATGGACGAGTTCGTGCTTGAAATCATTGCGAAACGAGAGTTGGGGATGGCCGGAGGGATGAAAGGGAGAGGCGAGTGATTGGAAAGGGGAGAGGCGGTCGGCAGGTGCGTGGCTGTTCAATATTCATCGGCGAGAGGCGTCGAAATGATTTTAAGTGCCTGCAGAAATTGCTGCAGCACCGGCGTTTTCTGATAATCTGCATTATTTCGATCGTTTTGATCGCCGCTGTTTTAATAATATGTAGATTTATGTTTTCATCTGGCGGTGGCGGTGGTGGCAACGGCGGTGGTGGTGGTGGTGGCGGCGGCGGCGGCGGCGGCGGCGGCGGCGGCAGCACGTTACTTCTCCCATCCTGACACAATCCGACGGGATGTGGAAATTATTATTGAATTATTTATTACGTTCTAAGTACCGGACGCGTCCTTCGTTTACTGAAACTTTACATGAGAAACAGTATTAAATGTAACATAAATTTCATCGATATAATTACGTTCGTCAAGGTGTTAATAATGCGATTAAACGGTAGGAAATTACTTCTGACATTTTATATCATTATACTTTAAGGATCTTAAAGTAAAATGTTGAAAGTAACGTGAAGTGCCACAAGCATCTTCATTAAAAAAAAAAAAAGGAAAATTTGAAAAATTGTTGGAAAAAATTCCAAAAAGTACATGTATTATATTTTGCGTCTCTTTGCAATGATTCCATTTCCAAAATGAGATCTCCTTTAAGTTTTAGGAGATTAAAATGTTTAGAATTTATTGAAAATTTAGAAAAAATTTTTTGTAATATTTATTCGGAAAAATATACTTCTTGAATTGAAATATTAATATTGGATAATATTATATGTAATTCTCGATCATAATAATTAATTTTTCAAAATTCTTTCCTTTATGATAAAAGAGAATAAGATTTTTCAATTCATTTTGCATTTCTCATATTTCGCGTATTTTGCGTATTTTTTTCAGTAAAAATATTATGATCAAAATAAAAACACATGAAATCTAAAATTGAAGAATAGAGATACAAAAATATTATATTGCGAAAACTAGCAATCTTTTAATATTTTTTAAGAGAAAGAGAGAAAGAATATTTCACAAACAAATTGCTTCAATAAGTATATTATTCCAGAAAATGGTTTGCTCTATTATAATTTTTATTTCTTTTTGATGTAATTTGGTGCCAACCATGCAACGGCAAGTATCTCGCTGCATTCGAATATATTTTTTTTAGAGATCAACTCGAGAACTGAATGTGGTGATAGTTCGATTCGATATAAGCGCTTCCAAGAACTTCCGAAGGTGGACTGCGAAATGCGTCGTTGGGAATTCCTTCCAAGCGCTCGATTACCGATCTGAAAAATCCGCGGCGGAATAGTACTAAAGGCAAAAAAAAGATATGGTCACCAAGAGATTACTACTCGCTCGATTGTGTCGGGTGCATTCTCTTCTCCTCTTACTCTCCCTTTTCTCTCTCTCTCTCTCTCTCGTCCTTTCCTTTTTAATAAATGATCTTTCTCCCCTCGACCGCGCCGACCTCGGAGATGGGAATCGCGTTGTCATCGAGCTTATCGCGATTATCGCAGTGTACGGCGTATCGGCACACGCAAGCACATCGTACGCGGCATTGCGGTACGTTACAAGGAAGGAATGGGAGGGCAACATTGATGAAAGGAGAATAGCGCATCGCCGATTCTATTCGCGCGATGAACGCGCGGATACAAGGTTAGAGAAGATAGCATCGTCGGATTAATTATGCGTAATGCATGGGACGTACACGAGGATGCGTTTGTACGTTGCACCAACGAAAGGGAAGAGAAGGGGGACAGCCAACGCATTCAATTATCGTCGTTACACTGAGAGTTTACAGATGTTTCGGCGATAATCGCGTTGCTACGTGGCTTCCACGTTCGTCGTATTAAGTGTTGAATGCCGGCGGCATCAAGAAGGAACGAGAAAGAGCGAGAGGGTGAAAAGGAGACAGAGAGAAGGAGGAAGGGAGACTTAATTGGACTCGTCGGAAAAATTAACGCGGTCCACTCGAAACGAAACTCGCTGGCAGCATTCCAGATATTCCGTGTCGCTGTTCTTCCGCGTCCGCGAAAATGCACCGCTGCAATCCGGCCGATGCAATCTGCGGAATGGTCCGCCGTGATACACGCGGCGGTTGCGGCTCGATAAACCTCCTTTCTCGATCTAATCGAGGCTCGTTGCCTCGCGATGTATTTATCCCTACGTTTTTTTTCGAGAGATTTTGACAGGACTTTTTAAATTCGTATAATATCTGAGACTCGTATAATATCTCGTATAATATGAGATTTAAAATGTGCATCGAAAAGTTACTAAATTTCTCTTTTTAATGTATTCAGTTATGAAATGCCGCTCGAGTAAACATTTACACATTCCGGAATTAAAACGAAAAGAGGGCGATTAATGATATTTATTATTATTTTCAAGATTATCTTAACTAGTTTAATAATATTTTAAATAATTTTTTCAAATATTAATTGGTATCATAATTCTATAAATTCTATGATATTTTTCAGGAAATAAAGGGTATCTATCTAGATCTTTTTTTTCAAAGATTAACATTTTAATTTTTAATTGATTACAAGTGTAATATACAAAATATCTGAAAGTATCAATATGTACTTTAAAATTTTCCTGAAATGTCCTTATATCTAAAGTATTTTTCAAATAAAATATTCGATGTTCATCTTTTCTTTCGTTAATTTTTTTCTTTACTACAAACAATATGTATCTTTATCCAAGATTTAACATTTGCGACGCCCGCGAAAATGTACAATTTCACACGTAATCCACACGAGTCACCTGCTACCCTCTTCGGCGGCGATCCGACGAGATTCTCGTTTTTTCTTGCAATTTCGCATGGTGTATTTTTTTGTCGACAAGCTGATAGGTCGAGGCGCACGCGCGACGCCGCAGGAAAAATCGAGCGAGCATCGTCGGTAAACACTATAAATCAGCTTAATCCGCGCGTCGGCAAAGCGAAGGGGTTGGGGATATGTGTGCGTTCGCGTGAATGTGGGTTAACGAAGGCGAAAAAGGAAAACAATTTTGGTGTCAGCGTTTCGAAATTTGCAGACCGCGCGAACACGACGCGATTCTATCGAATGAAAACAGCATGCGTTGCAACGAGAGTGAAACGAGATGAATTAGGATAGTGAATTGCGATCTCAAGGAACCAAGGCAGCATTACGTTTGAAAAGTGACATAAAATATGAGATAATCAATGGAGTTATTTAGATTCATTAATACGCTAATTTAAATAATCTAAAGAATCTAGCTAATCTAAAGAAAGGTAGAAATTTCTGCAGTTTTCCTAAGTATCCATCTAGTTACTGTATTCTCGTTAGTTGTAACAATACTGCGGACAAAAGACAGTTTTATTCAGTGGTTGAAACAGTTTTTCTGTTGAAAATATATGCAATATTTGCGTAGACACTTATCCAGTTGCAATCCATTTATTGTCCTGTTTTTGTTCAGTAAATGGATTTAAATTTTGCACATTTTGTGCTTGCAAACTGTAGGCAAAGTGTTACATCTTGATTGGGATTCTAAGTTTTACTTTTCAGTTATTAGACAAAAGTTAATATATTATCCAGTAATTACTCAAAAGTGCATGAAATTTCTTCAGGGAAGTACATTTTTATAGAAAAATAAGAATAATCATTGTCAAGAAATAATATCTGTTTTATACACACAACACATTTTATCAATTCCAAATATACTTATATCTATTCAACATATCTATCTATACTTTAATCTAATTTATAACGTGCACCGCGTGTATCTTGGCTTAAATGTGCTTTTGCTGGTCGCTGGTCGATTTCCACGTAATCGCAATCGTAAGTCGACGCGCGTCTCCGCGCAAAAAAAAGAACAAAAAAGATAGAAGGCGTAAGAATGGCTGCTCGATAAAGTGTACGATTTACGTAAACGCCATGATAACGCGGCGGCGTCCGATCTCGGCACACCGAATGTATGTGTTCTCGGAAATCGCGATGCATTCCGGGGTGAGCGTATAGTTTCGCGCGAAATGCAAGAACCGTCGGGGAGCAGTACGTCCCAGTGCACGGCACGTCTCAGTGATCGTTTCTTTCTCTGCTTTCAGGCGTAGTCGGAGCCCGGAACCTCACGATGGAGTGCCGCAAGGGTCGACGGAAAGGAGGAGCTCCGATCCTCGGCAGTCTGCTACTTGCGTGGCTCTTAACCAACGGCTGCGCCGTCGTCGCGCGAAATATAGGTGAGTGCGAGAAAGTATTTACGATTTCGGACCGCGGTTCCTTGCCGCGGGTGAGCCTCCCCTCGATCCTTGCGCCAATTAAGGGACCGGCTACAACGCGCGCGGATATTTACGCGCGACGCATCCCGTAGAACCTCTCGCGAAGTCGCGACTCGCCGCTGGCCGAAGCCAGTTTTGCATCCCGTCGCCTTCCGCGTGTTCTCTTTAACCTTGCAGCGAGAGCACATTTTAAATTGTCACATCGGTGGACACAATCGTTGTGCAAGATTTTACTGGCTGGCTGGCTGGCTTCGGAAAATTGTAACAGCAAGCAAAAAATGGTCTTCAAAAGATTCTTTGTTTGAAAGTAAATGTTCGTATATCCACATATACGGTCGAACCTTCGTAAAGCCGATTCTAGAATAGCGTAAGTCGTAAGTGATGTAGTTGTAAGAAATTGACCAATCACAGTCGATTATTCTTTTCACATTCGATTATGATTGATGAATTCTTACAATTACAACGTAATCTTAAAAGCTGCACATTTTCGCATGGGCATGTATTAATGTATATAATGGAGAGTTAGCGCAAGAGGGGAAATTACTAAATGAGAAGTTACAAAATTATTTTTACGAGGTTTTATCATAAAAAGAGATCAGTTTTACAGATCGACTGTACATATGTAATATAATGTTAATTTTCTCAGAGATATAAAATTTACAAATCAGTGCGATCTAAACAAGATTTTCGATTAATTGCGAAGCGCGCGATGTCTCAAACTCTCGTTTCTCTCCACGTTCGAGGACGACTGATCTTTTTGTCGAGATCGTTATAATTCAAGCTAATTATACAAACAAAAAGAAGCATGTTTAAATATCGCTGACCTAACAATCATAT
Source organism: Cephalotes varians (assembly GCA_037157785.1). Lineage (NCBI taxonomy): Eukaryota > Metazoa > Arthropoda > Insecta > Hymenoptera > Formicidae > Cephalotes > Cephalotes varians. The sequence continues at coordinate 519,158 of JANQDE010000038.1, read as the reverse complement.
TTAGGTATCCGACTTTTTCGATTTGTGTGTCTAAAATTAAATATCTTACATAATACGAGCAAGGCGTTAATTATCACTTGCTATAGAAATCAAGAGTTCGGTTATAAACTCTACTTTTCACTACAAAAATAACAGATTTTAGTGCATTTCTAATTGCATTTCTAATGTACATGATCATTTTACGTTATTAATCAGGTGTATTATTTATCTGATAAGATATGTTTATATTGTTTCATTATTAGTCGCGTTTTTTAAAAATTTAATTATATAAGACATAGTTCACACGGGACTCATATAGCGTGTATATTTTCCTATAAATTTTAAACAAAATACAAAAATCGTCTCGAAGAGGTTAACAACGAGGGTGGAAATAGCCGTGACGTGTATGCGCATAGGGCGGAAGATCGTTGTTGCCGTAAACCCTGGAAAATCCCTGCGAGATGGATGGGAGGTTTCGGCCGGCATGTTAAGTCCGGGAACATACCGTAGCACGCTCGTAGAATTAAACCGTTCTCGTGCTAATTGATTTAGGAGATCCCGTTGGCGTACATGTGAGCGTGTGTTTTACTATGTTGCAATGCCGCACAGTTTCTTGGTAATTCCTCGGTAACAAGAATCTTATATTTTTTATAAGTTAGTTAATATCTTTGTCATAAATTGCGAAAATATCACGTTCTATTCTGCTTTGGTAATGTCTACTATTTTTTATACATATATAAGATAATACTTAAATTACTGATAAATACTTTGATGTATGTGTTTGAATATCTTTGATTGATAAACAATTATGTTCTCTTAATTAGTCTTAATATCCATATATAATCAATTCTGCAGTTTAACATATGCAGTTTTTAACATAGAATACGTAAAATAGAATACGTAATTATTTTAAGCAGTAACGAATATCTTTTTATGCTCCAAAAATAACATTTTAATTTTGCTGTTTCAATGACAACTGCAGTTTTTGAACATATAGAATTTTTAAACCACCTGATTTATATGCGTGTGTCTGCAGGTTCCTATCTTTTCAGTTATATGTATATTTTTTGTCACTCTGTCGTCTCTTTCATGGGGCACACGCGTGAGAGTGAGTTACCGGAATGGAACCTTTTCGAGGTTTTGAGTACTCCATCAAAAAGAATTTCGTTCAAGTGCCGACGGTAGCGCCTACAAATTTCTCTCGGGACTACTTCCACGCTGGCATATTAGTTTGACTGTGCGAGCCCAGCTGCAATCTCTGACGACGTGTAACTGATCGCGGAAGTTGAAGAAAAACCCGCACTGCCGAAGCAGGCCGGCACAATGCGCGAGCGTTATTTTCTGTTCATAAATCCAGGGCTTTCCAGCGAGAAAACAAAAAAAAGTATTCAAGTATCCGTGACGTTGTTTATGGTTACAAAACTTAAATTTAATATTTGAATTATGGAGTCAAATGCGAAATAAGAATCACGTTGCAAAAGTGTAAAGGTAATTTTTCTTATGAATATTTTATCGAAGAAAGATTAAAAAATTTATTCGAACTAAATTACAGGAAAACTTGATAAAATTAAAAATTATGGGGCAGTTCTTTCGTTTATTTTTGTGAATACTTATCACCATAGTTTATTAAAAAAAAAACTTTTTATACTCTTAATCAAAATGCGTATTTCGATGTCAGATGAGCAAACGAAGGAAAATGAGGAAGAGAAGAAAGAGGAGAAGAAAGGGCTGGCTAGCGCCCGATAGGGTTAGAACGTAGCGACGCATTGAACGCGAACATTAACGAGCGGCGGAATCTCGAGAAGCAATTTCAGAGCGATGTGTTCAAGAGGGGTCGTGGATGAGACACACGGGGGTCAGGAAGAGAAACGATGAAAATCCGGCGGGGTTGGAGATAGAGAGAAAGAGAGAGAGAGAGAGAGACGATGTGTCCTCTCTATTCCTGTGCGATTATCATACACTCCAGTGCGCCCAATCCATGCAGCCATCATCGCAGTTGCGTTTCCAGTGTTCTGCCTCCCTTTCCATCTACTCCCTTTGCAGTTATAGACATATGTGCACGCACACGTGATACTCGCACATACGCACGCACACAACAGGCGCGAGGAAGAACCGCAGTAACCCAAACGATAGATAAGTCAAAATCGCTCGCGTTGAGCCGCCGAGACTCAACAAAGGCTTTGTGTGTCCTCAAAAGTAAATAGATAGTTAGGATGTCATAGATTCGATAACGTTCTCATTTTCATTTGAAATCGCGGAGTCGCGTTATACGAGTCGAGTGGCGGAGAATTGGCAGCGCTTATGTTAAATCGGGTTTCCGCGTTTTGAATGCGCATTTTTGCAGAATAATTGCGATGAGACGAAACGAGTACAGTATTTTATTTGTCATGAGATTGATTTTTAATAATGTATAGTCGTAAAATTAACATATTTTATATAGATGTTTTAATATAGACTTAAAACAACTATTTGTTTTGTTAATAATTAAAAGTTCAATAATTTTAAATATTTATTTTTTTAATCAAAATGTTGCGCGGGATTATTGACAAATGATTGACAGATGATTGACGTGAATATAAAATGAAATACAGAAATAAGGAGAACAATTAATAAAATTAAATAAAATTAGATTATATAAATGGCGCGATATCTCATTGACGAGATCATATTAAATTGCGAGAGAATATCGCGAATGGCTTTAATATTGAGAGCTTGAGAGAAATTAAAATTGACAAAAGAATTCATTCTTCATTATAAAAAATTAATTATTTCTTGGAATGATTAATTTTTGAAAAGTTGTCTTATATTGCATTATCATTATCTATTTGATAAAGAAGATATAAAAATAAAAGCTGTTGTATTTTCTTGTAATTTAAATCGCTTATGAGAAATATATATTTGATATTTTTAATTTCTCTAAACCTTATGAACTTTATAAGAAGTCAAGTAGTGTTAAAATTTCTGCGCTTTTATTCTTCCGTCTTTATTCGCCACTTCTTTCCTTTACATTTTAAACAAGTATACGCGCATCATTTCAGTTATTCAGCAATTAGCTTTTTACTACTGCTCCGCCCGTCATAAAACCGAAAATGATTTCTCTTAGCGAGCGTATAAATATGCCGGCTCTTCGAAAAATTACATAAAACCTCGATAGCCGCCACTTTGTAATCTACCCTGATGGTCGTCGTAAAACGTTAGTTAACGGCAGGAAGGATGATCTCGATCGGGCTGACCTCGCGAATAACGCGCGATAAAATTTGCAGTGGCCACTATCGGCATCGAAGCGGCGCCAAAAGACGTCGTTCAGTCGTGACTGCTCGCGCTGCTAGAATTTTTACGAAGAGCGGAATTTCTGATTCTCACTCATTGAGAATAAAAACAGTATGACCTCGTTATATTTACAGCAGGACTTAATCGTTAGATTGAATTAATCGTTTCGATTAGATTCATCTATTAAATCGTCGATCAAATTTTAATTGCTCATAAATATCGCACGCGGTACATTTATATATGGATATTCGATAAGTTGATAATAGAAAGATTCGATCTACAAGAATAATATTTACTCGTTTATTACGATTTGTTGGATATTCAAAATTGTCTGTTTTTTTTTAAAATAATAGAATTGATGAAAAACTAAGAATAGATTGACCGATATGTGAAACCACAACAATTAATTAAATAAGGCGCTAACGATCAAAGCTAGGTCTTCGTGCTGAAATTTCTTGTGTGAATTTGTATACATATCTCAAGTTCATATCTCAAGAATTGATTAAATTCTTTTTTTATAATTGAATTGATTAAAATTTTATGACCGTACGTTTTTATTAAATCTAAGATTTTTCAAGATTATCACAATTATGTTGATTAATTAATAATTTAGAGAAGAAGGTAGTACTACAATTCTCATTTACATTTAAACTTATAATAACGTCGTTAATCAATATTTACATTTAAAACTTAATGATTACATTCATCAAAGTTCAATTCTAGATTCAAAGTTATGAATTATTTATTTCTTGGGTCGTTATTTATAAAAACGTGACGATATTGCATAATGGATTGAAGGGAAATAGAAATGATAATGTGGTTCTCCTATAAAATAGATTTGAAAAAATGGTTTTGTTAAAAAAAAAAAAAACCAGTATTTTGTTTGGTTATAAAATTATATATTTACAAAAGATATTCCAAAAACATTCTAAATTATATGTAAATACGTGCGCGCGCGCGCGTGTGTGTGTGTGTGTGTGTGTGTGTGTGTGTGTTCGTTCTTATAACTTCTTTCACATATAGACTGTTATCAGTACTAATAATCTATAATAAATGTAACGCAAACTATAGATTAGCAGTAGAGCTACAATCGACTTAGCGAATAACTCTTTAAAAAACTCTTTAAAAAAAAAAAAGAAAAAATCATACATGATTAGCTTAGAAGATTACATCAGCAAAATGTCATACTAATTTAACTTTCTATAACTCGAAATGTGTATAGCCAAATAAAATGTCAAATAACGAACAAAAACTCAAATATACATATATTCGTGTGATAATACGCCCAAGTTTAAGAAGAATGAAAAAATATATAAAATTAAATGCTGAAACGTGCCTTTAAAAGTAAAAAATGCGTTATATATATTTATATAAATACTAGCTATTGTATATTGGCGCCATTATAACGATAAGCTGTTAACAAATGATTCTATAAATAATCATTTCATCATCTCGCCAACTAAGCAGAGATATTAAGAGGAACCACTATAAAAGTCACTTCTCCTTTATCAATAAAATTGATCACGAAATGTCAATATTAATAATTTCATTTCGAGAACATTTAGTTATTTGCGTGACTTGGTAATTCGCTATTGGCCATAATTATCGTAAATGGTTGCCAGTTTGCGTTATACTTCGACTGACGTTGTGGACCACCTGGGACATGCGCCATGAAGAGATCTCATCTCCTCTTCTCTTCCCTGCCGTCGCTCTGCGACGACGAGGATTTATATGTGCGGTAAGAGGGAGGCGCTGCCAGGCAATTTACGGCCGCCACTTACATCGCCCTGGCGCATTCTGGCCAATTAATATTTACGCCGGATAGATCGGTAATCCTATTAAACACTCGACACAATATCGAGATAATAAAAATTGTGGACAACGCATGATTACAGAGTGCAACGCGTCCCCGAGGCGAGCCGAGTTTCTCTTCGCGAGATAAGATTCCTCGAGGAAAAATTCTCACGCTTCTCCAGCAATTTTGAAGCTAAATACATCTTTCGATATGCTCAAAAAATGAGAGAAGTCTAGGAGATATGTGTCAAGATATTTGATATTAGTTTCAGTAAATAACATTAAGTTTATTTTAAACATATTTCATTACAAGAATAAACGTATTTTACTCAAATATTATATTACTGTACATTCACATGTACATTAATTTGTAACAAAATAAGAACAATAATTATTTTTATCATTAGTAAATAATATTATGATGTGAAAACATAAGAAATATAGCGGTATTTTGCTACATTTTTATTTTGATTATATTGTGTGATTGTACGATTAATTTTGAAATAAATACGATTCTGTGAACATAAGAATTTACACAAAAATTTAATAATAGTACATATTCATTACATATACACAATAGTACATATTCTTCGAAATTCTATAAAAATGTGGGCTAATGAGAGAAATATATATTTTAAACTGAAATATAAACTTAATATAAGCTGCAAATTAATACCGCGTATACAATTAAATACTAATGGGATATCGATAATATTTAAAACACATTCAGGAGAACTAAATGTAGATTCTGTTATCAAAATATCCGAATTCATTCCAGCTTAACATAATAAATACTATTATTAATACTATTATTAAATTAAAATTATGTGACATGATGAAATCGAAGAAAATGGGATCAAGCTGAAAGTCGAATAGATTATATTTACACGTTAACTTTGCTAATTAACAAAAATTAAATCAATATCCGCATATCATATTAATCCACGTCACATAATAATGAAATTTAGAGAAATGTGAGATTGTGAAATGTGAAATTTAGAGAAGCAGTGTTACGCGTTTAGAAACAAGATATTTTTTCCCACTATTTGCAAGATATCAAGCTGCGGTACCCGTCCTAATTCTGCAAATTGAAACATGAATAAGGTATCGAATACGTTATTTTTACCGTTTCGTAACAAGCGATTTTAACTCCGGTCGCTTCGAAAAATCCATGAGGGCGAAATTCACACAGTGCGAGAGCGCCGCTCGCTATGCGCGTTTCCTTCCACCGTAAAGCTTCGTCAATGCGACGAATATATGGCGTCGGTGAGATAAGCAAAATAATTCCGACGTTCATTGTTGTTTCGACGATCGTTCCGCCGGCGACACAACACTACGGAACGGCGTTGTGCCAGCAAACGACCGACCGCAGCAATTCTGGCAACTCCCGCGTCCCCATCCGAATCGACGGCTTCGTTCACCTAACCCGGAGAGGACCGTGGCTCGTGACGGACCTCGGTGCCGAAGATTTGTGGTACATTGGCAACACGCGGCAGCCCCCAATTTACTGCGCATTACCTCGCCCCGCTCGCCCCTTCACCTCGCATTTCCCTCCGTCAACGTTATCCATCGTCTCCTCCTTGCGTCTTGAGCCGTTTATTCTTTCTTTTTTCCGCTCGTATATATCGACAGTTGCGCGATTTTCCCTGCCTCTATTTCTTTGCTTTTCTTCTTCGTTGCTTTTTCGAAGGACTCCAATTTTGCCATTCCCTTCATTTCTTTTTATTTTTATTTCTATATTTTTCTAACTTTTTCCTTTCTCTCTTTTTTTAACATTCTATTATTTAGTTTTCTTTTCTCAGTGTTATTTTTATCTTTTTTTATTCTCTTCAAGATTTTGCTCTCTTATTTCCTTCTTTTTCTTTTCACTCTTCTTATCTTCATTGTTATTTTTATATTTTTTATTCTTAGCTTGTGTTTTTTTATTTCCGCTTCCACGTTTACAACACCTAGATCTTTTATTTTCTCCCCAACCAAAATTTGTCCATTATCTCTCATTTTACGACCTTGTCATGCATGTTTCTGAAACCAACGTGTACAAACGGCGGCGATCACCCTTTCGCGTTATTCCTTGTTCGCAACTGCCGCTACGTGACTAATCTGATTCCCACCCACGTGCAAACGCGGGTCGTGTTTTATCCTCTCTTTCTCCTCTTGTCCTCGCCCTCCACGCTTTAACCCTCTCGCACTGTTCCCGCCGAGTTCAATGAGTTTCACGCGATCGGACACGCGGGCGCGAGACCACCCGTCTAAATTTAAACGAGCGACGCGCCTGTGATGCGATTCGATCGTCAACATGGCGAGCCGTTGTGTTAAGTAACATCGAGGATAGGAGTAATCGATAAAGTGCCTCGACCTCACGACCCGGTAACCCGCGAAACGGAAACGGATCGCGAGGAAATTATCCTTATGTATTTTTAGAAATCTAACATATAGTAAACAACTATATAATCGTTTCTCACTCTATCTATAATAGCATTGATCAGATTTTCCGATTTTAGTATAAAATAATTATATAAAATTTTGTATAATATAATATACACATATAAAAGTTTTTGTTCACTTTTTAATCTATTTATCAATGCATTGTATTTCTTCACTTTGTGTATTGTATTTTAATTTTTAATAGAACTTATAAGTAGTATGTGCTTGGCATAATATAAGTTTGAATATCCTAAATTATAAAAAAAGATGAGATAGTCATGTGAAAGTTGCATTTTATGCTTCCACGATTTTTTCTCGATATTTTTTCACAATATTCTCGATAAATTAATTATAGATTGCTTTTTCAGTTATATTTTTGTGTAAGGAGTAATTGATGAATTTTCATTACGACAAGAACGGTCGAGTTTTCCTTTAATAGTAAAGCTTCTTTAACAAATTATGATGTGCAATTAAATCGATTTCATGCTCAGCAAGAAACTTTGATGTATTTTTTATGTCTACATCATTTCACGTTTAGCATTTTAGGATAGAATGATTAAAAGAAAGATTAAAAGAGAATAATTAAATAGGCTGTTGTTTATTCTTCTATTCAAATGATGAAAGAAGTGCCGTGAAGTATAATATACCTAGTTTTATAGCAACTTTTGGTTTATTACATCTATTTATTGTATTATGCACACATACGCAATTTAAATATTATTTTACAAGTGAAAATCTTAAAAGTCGTCGAAATTAAAGTCGTCAGATATTTTCGATATGATGAAGAAGATGCATCAATTTTTCCCGTAAAAAGTGCCTTCCAGATGGAACATGGCCAAACGAAATCCCGTGTCCTCGCTCGAACGAGAATCTCGTTTGCTTGCCACTCGCGTTTTCCAATTCGCGCCGAATGGATCGGTCGCGCGGAAAATAAGAGATTGTCGTGATCTTCCTCGCGCCGTGAAACTACCTCGCGATTAGTAGCGATGATTCTCGAATCAATCTTGATTTCAATTTTCAAGCAAATCGAACCAAGTGTATCGCGCAAGTGATATCGTTATATAACTCTGCACATCCAGAAATATCGATGATTACTCACGTTCTGCTAAAATTAAACTATCTCCATCTTGTACTAGAATTATTAATAGCTAAAATCAATAACTTTGTATATCTTTGTTTTCAAATTGTTACAAGATTGACAATTGAAATCGAAATTTTATGTTTACAACTTACAATAGAAAGATTAGTTAAGCATTTTTTATTTATATAGGAGATCACGTTTAAGAAAGTCATATAAATTCAAAATTTTTTATTATAAATATCTTTGACACACAAACATATTTATTCACTGCATATATCGAATGAATATACATATATATATATAAGTATAAATATATTAACAGATGCAAATAAAAATTATAGCCATCCATCACTACTTCCAATCCGCAAAAGGACATCGATAAAATGAGATGTTCTCTTGTTTCCTTTTGCGCAAATTCCATCAGTGACAAAATGGCATGAAGATTTCTAATTCGCATGACGTTCACTTCCGGCGTACGTGACCTAGTTTGAGCCGAAAACGGTTGCCGCGCGAATTCTTGTCTGTTTTCTATTCACATCGCGAGGCTAACGATGCTTTTGAGTGTAATTGAAAATCCAGCTTTTCTCGCATATTGCTATTTTTCTCATTTTTTTTGTGTCACTACGTACATATTTTCTCAACCACGCAGTACAATACGATTTACGATTCGTAGAATTTGATAAGCACAATTTCCGCTGAAATTTATTTGTATTATCTTCACACAATCGGAGAGTTGATATTTTTAATTTTTTAATTTTGCATGACATCAAATAATATCGTGATTAAATAAATCTCTCTTGTTGCGCTATTATCGTATGACTGAATAAATAGATATAAAGAGATACGTGCAAACGAATTTCCTCATATATCGTTATACTTCAATTATTTTCTGACGCCTGTCAATTTTCGCATGTTTGCATGGTTGAAACAATGCCGGGTATAAGATAATACTACTGCATTATACTGTAGATGCGCTGTAAAGAGATATAATTCACTTCCGAATATTTAACATGGTTATAGAACCAGACTAAACATAAAACTTACATATATCCAATTAAATTTTATACGGAACTTTTCAACATGTCATAGTAATTGTTACCGTAATCCTCAATAGTTTTTCTATTATTTTTGCATGACATCACACGTTTGAATTTTTAACAGTGAAGTAATAATGATTTTTATTAACTGATATGAGAACTAATATATTTTAGTTTAAATTTTATTGCTATTGTAAATGATTGCCTTATTATAAATTGCTCGAACTAATAAAACAAGATTGGTATCAATTCGAAACGAGATCTCTTTTATACATACCAAAAATTTTAGTATACTATCAACTGGTTGAAAAATAACAAATCTCTGCTAACAATATATCTTCTGTGTTTAAAAATAGCAGTTAAGTCCATAAATTTTTATTATGTTGTATATAGCATCCATTTCAGCGAGATTCATATTTGTGTTAAGCATATGAATTCAACGCATATCATTCCAGCAGTAATATTTTTTGTGCAGTTCATAGCTGTTTCTCTCATTATTTATATCTTTAAGCCTCTTTTTTTAAATGAAATTTGAAAAAGAAATAAAATTTGAAAAAGAAGCTTACAAAATCGTGTATTATTCTTTTCTGTCGGTGTAGAGATTAAATGCACGCATAAAACACGGGGAACAAAGTACACGATTTCTTTTCATATCTCTCTTAGCGAACGGTACCTATCGCGCTTATTTCACATGCACTTTGCGTACCCGAACGAGTTACCGGCGCATATTAAATCACTCATCAAACGGCACCGGAATCAAACGATAATGCGCCGTTCTCAAATTATGAATCGCGCGCGAGCGCAATCTCCTTTTGGCGAAAAATCTTTACTCGCGTAGATTAATACGCGTCGCCGTCTCGTCGACTCGTGACTACGATTTATGTACGACTCTATCTATCGTCAATCCCTTGTCAAGAAGCGAAGATCCATCCCTCACCCGCCTCGAAGGAGCCGATGGCGTTTCGTCGGCGAGCGAGTGCCTAGAAGCGCCATCAGCTTCGCCGTGCGTCTCGAATCAGCCGGTGTAATCGATTTCCGATTTCGGAGTGACGGCAATTTTTCAACGTTCCGTGAAAAATAACTCCGGAATAAGCCACCGACGTCGGCTTTCACTCCCTTCCATTCTCTGGTGATACTCCCATTTCTTTCAGTATGATAAGTATCAGGTATTAAATATTCGAACGATACTGTGGAGAGAGATTCTGTATTCAAATATGATCGGAATATTCTTCCGTTTATACCTAGATGATTAAAAATGTAGCTTAAAATGTTTTCCATCCATAATTCAGGAAAAACGACAAAATTTATACAAATTGTGCATATAGTTAAATATTTCATATTTTGTACTTTAGTATTTTTCTATGAGATTCAAAGCTATATTTTCAACACAACACAAACTTAATCTTTTCTTCTTTTTTTTTTAAAGCTGCATTTATTGCATTTTATTCTTTCGAGTGCACTGTGTGGAAATCGCCGAAGAACACAGAATAAAAGAGCCAAATCCGACAAGAAACGGAGGTGGCGTTATCTATTTAATAGATTACGTTCGGCTCTATTGGGCCTGCATTAACTGCTTCCATGGTTCAAGACGCGAGCAATAAAAGGAGGATAATGGAGGGTTTAAAGAGGCTGAGAGAAGGGAAGGAAGGCGCGGGCAGCTTTTCGCTAAAAAACGAGAAAAATGCAGGCCGGCTTTATTAAGACGCGAAACGAGGGCGAGACGCGATAATAAAACGATTTCCCGTGCAACTTCGGCCGATCGTTCCATTGTTTCTTGTAATGCCTACCTTCTTTACCACGGGTTTTCCTTCAGCTCCTTGAAAACTATTCTTCACCTCCCTTGCCATTTCATTTGCACGTTTAACGCTCTCCGTCTCATCTTACCTTCGCGCTCTTGACCCGATTTATTTGCGTATCCGCGGTTGAAATCACCTTCCATCCCGTTTCATCTCCCCTTCTCATACCCTCGCTCCTTTCTTTTCGATCGCGTCCTCGTTAACATTCATACGAGCACTGCTCGAGACCTTTTTGTTAAGTCAACTCACCCCTCGAGGCGTCGGGAGAAAGAGAAGCTAAAACCATTCCTCCTCGCTTATCCTTCTCTCTGGTCTCTGGGGGTAACCGCCAACCCCGGGGCTTTTCCCAGCGAGGCGCGTCGGTTTGTTCATATTCGTGTACGGTTCGCTTGGAAGCTTTTCGGGGGCTAAATCCGCGTGTAAGCACCGCGCCGTGTACGTGCTCGCTCTGACGTTCCCTCGACGTTCGGTTGCGCGTTCGTCCACGACGCGGACTTCGATTGAAATCCGAGAGCTGCCCCGTGATAGCATCGTCGACGTCGGTGAATTCGAATTGTCTACTGGAATCGATTCCCCAGCGCGACTCAATATTGCGATAGATATTAACCTATCAGTACAGGGAGACCTAGGCTAGTTGTTACAATTTTTATTCAATTAGAATCTTTTTCCGAGCTAATGTGTACAGTTAAATCAATAAATACTCATGCATTAATTCAAATACATCTTTAAATAAATAGTTAATTGTTTCTAATTTGTATCAACGTTTTTAAACATTGAAAATTAAAATGTTCCGTTTATAGATAAATTCTATAATAACAACTTACCCCATTGTGGAGCAAATTGTTATCAAATTTTGTTATATTTACAATATTATCTCAAATATATACATAAGAACAAAATTCAAGATTATGAAATTAAACATAAAATATTTCATATAGAATATTTATTTCAGATAATTAAAACTTACAAAAATATATTAATACGAATTTTTTCTTGAATTAGTTATTAATATCTATCTGTCAATCTATTAAAAGAAATTAATTTAAGTTTAAATTATTAGTTTATCGATTCCAGTTGTTACACATAACAATCTATCTTGATTGAGATGTAACAACTAATCTCAGCTCGTCATGTTTGATTCAATAAAATACATCGAAAACCAGTATCAATTGAAATAAAACGTGTTATTATAACAACTATACGTGTTATTACAAATATACGTAAAAGAAATATACAAAATATTGATAACATGTCTGTAGCTTATGTATCCAAACAAACAATTCACACGCTGAAATATTTACCTTCAACAATGAAACATTGCGTAAACAGACGTAGTGTTTTCAATTATGGCTGCAAAACTAAACGAAATAATAGAATCTCATAAGGATCACAATATAATGTTTATAAAAATGTGCTACAGCTTTAGCAACTAAAAGAACTGTAACAATTTGTCTTGTGACAACTAATCTTAATCTTCTCTATATCACAGAACAGATAGATATTAAAACGAGTCATTTTGAATTTATGATATTAACCTTTTGACTACGGCGCACTCTCGCACAGATCCATCAGTATATACGCAACGCGATATTTGCATGTCGGCCGCTGCGACTGGCTGTCGCATATCGTTATGCTCATTGACCAAAGCACATTTCATTCAATTTTAATCCTTTGCGCTCGAAGAATTTTTTGAAGACTATCAACTTGTCAAGAAAACCTTACATTTAGATTATACCCACCTCTAGCGTGCACTTATGGGTCTAAAAATATTGTCTTTTCTGGGTTTAATGACGAGCAAAAGTCGCCTCTCGAGTGCAAAGGGCTAATTGGGCTAATTAAATAATTGATAAAACAGTGAAGATGTTATAGTAAGAAAAATGTAGAGGACGTATATTTATGTCTTTATTTATACGTATATTTACGTATATATTGATAGACTTGTGAGAGCGTATATGTACGCTTTCCGTAGTCAAAGGGTTAAACGAAAGATAACTAGTACACAAGAAAAAGATATACAGGAATAAACGAATGCTTAATTTTGTTTCTTGTTAAAATAAACGATAGACGTATCTTAGTACAAGTCTTTAAATAAGTTTTGCTCTTGACTTTGCAAACAATTTCTGCAATTTTTTTGCAAAAATCTTGACAACTAACAGGATAATCAGTTTAACATTGCGCGTGTCTTCACAATTTATTAACACAACATTAACAGAAGAGAACAAATCAATTCCAATTTTTAACATCCATATGATATGATTTCAAAACCGATAAAATTTTCTCGCAAAGGATAGATTCTATTGTGTAGTTCTATATCGGTTTGCTCGAGAACTTCTCTTACTTTCTTCTACCATCTGATCGATAGAAAGATGCGCGAAGAAAAAGCGTGGCCTAGCTGCTGCGACGGAAGTTTCCGGTGAAGTTCTCGCGGGCGCATTAATGCGCGCCAAATTAAACCGGAGTTTCTTTACCGTTGCGGAAACTTTAACCGCTTTGTAAACTCCGATGCTGCTTGTTCGAGCGAGTGTAAAGCGCCTCGCTAAAGTATCGCGGCGTATTACATGATACTGCCCTCGCCACGACGTATCGGAACATTCTGATTTCGCCGAAGGCTTCAACTTCACGGCGGACAAAACGAAGGTTACATCGCTCGTCAAGCAAAAGAAAAATGTTGGGGAAATAGCTAAAGTGTGGAAAGTATTCGTCAATGTTATTCTTAACGGAAAACCGTCTATTGCAACGAGCGTGATCAAACTTTCGTTTTTATATAACTATAGTTATATATATTCGTGACGCTTCTTATAATGATGAATATTTTTATTTATTAATCATCATAACATTTCACGATTAATCATGCTGATTTTTGTATGTTTTTGCAATTTTTATTTTATTGGGTTGCCCGGAAAGTAATTGCCGATTTTTAGCTCTAATATTTCTATATTTTAAACATTTCTATATTTTACAAAATTAGTATGACACCATTTGATAGAGCAAAGTTTCAGTTTTCAGAATCTGTTTCACAAATTACGGTACGATGATTTTTAACGGAGTTATGAGCAATCAAAGTCAGAATCCCTGTTTAACTTAACTTGCGAATAACTTAAGAATAAAAAATCGTAGAAACATTTGTAAAAAACGATTGTGTAGGGAAAGCTTCAAGCTTTTACAGTAGATAGTCAAAAATTTTCTCAAATTTAATTTGGGCACGTTACAAACCAACAAAGTGGGAAGAAAATTTTCCATCTTTTTCAGCTCATAATTTTCTGTATGTAGAAATTACCAAACTCACATAAACTCAAAAAATATGATAAGCTTTTGAAAGTAGAGATTTCAGGCTTTAAAATCCTTTTTTTAAATTTAAATTTCATTCATTTTTGACGAAAATATTGTATAAACAATTTTAAGCTAAAAAATCGGCAATTACTTTCCGGGCAACCCAATATATTCAAATTGAAAGTTGAGATTATTTTTCGAACATTTTTCTTAGCGAATTACAGATATATATAAATATTTTTTTAATTCATAAAATAAATTAAAATATTTCAAATATTTCACGCAATTTTCACAGTAGATATATCTATATATTTATTTATTTATTAGTATATGTTTACATTAAACATTACTCTTTCAATAGATCGAATAGAGCCATAGTTAAATGTTAACAAATATCCTACTAAATATCCTTTGCATTAGTAATATTATGACTATATTTGATATTAGCATTAGTTATAATATTATAACTATGTTATAACTATATATTAGTTAAATTTATTAATTAACCAAGCTCAGCCATGTTTGATGTTAGCTGACATTAATTACGAGCTCGTTGTTGTTTAGTATCGACACAGCCACATTCACTACTCTTTCAAACAAAATTGTCCCATGTACATATACAGCGCGGCCACAAAGTAACTCCGCTTTACGATGCATTAAATGCGAAACACTATGATGTCGTGGATCTGGGCGAGCGTTCGATGAGGTGGGCGCACGGTAAACGCAAATACCAGGAGTTAGTACAAACGCACACGTTAGAGTATGACCCAATGAATAATGCTTATCGGCCAGGCCGTATCTGACTTCAAAATGTGTAAAACATGGCGCGCGCGATTGCTGCTACAACTGCAACTCGGAATCAGATTAAGCGATAGTCGCACGGGTACATTAACCCTTTTGCTTGCAGCGTTCTTAATCATGAAATTACTTTTTCTTCATTTACGATACGCAAATATATAATTGCAGAGTCACTCAGTAGTGACTCATTACCGTAGTTTATGAACATTTCGAATTATACTTTTGATTATTTAACATCATTTGGAATATTCTTTATACGGTTGATTGTATTTAGTAATCTAACTAAAGAATATGAATATTTTGCAAAAGCACAAATACGCTCACACAGAAACATGTTATGTCATTTTATTTTATAATGTGAAGAAGGCAATCATGGAATCACGGGACCCAAAAATTTAATATTTGAAAATATATTAATACAACATTATTTATGATATAGTCGTGTTAATTTCTGAAAAATATAATGCAAACATAAAGATTCAAAATAGAATCATGTTTGAATTATATTTTTGAGATTTATAGCAAGATATTGCAATGTTACGTAACGTCGTAAAACAATTTAATATCATGAGCGATATCACAGGCGGATAAACTCGCTGCATCTCTAGGAGATCATCAAAGTATACCTCGCCCGTTCACGAACACACCGTTAGTTCGATAGATAAATCCGTAAAAGTTATTCCCGAGTTTCATTGGTGCGCTATCATTTCGCAGTAATATCTTTCGATCGCGGGACTTTACGGCCAGGGACTCATTTACACCATCGACAATAATACAGAGAGACGATGAGATTCTTCCGGTGCTGCGGTAACTGCAGTGTAATAACAATTGCGGTTTATTATGACCATGTACTTCACGCATTGCACATATGGGAATGTATAGATATAAAGAGATATGTAAAGAAGATTAAAGGTTTAAAACCAGATTCTTTTATCAATTAGGATTTAGATAACAATATCTCCATTCTAAAATATTTACTCAATCGAACGGAATTACCTTCGGAGATGTCAAATCTACAAAACGAGCAAAATATGCAATAGCTCTATTTATCGAAGTTAATTTAAAATATAAGAAATAGGACATATTCAGCATATATATTCATTTTAAGATGTTAAATATTTCGTGATGTTGAAGTTTGTTTTTATAGCGCTCTCACTCACTTAAAGTTATTATTTATATGCAAATATTCTAACAGAGACAAGTGAAATGGCAAGCCGTTCCGCATATCGCCATATTATTATCCTTCGATATGCGACAATTTTACGAGTAACGCGATCATTTTTTGTGAATAAGTAATGTTCTCTTTCTTCTATCAATTCCGATTAATTTCTACAGAATATATCATAACAGCAAATATCATTCATAAATTATTTTATGTTTATTAACTTTTATGACGTGATTATTTTCCACAGAAAATGAACGATTATCGTATATGAGAGTATTTTGCAAGATATCCTGGGATGTTGTAATTGTGTACGCACGAAGGTAATTAATCGTGTTCACGAATATTATATATGTGTGTGTAATGAGAGAAGAAATCTAAGAGAAGGAGAAGAATCATCGAATGATGAAGGAGCAACTATGGAGTAATTCTTTTTACATTTATTTATAGATATTATTTATAGATATTATTATTTGTTTTTTTCTGGATTATGTAATTTTTTCGCTAAATATTTACTTGGAAAAGATGAAAAAGAAATTTAATGCTCAGAATTATTTATTTAAATATTAATTTAATCCTCTCTCTCTGGAATATTTGGAATTTTTATTGTTTTATTATATTTACATACATACGAAGTAAAAAAATAAAATGAAGTATTTTTATATTATATTGGCGATTATATTGGTTTTTTGGCATTTGTCGATATCATCGACATTTTTTATTGACACATTTGGTATTTTGCTATTATCAGAATACTAATTGCAAAAGATATTAATCTAAAATAAATTTTGAAATATCAATACAATAAATTCAAAAATATCAATAAAATATAATTAATTTTTAAAGTATCAATAAAAATTTAATAAAAAATATTTTACGAGCAAATTAAATGAAAAATCAATAAAAATAGAGTGATTTTCTCAAAAGAAAAATTGTTTTAAAAGTTTTAGTATAAATATATAATTGTAATTATATCATAACTTTATAAACCTTTTGTCAAGCACTCTATATTTGATAAAATTTTCAGGAAACGCAAAGAACACTATGAAAATACCTATTTAATAATGAGATTTGTAATTATTAAATTATTATTTTAAGTACATATCATAATTATTATAATTATGTAAAAAATTTTAAAATTTTTGCTGAGATGAATAATGAAAAATAGAAAAAAGAAATTAAACTGAAACTATGATAATGTAGCTTTGATATATTTATTTCTTAAATTTCTTTGTGATTCATTTCTTATAAGTGGACATTGAAACAATATGTTTATGTATGATATACATATATTTGTTATACGAAAAATGTATAAATGATTTGTTGTAGGAAAAAATTGTAGAGGAAACTGTAGAGAAAAATTAATTATGTTTTATTTTCTCCTTCCAAAGATATTTAATTTAAGATCTACTCTCTTGATCTTGTTCTCTATATGTGCTCTTCCATTAATAATTAAATATTATAATGTACATTAATATGTATAAAGGACTATAAATTAGTTTTACTAATGAGTAGTAAGAAATTTAGTAATGTACTTGATTCACGCGCTTATTATTAGTATTAGATGAATTGTTCGAGTAGATATTTTCCATAGCCTTGCATTTTGGTAACTCGTTTGCATAATTTGCGAACAGCCCGAATTATATGCACTTCCACCCGGCACAACGTGAAAGATTACCCTGCGGAGTTTCACGCGAAACTCCGCTTTCTCCCCTGTCGAGTTAGTTAGCTTTTTTTCTGGTAATTACCATCGCGCGCGTGGTATCCGAACGGCGTGCATTGTTGCAAAGGGGCCGCCAAAGAAACTACCGCGTTGCTACTTGATTTATGAAGTTTATTAAAGCCTACGTGTTACGTCAGGCTGAAACATTAATATGCACAATGTAGGTAATTGTTTTCCAACCGTTATCGATGCGTCGTCCGTCGTTTTTTATGGTTGAATTTACGCATAGCGTAATTTTTCATCACATTTGATATTAAATATTTCTGACTGAGTATTTCTCTCGAAATTAATCGATCATGGTCGTCGTAAAAAAAAATCTTTTAAAATGTCTCATACGCAAAAATACATACTGACAATCAGTTCTTTATGTTAAACATTTTTTTTTTAGTTCACGGTTGATACAATCATAGTCGCAATGAGTGTTTCTTTCTGCGTTCACATACGGGAGAAAGAGAGAGCGAGAAAGAGAAAGAGAGAGAGAGAGAGAGAGAGAGAGAGAGACGCTATTATGCCTGTTATCAAAATACATTACAGAATTCGCTATCGTGCTTGTTATCAAAACAAGCGGCAACATTTCATTAAAAGTTTTCCGCAAAAAGAGAATCGTCCGCAACACATTCGCAGCAATAATAATTCGAGACACTGGGCGGGAAATCAAAACGTGTCGAACGCACGTATGCTGAATATCAATTTCTTATTTATTTATTGTTGTTTTATTGTCTACGAAAAAATATAAGAAAGAAAAAAATAACGAAAGTAAAAAAGTTTTGAGCGTGTATAATAAATTACTCTTTCTCTTTCTTTCTTTCTCTCTTTTTCCCTTTCTCACATTGCATTTTATCTTCACAAGGTAATGAGTTAAAATTTCCATAGAAACAAATGATGGACTTGATATTTGCGTGGTTATTATGTTACTATCTCAAAAATGTTATTAATGTACGAGTTTATTAGTATTATTATCTAGATTCAGCTGATGTTTGCTGAAGTTAGATTGCATTTATCTCTATTATTTTTACTAACCAGATAGTTTTATCGCGAGGTCGAAACGTGTGCAAGCGGATTTCGAGTGAACGGGAGCTCACAGTTCGCGGGAACAAGAACGATGCATTGCCGACTGCCGGGAGCGAGTGAGAGGTTGTCGTAGCCGGCAATTAAAGCGGGATATATTGTTCCCGAGAAGAATAATCCGTAACGCGGTTAGGCGGTCTCGCAACTCTCGCGTTGAGAGACGTGTCACGAGACGAGAAGTAGACCAAATTAGGGCAACACCATTTATCGAATCGCGGAATGCTTGTATTTCTCACTGAGAGAACGCGGGTTGAGAAATTGCACCTGGAACTTACGCTTTTCACTCGTAGAGGGAATAATTAACAAATCAATCAACTCCGAAGGAAAAGTTATCAAATCGTTATAATTAAAAGCACACATACTGAAGTTTCAAATGTATTTTATACATTTTTAATTTTATACGTTCAAACCGAAACATGTAATTTCTACAATTCAAATATTCCAAATAAATAATTAAAATCACTCTGCTCTGCACTCAAATCATGTTTATGTAACGATGATGTGCAAAATTTCAAATGAAAAAGAAAGAGAGAAAATATGAGACGTAAAGAATATTGATTAGCGAAAAGAAATTTTTACACATACGCACACGCACACGCGCGTGCGTGCGCGCACACACACACA
>JANQDE010000038.1:471214-499122 GCA_037157785.1 Cephalotes varians | reverse complement strand
ACACACACACACACACACACACACACACACACACACACACACACCCCCAGATTTGCCATACTGTTTTTTCTAAGAAATAAGAACATTTTAAATTAAGTAAAATTTGAAGTTCGTAAATATCCCTATCGCATCGATTAAAACCGGTCGACCGAGATAACAGCGGACTCGTTTCAACCGAATTTTTAAGACCGCGTGACCGTGGATCTTTAATTAGGAGCCGCCGCATTGTTCCGCGGAACGTAATATGAACTCACTGCGTTCTTTATGCACATTCGGCGAATTCGTGGCTTCCGGGGGACGTCTTCATCGCGCTAATTAGAGGCGGACCACATTGTCCCCGAAATAATGATGTGCGGCGATTCGCGCTCTAAACATCCAATTGTAATGCGATCGCCGTTAGCCGAATTGGCTGCGCGAATTTCTCGATGTGGTTTCCTCTCGCCACGTTGCAAACCTCTTTATTACGCTCGGCCGATATTTCCGCGCAATTAAGTCACCTTAAGAGCCCACGTAAAGCTCGTTAAGACCGTATCACTCTCCGTAGATGCAAATTGCATTGCGAGCAGCAATGGCGCACCTAAAGCATTTCGAACGCGAGGAATAATATTCCGAGAAAATGAAATACACCAAAAAATTTAGGATTAAAAATATCTAAGCGTATATATATATATATTTTTTTTTTTTCAATATAATTACAAATATTATCATTAAATTCTAAGTTTTTGTAGTTTCTTTTATTTGCGCTAAAGATTACTTTTGACTTACAAAGTTGATAATTGGTAATTAAATTATTTAAATGGGACGTTTTATTCTAAAATGTTTTATTCTAGAAATGTTTTGCCTTAACTTTCCTTTTCTTTCTTTCTTTCAAAGAATAGAATAATAATAATTTTATGTTTATTAATAAAATTACTCTCAACAATTGCTGTGCTCTATTTTTTTAATGTATACGGTATATTACTAAGAGTCAGAAAATATAGGCATCATACTTGTACAATTAGCACGAGAATTATCAAAATTCTCGGGATGCTAAAATTCGCACGATGCAGTCTTCAGACGATGCGCGGTTGCATCCACGTAATAAACGTCTTGCACGGAAGTTATCGCTCCGCTTGCATCCGTCCGATCTCTCGCGAGCGGGCGGGTCAACTCACTCGCGGCGTTCTTTCGGCGTATAATAAGCAACGATAAAAAAGAGAAGCGGCGAATTCGCGAGCGGGTTAACGACTCGGACCCGCAAGGAGTTGCCGCTATAAAAATCTTAAGGAGTCGAGTCACTCTCCATGCCGAAACGGAGATCAGCGTGGCCGCCGATAGTGAGCGCAAGAATGTTATCTTTATTGCGCGAGGCGGACGAGCGTTATATATTTATCGGGTAACGGCCGATTATGGTTGATGACGCGGATAACGGACTCGCCGGATCATAAGAGTTCGATCGCAGGGCTCACTTCCGTAAATAATATTTCCGAAATCGTTACCTTCGATGACTTCGCATCTCGTTTAAACCTGAAACGGTAACGCGAGTAAATTTTGGACAGGTAACGAAGAAAATCGCATGCCGCAACGAGAAACCTAATGAATAGCTTCCTAGCTTTTAAATTAAGAAATGCTTTTAGAATTATGAACAAGGAAAATATGAACAATGAAATCAATTTTGAGACTTATTTATTGTTTTATTTATTATTCCTTGTTAATCAATGAAGAATAAAAAATAAAAGGCGACTCAAATTTATAATATGCATACATATAAAGATTTATGAAAAGAACATTAGATATTTTTGAACAGTTTTTGAATTGCGTAATTGTAAATTGTATACATTTTACAGTTCTATTGTCTAAGTGTATTGTTTAATTTGTTGTTTTTATGGAAGAATTTTAGTTTTATTACGAAAATGACGGATAACAATCGATTATTGTGATAGTACAGATTTGTTGGACCGCAAGTCTTTGAACGCGGAATTTCATATTCAGAAATGATATTTCTGAAATTGTTTCTCTCTCTCTCTCTCTCTCTCTCTCTCTCTCTCTCTCTCTCTCTCTCTCTCTCTTGGCGAACTTCTTTCATTCCACACAAAAAGAATAGTTTTGCTGAAATACAGATCTGAAAAGAATTTTGTTTCATCAAAATAATTATGTAGGATACTCAAACTGCTAGAATGTTAAACTTTTTGCAACATTATCAACGTTTAAGTTTCTAATTAAGTAATTATTTTAATCTATAACAAAAATTTTCAAATCTGTATCTAGCTAACTTGTAGATCTTTCAGCAAAACTGTTTTTTTCATGAAATTTTATGGCTTTGATCATTATGCCATTTGTGCTTTGATCATAGTAGCTATTTGTATAATAGGCGAGATACATATTTTTATACATTAAATTTGATGTAACTTTAGTTTACAGACTATTCACTAATACGAATCTAGTCAACCGTATTGGAAATTAGATTTTTTTTTTTATCAATTAATCTTTCTGATTTATTTGCGAAAAGATGGAGTACTTTTTCTGCAACGAGAGAGAGAGAGAGCAAATCAGTTGTCGGGGGGGGGGTATTATTTCTCGGAAACCATTACAGGAACTGAAGTCGTCATTATTTTCTTTTTTCAATCCTTACTGCGTGCTTTCGTACTATGTATGTATGAAAAAGGCACACGGTGAAACAAGATGAAGGTGTGAGAGCAGGGTGGGCGAGAGAAACAGGTTGGTGCAACACCTCACTTTAAAAGCGCAAAACATCGCGTGCGATGCACCAACTTTTTTCGGTATTCCGCGCGCTTTTCTATTCCTTCTCTTTTTCATCTTCCTTTCCTTCTCCTTTTCTAATCACGACTTTTTCCGTGAATGTGTGTCTTGTTATCTCACGCTCATCTTTCTCGCTCATTATCTTTACTTCCTTTTTTTTTTCATCACTTGCTTCCGTTTCATTCTTGCGACTAACAAAATACGTTTTACTGTTCGTCTTTATGCTCAATCTTTATTCAATCATTATTCGACGTTCGATCTTCAGTCTAGCGTACATTCGCAAGAATTAGGATTGGAATTGAAATGCGCTGTTTCGTGTGGAAATCGGATTATTCCTGTGAATTTTCCATATGAACTTCAATTACATGCGAGCTATTGGCAATTCATAAGTAGTCCGAATGCATCGAGGGAAAGCGGCTGTTTATTGTTAGATTTTCGATGTCGATTTCGAAAGTCGATCGTCGATGTATGTACGCGTGCATACGTGTATATACTGTCTCTTATACACATCTAGATGTGTATAAGAGACAGATTAATTGTCGTGCGAGCCTGCGCCAATTTTAGGCCACGAAATTATTAACCCGTCTATTATGTTGAGCTTGCACATAAGCAAACATTCAAGCATTATGTCCCGTGATTTATTACATCGCGCGTGCATTGCAGCGTGGCTCGCGCCCCAGAGTTTACGTATTGGAGGTAGAATAAATATAGTTATTCGCCGAAAGCTGCAACGTTGAAATAGCTCTGCGGCATGAAAAAAAAGGCTATCCGAAAGAGAAAAGAGAGCAAACATATAATAATTTCGAATATAACTTTGTGGGTGAACTCTCGAATAAACTCTCGAATACTCTTCGCAATTGACAATAAGGGCCAGACTATGCGCGATTCGTGATTCGTGACAGTTCAAAACTCGCATTTTTTATAAGATTTGCAAACAGTGCAAATGGACATCATCGAATTTGCACTCATCGTTTAATATTCGTGTCAATTGATGTCAATTCGCGATTTTTTTGACGAATCACCATAGTCCGCACCGTAACGATTATATTCTTAAGTTCCAATTATCGATCTAAATTTACATTTTTGCTCTCGTCCTTTCGCTTTTTTCTCAATTCTAAACTTGAAATCCTTGGTTCCGTATTGTTAACTTTCAACTCTTCAATCTTTATCTTTTAACTTGGGACTCTTAACTCGCAAATAGTTCACATAATCACACGAAGATAAGACAATTAATAATAAAAAAAACTGTTAAGAATGTTTAGCAAATGTGCTTAATATTCTTGCACATTTCTACTGTACATTCCTTTCGCATATTTGGAGAATAAACTAGCCGTTGGGACCAACGCGATATTGCAACAACGCTTATATTTGTGCTCGAATGTACTTCGACTATATACACAATGTTATTGTCATTGTAGCCGATCGATCGATTCCTCCCGGCGCGCTCGCGGAAAATTAGCGATAATGACGGTGAAAAAAACAAAAACGCGCGCGCATCGCGAGCGCGTCGGATCGCGCAAATTACGTACGAAACAATTTTAATGAAGCCGGCGCGCTATAAAGGATTACAAATTCAATCTCCTCGCAAACGAGAGAGATGACGCGCCGCCGGGCATTCGTAATAACAACTAATTTACGAGCGTGATAATGGAGTGCGAATTTTCGCCAATCAGCTTTGAGCATCGCCGGTCGCGTTTAAAAACGCGCCTGCCGTCCTTTTTTCCCTCCCCTCCCCTCCCTGATTTATTTGTTCGTCCTGCACCAAACCTCTCTGTCTGCTCGCGATCTCGCTTTCGCGTGCTCTTTTTTTTTTTTACACTTCAAACGCAATTAGTGCAGTCAACGTCGGTGGATCGACCGACAAGGGATTATAATGGCGGCGCGTGTGCAGCCGTGCGGCTAATGAGATCCGGAAAAATCGCGCCTTCGGTTTAGCCCACCGACCGGATTGTTAAATGACACTCGTTTGTGAAGCCAGCTTCCGCGTTTCGGCCGCGTTCGGCGAGAAACCTACCTCTCGAACGACCAGAGGGACCGATGTCGTGTCGGAGTGTTCTCCTTTTTGTTTTCGCGCGCCGCTGCACCAGGCTGTAAACGAGGCCGGCACCTTGTACCACTATTTCTCTCTTTTTTTTCTCTCTCTCTCGCATACTGCGTGTGCGAACCCATGCGCTCGCTTCAGTCGAGCGAACGAGTTGCCCGCGGTTCGTCATTAACTCTCTACTACCAAAATGTTAATGAGATTAAGGCGATGCTGGAATTGTCTGTTTTATCGATTGAACGCAGTAATAACTTTGTATGTATTGCTTTTGAAAAATCTTTTTCCATAATTAAAATTTATGCCGAGAACGAAAAAGAAACTTTTTAATTCAGATCTTTTTTATCACATTTTTTTAGTCCAATGTGACGTCTACAGTCAAGTGACAACATATGCTTGCATATGAAAGCTCTGCAATCTGCTTACGAAATTGGCATTTTCGAGCATGAAAATTATGAAGAAACAACGTCGAATTTTTAGAATTAGACTTAGGGTGCCTTCCATTTAGAAACAAATTGCTGAGTCAACACAAGTGTCGTTCTGTCTTTATTACTCATTTGATACCAAGAAGGACAGAATGAAGTTTGTGTCATTAAATGAAAGACACTCTTAGGCACTTAATTCGATACGAAAATTTTTTGCATATGTGTGCGTGTGATGTTGATATAGTAATGATGTATCGATATTTCGTAAATTGTACGTATGTATTGTAAATCAATCGTGTGTGTGTGCATGCGCGTATGTGTGTGTGTGTGCTTTTTCGTCGGAGTTCGGCCGTCTCCCAGCATCCCTTTAATGCAGATTAATGAATGGTTTAATTGCTACGTTTAAATTTGAGATTTAAGTACGTAGAAAAGAAAATAAAAAGTAGATTTCTAAAATTCGTAAAAAATTTCATAAAACCCGATCTGTAGCTACATAGCTTACTGTATCTGTGGTCTCGTTTGAATTTCTGATAAATCTCGTTTCACGATGTCTATTTTTTATCGTTCGGCTATTTTTTTACTTGAAAAATATCGCACGTTCACTCTCTAGGGTGGCTACGTGTGAAAGAATCGCAAACAACATAGATGAGAATACCTCGATTTTTCAGCAACTTTCTGTGCTCGTGCCCGGAAGGTGCGTGTCATTGCACGAATGCACGCGCACACACGAAAGTGCACGCTGCACTCTCGTTTGCGCCACTAAACGAGAGGGGTGCCGATGTAGTCTGCAATAAAGAAGAAACAAAGAGAGGTATCATACAAAGAGCGTCATCGCAAACGAGCCGGTGATACGGTTAAAAGTGCTGCGTTCAAAAATTGCGTGTCAAAGCTGAACGTTGCGTAATGGCGTTCATGCGCCAGTCTTGGATTAGAGTAGTCCAAAATGCAAGTGTGTTCTTTGACAAGATCTTTTCTTCGGATTCAATTCTTCCGCATGATTTATTTCATCGCTTTATACGGCTCTCGATTCTTAGCATTTTTCTTCCATACCCGTGCGAAATGTGCTTTTCTTTGTAATAGCATACGCATGTAATATGAATATATATTTGATATAGCCATTTTTCTGTGTCAAATTATTAAATTAATTTAAATTTTTTTCTTTATGCTGTATATAGTGTTGACTTTTTGAAAAATATATATTTTATTGTTGTAATTATTTAGACATGTATATTGTATTTATTAGAAATTTGAATTATTATAAATTAGATCTTGTCTTCCATGGAGTATTTTTTTATTTAAAAAAAAATTATTTCTCCATTTTCATAGATACATACGTCTACATAATTATTTTATTATTAAGCGCGACACTTAATAAAATTTCGAAACCATAAAGACGATATTGATTAGAAGTAAATTCATCGCCCCAAAGAAGACTATTGCATTCGGAGGCGATGGTGGACAACTGAATGCCGAATGTCCGTGGATAATTGAACGGGAAAGAGGGCGAGCCTCGGAAACGACGTGGCTTTTACTAACGAACGCCATTTGGCCCGCGAGCGGTGCCTCTCGAGCCGGGCGCTCTCGCTCGATTATTTGTTCGCCTCGCGCGTGTGTGGAAAAAAGGAGAAAAGAACGGGAAACAATCCGCCGTATCGGACGGACGGACGTGCGTCGCCAGAAAGTAATGCGCCACCAATTTCTACCAGATCAATATTTATTCCACGATCAAATTATTCGCGAGCAGATTGAAGCGGTAAAATCAACTCTCTTTCTCTCTCCCCCTCCCCCCCTTCCCCCTCTCTCTCTCTCTCTTTCTTCTGCTCTTTGCTTTTTTAGGATAATTTTAAAACAATGAGAATTATTATAATTATTTAAATATTTGCTTACATTATCTTGTAGAATATTTTATAAAAATTAATAATTTAGTAATATGTGATATCCAATAACAGTTTAAGAAGTGATACTTTTTTTGTCGCAACATTCATCATGAAAGCAGAATACTCTTCTAATGATGATTTGACCTTTATTCGAAAGATTTTCTGTGTATATAATCTCTTTATATTTATATTTAATCGACATATTCTTTATATATATATATATATAAAATATATATATATATATATATATATAATAAAATGTGATATCATTATTAGATTAGAAGTTAAAAGTTAGAGAGAGAGAGAGAGTATGCAGATAATAATCGGAACAAATTATTGCTCAAAAATTTGAAGCATTCTATGATTTTTATGTAAAAATTTGACGATTTTTTGCAAATACAATTTTATTGAAAGTATCAATGTTTATTTTTGATTACACTATTTGAGTAAAATTTATTATTAAGACATATAAATATAAATTTATGCATTTACAATGTTAATAAATAAAGTTGATCAAACTTTCTTTTCAATATTTAGAGATGCTCTAAATTTTTTTGCATGAGGATCATATCGTTCTCAATGAATGATTAACGAAAAGCGATCAATTATGGTAATCTAAATCTCTGTTATTCTTTTAAATTAATTCCTTTTTTATTCTTAACTTTTTATGATTTAACTGTGCTATCGGAGCGTATGATATATATAGATACAATCACAGAAATTTCTTTTATTTAATTATAAAATTAATTATAAAGATGCTATTAAAATATAAAAATGTTATATATATCATCATATCCCCGTATAGTTGTTTTTCTTATTGCTTAGCATTTTTTTTTAATGCACTAATTAAAATCCATAGGAGAAAGATTTATTTTATTCGAAAAAGAAAGAATTAATAATAAAATTAATGCTCAAATGTGTATTACAAACTGAAAAGATAATGCGTGTGTTGTGATTTAAATGCTCTCAAATATATAGGCATTAAAGTGTGATTTACAAATCAAATATCAAGATTAAATCGAGAACGGCATCACGAAATAGATGAAGCGTGATCCGGCTCAAATTTGGCTGAATGAAAGCGTACACTAAAAAAGAAAAAGGAATCGAACGAAAGAATAAAAAGAGGTGACATCTATTCATATACGCGCGCGTAGGAAGGCGAGAGAATCCGCGCTTTACTCTCGTCGCGACCCGACAGGATTCTTAGCGTTGAAAGGAAGAAGGAGCCAGCTGTTGCGTAATAACAATACTAATAATAAGGATGAATTCATTTTTTTAATTACTATACCACGCCCATTTCGTTGCGCGTTTTCCTGTTGTGCGCGGAGCGAGAAGACAGGAATCGCGTAAGGGATCAGAGAAGGGCAGAGAGATTTTAATTAAAAAACGCGGCGATTCTGGTAGAGAATTGATTGTGCGAGCGTATTGTTTACTATTTGTCGACGCTTCCCAGCGCGGGAAATTAATAATTCGACATGGAGCATGTGCATGGACTCCAGCAAATTTCTATGCACTCGATACACACGCGAAAGATTAACAACAACTATTTTGCATATCGTCGAATAAATTATCTCCGATTAACTTTGCATTTAATGTTGCAAAAATCTACACTGCATTACATTGTGCAAAACCTCGCTAATCTAATTCTAATATACAAACAACTATAATACATATTATATATATATATATACATATATATAATATGTTCGATTTTTCATGATATAAATTGTTTACCGTACTTCATACTGTAGAAAAATATAAAATTTAGAAGATATAAGGTCAGAACATATGGAGATTCTTTGGAAAAAGATGAATGTCATACTTTTAATTAAATTTGCTACAAGAAAAGGAAGAATAAACATTTTAATGAAGATCTAAATATTTTAAGGTAAGGAAAAATGATGACCACAGCCTTCCAAAATTCACAGTCTCGGTACTCGGTACGGTAGCAAGCAAGAAGTTATTGATTTTGAATCCAGTCACTATAAAAATAATCAATCGTCTTTCGCCGTTCCCAAGTAATTTCTACGTGAGCCTCAACGAATGGCGCGAGTACGTACCTTAAGTCCCAGTTACTTTCCGAACAATTGACCTCGTTTAAGGGCGTCTTAGAGTTCGACAAAAGGACGCTAGAGCCTTCGCGAAGAAGGAGAAAAGGGCTGTACGGGTCAAGCCGGAATGGTTGCCTACAAAAAAGGGTCTTCGCACGGTACGACGCTTTATTTCGCTTCGAACTCTTGCTTCTTTTCCATTCCTTCTCTTCTCTTCTTTCCGCTTCGTTCCTCCAACCATTCGCTCCTTCTCGAAACACGCCGCATTGTGCTTCGAAATGGCGGCGTCTCGCGTGGATAGCGAATAAAGGGAGGCACGAAGAGCGCGTAGGATGCAATTAACTCAGGACGAAGAGCTTAATCCGCGAAACTCCTTCGTTGTCACGTCCCCTTCGTCCTCCTTTACATTGCAATCATCTCTTTCTCTCTCTCTCTCTCTCTCTCTCTCTCTCTCTCTCTCTCTCTCTCTCTCGGATCTTCCTTAAAAATTTTCGAAAAATTCCGCAGCCGATCGAATTAAACACTGGCATATTCTTTTTTCTCTCTTTATTTGTCTCGAACAATGATTTATGAAAGATTCCGGGCGATTATCCTTATTTAATTGACCGACGGTCTCGATCGATTCCTAATTCATCATGGAGGTCCTTCGAGAATGGCATTCCTCGCGCAGGCTCCACCTTGGGACATCACTATCGGGATGGCACGTTCGCCGGCTTTAATGATAATTGCCAGCTTTGATGTGACCGAAGTTTTGCGGTAATAGAACGTCTCGTCTTGAAACACCTCGCCTCATCGCGCGCGTGAATGGAAATTTATGTGATTAAATCCAAAATTAGTCACCTCTATCATATTCTTGAGAGAACGCAAATAGATGTTTCTAAATCATATCTTTCTATTAAAAAGAAAAAATATATATGACTTATAATATAATAATAATATTTTTATTTAATAATATATCTAAATAATTAAGAGCATAAAAACCTTTTTATTCACAAGAAGTATTTGTACAACAAATATTTATATATTCATCCTTAAAGCTTCAATTAAAACAAAATCGAAAAAGTTTCCGACATTTCTCAAGTTCAATAAGGAAAGAATAGCAACTTCACTCAATACAATTTTTATTGACATACTTCGATACGAGCGTTGAGAAAGAATTTGATAGTTAATTGCATGTCGTGGTGCCAAATTTTTTCATGATAACAGCCTTCATCAGCCTTTCACCCCATGTCGAAAAGACATTTATCACTTTCGGAAGTCGGGTTGAAGGGTAAAAGGAGAGGGTGAAATATAACCAGGGGACTCGTAACTATTTTTTTATTCCTATCGATGTTTAATTAAAAGTTAGCGATACGGTGTATGAAATTATGACAAGAATAATTTCATAAGTATAATAAAAAAAAAGATTATATAAAATTTTTTGTTTAAATTAAACAATGTAAAGTAAGGAAGCAGCAAATTTAAGATTTTCTTCAAAAATTATCGAGCATAAAGAGAGAGAATAGAGTTGCCATTCTACAAAAATTGTATGATTTCCAAACTTGGTAATTAGGTCATGTCACTTAATAAAATTAGTCTGATTTTGAGATAATGATGAAAATATTCTGCACTTTAATTAAAACTTCGAAAATGTACTTTGAATTTATGATAAGTGTCAGTTTTATCTTGCATAAAACTACTTAGTTACTACTTGTCACTCTACTAATAATTGAAAGAAACGAAGAATGGAAAAACTAGTCTGTCATTTCCAGAGGAAAAATATGAGGAAAGCTAGACAGAGAGTGAGAGAGAGAAAGAGAGAATTGGATGAAAGCGTGCCAGTCCGCGCGTTACTTTTCATTCGCGCTCTACAACTCGAACGTTCTCGAGACGAGATATTTCCTCGGACAGAGGAGTCTCGTAATGAGACAGGACCGTTCCTTATCGGCTCTTTCCGCCCAATTAAAAACGAGGTGCTTCTACCCAAAGACGCGATCGCGCGCAATGGCTCGGAAATCATCCCCATCGTGTCTGACGAGAGTGTCTCGGACGTCATTAAATCCGGAGAACACGCGTCGCCCTCTTTTCTGAGGATATCAGAACCTCTCCTCTCCACTCACCGATAAATTCCCCTCGCAGATCTAATGAGCACACACCGCGACGAGTGAACGAACGGATCGCGATGTCGGTCGAGCTTTCGTTCGCTGTTGCACCGTGACGCATTGCGCGGTGTGTTATTTCATACTACAGCCTGCCGGCAACTTTCCGTATCACGGATTCTGTGGATAGACGAGAGGGCTTTGATGGCTTCTCTTCTTTACGTTTTTGTGGCTTGATCTCCGGACAGAACTGATGCATCTTCGGCTTCCTTTCTAACGTTAAGACGAGCTCAGTTTCTTTTTTCTGTCACAACCTTCCTTTTTAGATGTATGCGATAAAAAAGTTTCCCACGAAATTGTTTTTATCATCACTTCTATTGATTTGTATTATCATATAATTTATTGTTTGTCAGATATAAAATAATATTTACACGGAAAGAATGATTTTGCTGAAGAATTTAAATTTTTAGTTAGATACGGATCTAAAAACAATTTTGTTTGGACTATCGAAATAATAATTATGTAGGATGTTCAAATTGGTTGCTAGAATGTTAAAACTTTTTACTTTATCATCAATGTTTGAAGATTCTATATAATTATTTTGACGGTCTAACAAAATTGATCCAACAAAATTATTTTTAGATCTGTATCTAGTTAAATTTTTGGATTTACTTCAACAAAGCCGTTCTCCGAGTTTTGATTTAGTTAAATTTATCATACGTAAATAGTCTTCTCGTAGACTCCAGTAAAATATTTGACGCGCTATTGCTTCGCGAATGAACACTGGTTAATATTTCAACGGTTTCACGACACTTTTGGGAGTGGAACGTAGATACCGTCGGTAGTTCAGTATAACGACCGCTCCATTTCATCAGCCTCGTCGCGATCGTTACTTTCACGACTTACAATCCATAATAAGCGGCTGAGAAAAGCGGGAGGGATAGGCAAAGGTTGATTGTGATTCCGTGCAGACGTTCCTTGGAATTCATGAAAATAGAAAGTCGGGTAGTCGAGCAATTTGGTACTACTCCCTGTTGAAAATGGTCTCGCGAGGCCTCCGTATCGTCCCTTCTCGCCCGCCTCTCATATTCTCGATAGAGGGTGACAAAGGAGATGGCGGTCGATGCGTCCCGGATGGTGTCGTCGCGACGCCTGTGTGGACGGCCGGAAGTTTATTACGTGGATACAGCGTTCTTTTCTCTTCTTTCCTCTCTCTTGCTCCATCTCTCTTACTCACGGATACTGCTGACTCGTGGAGATGAATAAGGCGGCCGGGTTTGGTGAGATGGAGGATTGGGGTAAGAACGGCTAGATAGCCCGAGAGACAAGGGGAGGAAAGTGGAGTTCTCGAGCCATCGATAGACTCCAGTGGAGCCACTTAGCAAGCCTGCCTCGTCACTCGGACCTTTTTTTCCGGTTGTCTTCCTCCGTTTCAAGTTCGCTCCCTCCGTTTTGCTATGTATAGAGTGTAGAGTGTTCCTTCGCACGCACCGATTAGTCCGCTTTTTAATGAAAGTGCGAGAAGGTAGCTCGACCGAAATTTACTCAACTCCGAAAGGCGGCGATTTGTACCCTTCTTCCTTTCATCCTTTTTTCTCGTCTTGGTTCTTTATGGCGCGATGAAAATTGAGTATCAAGATATCTGTCAAGAACGTAGCTCCGACTGAATCTATTGGAAAGCGTTTCAAATTTCATTCGACAGCTGTTCTCAGAAAACAATTGAATAAGATCAAATAATCGATTCTTCTTAGCAATAAATTTAATTAATTTTACTATTAAAATCTCTTTTTTACTTCTAGTTTACAATTAGTGCCACAATATAGTTTCAAATATTTCTCTTTCTTCTTTGAAACAACGATGTACCATAAACATTTCCACAATAATAAAGTAATGTGTTTAAAATAATAAAGAATTAATTCACTAAATAACGATCGTCAATTATTTGGCTCTAGCTATAAAAATGATGAAACACTGATTGTATGCGTTTTGAAGGAAGGCACTCCGTACATAGAGAGTGCGTACACCTCGCCTGCCAGTTTTGTCTTATAGGAAAGAGTAATCCCGCCATCCACTTTTCGTTCCCCCCGGGGATTTCGAGAATGCTTTTCCGCCCGGTCGACCGCCGCCACATCAAGTATGAATAAATATTAGAATTTTGCGGATAAGCACCGTTTTACGAGGCGATACTTGTTTCCGCGAGGACGACGCGGACGGATCGATCGAACGACCGCTTCCCGTCTTGTCTTCCTCCACCTCGACTTCTTCTTCCTCTCTTCTTCTTCTCAGCTCACGCCGATGGCGTACGGCACGTTCCGCCTATCAGCGTATTATTATATTTCAGTTCACTGGCTGGAATCGTGACCGATAGTTTTATAGAGAACATTTACGCCGCGCCCGTTTAAGCCTTGTTGTTCGCGCGAGCGTATTCATCTTAGCCGACTATGCGTGTATCGAGTTTCCGAATTTATCAATGTTTTGCGGAAATTTCTTTAGTTTTCGAATTTCTGCACAGAAAGAACGACTTTGTTGAGCGATCTAAAATTTTGCTGGGTACAGATCTGAAAATAATTTTGTTGGATCATCAAAATAATTTTGTTGAAATCTTAAAAATAATGAGCAATGCTGCAAAAAGTTTTAATATTTTAGCAACTAGTTTGAGCGTTTCGCATAATTATTACGATAGTTCAACAAAATTACTTTTTTTATCTGTATCCAGTTAAACTTTTAGATCTTCCACAAAACCGTTCTTTCCATGTGAAAAAGGAACAAAACGGACAATTAACTGTAGTTATTTCATAAATTCCTATTTCTTTCAGCACACAATGTTTTGGCACGCATATGTTTTTATTCGTTTTTTAAAAAACAATGATTCAATTACAAAATAATGGAATTAAATGATCGTCTATAAAAATGCGCAAGAAAAGAATTTGCGAGACATTCGTCGTAAGAAATGAATAAACTTCAGTGAAGGCAAATAACAGGAAGGGATGTTGTAGAGGGTGAGAAACGAGATTGATATCGCGGTTGATGTGGCGAAAAGGGATATTGGAAGACTAACACGCGGGCATAGGCAAAAATACACACACGTGAAAACGTTAATAAACACATACAAGGACGTAACTCTCTGGTCAAGATGGTCCCAGATGCGAGCAACGGGAATACATAATTACAATGTCCTCGTGCCTGGGGAGATTCTCTCTCGGAGGTTAGTTGACTCTACTCGGTAATCTAGACGATGTTACCCACGGGACAAGCGAGCAAACGAACAATGGGAAAAGTCGGAAGGAGATTGGGACGTTTATAGAGGGCTGTTCTTCTCGTGCCAAAATTTTCCCACTCGAGAATTGTACCAAACGAGGGCAGTAACGTAATTTTGCGATGCAATAATTCTTCGAGAAACGACAATAATCGATGCTTTAATTGGAATCTCTTCTCAACTTGGCCTTAATAGCGTTTTATCTGATATTCTGGTATCTTCAGATTAAGATATGTCATTGAGATAATACCTCATAAATAATATATAAATAATATATAACGCCGTTACATTTTTTTTTTTTTTAACAAAACGTCTTCATTGTCACTGGGACTCGCCGCTATTAATCTCAAATTACTTGAAACGGGCACGGGAGAGTCACTCAACTCGCAATTGCGGTGAGGAAAGTTCCGACGGAGCAAAAGAAGAATTTCGCGAAATCCTTCCTTTCTTTCTAACCGAAATCGTACCCGTTCTCTTCGAGCACGCCAATGGCCGCCGATGGTCGAACAGTTTTTTCCCCCCTTCACCCCAAACGACTTATCGGAGTCTTTCTGCAAGAGAGAGAGAGAGAGAGAAAAGAGAGAGATGCACCGCGACCGGTGCTCACGTGAATGGAACGACCCGCGTTGTCGAGTGCATCGAAAGCACCCCTGAAAATTGTAGCATCCTCGAAGCCACATGAGCGTTTCACGGTAGGACAAACGCGAGCCCGCATTCTACCTTCTACCTTTGTTTTGCTTGCTCAATCGCATGACAACGCAGTTCGAATCGTCGATCACGGAGGAGGAAACACGGATTTTTCCGTCCTGTGAAAGTGCTCGGTTCACGATTTCATTCAATCGAAGAGACACAGCAATGCAAAATGGGAGAGAAATTTAAGAGACAAGATATTTGATTTTTTTCTTGAACAAATAAACTTATAAACTTTGAATTGATAGCTCGTATAAATATGTGTTTTTGCATGTATACAATTTTCTGCTTCTAGAATACATGAACATAAAGGAATTGCAAATATTTTTTAAGGAAAGATTTTATATTATTTCACATATTTTTAATTTTTCGAAAATTAAAAGGCTAGATTCGCAAAAAGTTTATTATATAAATATATCCTTTGCACTTAAATACCAAGTTGATACGAAAAAGATTTATTATTCCTTTCGCATGAATAGCGACAATATCTCTGAATCTCGTCGATGTCATAACTGACGGTTTTATCACCCCGTTATAACCCACGCTATTAAACCTACGATTGTGCTGTAGAATCGTGCGGCAGCCGCGAAACTAATTAAACCACGCGATAAAAAAATATATATATATATCGCGTCGGGGTTGAATCCGCCGTTGTCGCCACATTTCGCCTTCACTTAATTACTAGTGAGGTGATAGCGGCGGCGAAAGTAACAAAGATTACATCACTATTGGGGAGATTAGAAGCGAATCGTAAGGACGGAAAAGGGGGAAATTAGGGGCGAAACGACCCGGATCGAGCTTTACGAGCTTAGCTCATATCGTATCACGTTTCCGCGATGTTCGTCGTACACACATCTAGTCCGCAGACAATACGATTCGCCGTCGGGATAAGACACATCCCCCTTCATCGCGAAGAGCGATGGCCGGCCGCACCGAGTCCTCGCACCCTCACGCCTTGTAACCAGCGGAACACACACGTTTCGTGAACATAACACACGTCGCGCTATCGCTTCGCACGTCATTTGACACCCTCTCATCCCTTCGCGCGACACCGAACCTTTAGGAGTTCGAAAAAAATTATTTTCGGATCGTACCATACACTGTAAAAAAATTTTGTGTAAATTTACACCTATTATAATAATAGGTATAAATATATAATAGGTGTAAATTTCCACGCGTTTGTAAATTTACAGTATGCAAGTAAAATTATTTCTCTAATTTGTAATTTTATTATCATTTTATTTGTAATTTTATTTGAAATGTTATATTATTTATGTAATTTTCCATATAAAATAAGATATATTTACACAATAATGGACAAGTCTACATTATTTTTGTAAAATTACAAAATTTTTGTAAAATAACATAATTTTTTTAAAATTACATGATTTGATAAATTTACTGCATTATTTATGTAATTTTACATCTATTATTTATGTAAATTTATCGACCTTTTTTACAATGTATTGAGAAAAGTGAATTGCAGCAAGACATCAAGATATTAAAACGAGATTTGTTCGAATTAATGAATATTCCTTCCTAAATAATGAATTACTCTATTGATACACTTATATCGATGTAACTCTCATTACTTTCAACAAGTATTTATTTATCTTCGTATGATTATTCGTTTTCTGTCGTATCCAATTTTGTTATAGTCACATAGTTATACGATTGTATACGGTTGTTATACGGTTGTTATACGGTTGCATAGTTATACGATTGTTTCATCCAAGAACTAGTTCTTCGAACGTCACGTCGAATTCCGCCGCCTGGCGCGGATTTGCGTATTCGACACACGCAAATCCCCGGCTTACGCACGACGGAACAGGAGCGAGAGATGCGCAATGGTACAAGCTTATCTCAGAAAGCGGGAAACGCAATAGAAGTAATAACATCCCTTATTACGATGTTACACGCGATATGGGATCGTGAGTTTGTGTTTCACAAACGTTACTCACACTTAGCTTCGCCAGCCTGTTTATACATTTGTATTATCTACGTATGTGCGTATACATATTTGTATTATCTATGTATACGTACGTATGCATGCATGCATGCGCGTGTACACATAAGCGCTGTACATCGTGAAATGCATTACGTATCAATAGGAATGTACAAACTTGCCCCTTGTGCGACAATGTTGTATGTATGCGACAGTGTTGTATGCGTGATGCACTCTCTGACCTTGCGAGTGTTGCTGCTCTTTGTGTATTAATATGTACATATCTGTCTGTGTATGCGAATGTATGCGTATATTGCTTAATGTAACGGTAGATTGTATACATGAACAAAGGAATGCCGCTTCTAGGCGCATTCGAGTGCATAGCGTGTACGCGTGATGCGTATTACATCGATAAGCTGCGCTTACTCGCTTGGTTAATATTATATGGATGTGCATGTGAGCGTACGCGGATGCATTACAGGACCGCGCATTATGTTTACACGCGTTAGATGCGCGCGTTTATGCGCAACGCTCGAGTTTGCGAACAAGGAAACAGGCATTCAAACACGTTACGTTCATTAACTGCGCGCGCGGTTATCGCATAAATGAAGAAATAACAATTCTTGCAACCGTAATTAGAAAAACAAAACTCATTAGAACTATACCTAAAATTATGTAGAAAGTTAGAAGCAAGGAGCTGTGTAGCTATTAAGATATTCTCGTTCTCGAAACTCTGGTGTGTTAATTTAATGTAAAACATTAAATTAACAACAAAGCTATTCTTGTTTAATACATTGCAAGAAATAGCATTGAAATGCTGTTTTGTCATTGGGAGTTAAACATAAAGACATTAATATTTAATTGAAGGATTAACAATAGCGCTGATTACATATGCAACTGCATTTTACTTGGTTAGAGAAGCAGAATGATAATGAACATTAAAAAAAATTTTCCAGTACCGACCAGTACCGACCCGCGTGCATTATACAATATCGCGCGGATGCATAAACAATTGACGTGGCGGAGTTAATAATAAAATCTACACCTCCCGTGACCTCGCCGGTCAATCAATACGATATTTGCGATATAAATTCAGTACATTTGATATCGAAAAAATTTCGGCTTGAAATCAATTTGAAACTTGTGTGATAACTCGTATTTTATTTTACGCCACACAGAGCAAAATAAAATTTACCTCTTGTAGATTGAGAATACAAGTTGCATTGTAGTAATATTTATCGATTTTTAAATAGAAAGTCCAACTCTATAAAAGAATTTCATTGAAGTAAACATGAAAGCGCAACTCGCGTAAAAATTGTGATTCTGCATCAATGCTCGAACAACAAAAACAGTGATGTATATCGATATTTAAAAAAAGGTAGCAACAGAACAAGCCACTCTCAATAATAATGTAATACATAGGTTTTAAATTACTCACGAAACGCGTATATGAATGAAATTCACGCATACGTTCGCATTAAATTATCTAGACAGAGAGCAGTATGTATACATATCGAATGAAACCGCAATAAAAACGAGAATTAAATTAAAACTCAGAATTTTTAATATAAAATTAAAAACGCAAATGTTGTTAAAGTGAAACCCACTTAAACAAAAAATAAATATTTATTTTATTACTTGCAATTTATTTAGCGAGAATTCGTTCATTAATAAAATTTCCTAAATGTAGCTGATAAAATTTGCTAAATATATTGTATTTATGAATACGAATTTGTTGAAGATAATTTAAGACGATATATGATGTACGCATCGCTTACATATTTTATATACAAATACTATTACTTTGGGCATGATGTTTTGATATTTCCAAATACACGCAATTGTACGCCCTTGATAATATAATACATCCAGATGAAAGCACGCATGCACTCGTGTAATTGTGGCGGAGGGTTGATAAATTCGCCGGAAGGAAGTCGCAAAAGGGTTTCGACTGCGTACCTCGCTGCATCGAAAACTTGAGATTTCGCTGATTGTGGGGACGAATCGCGAACGAAGGGCTGACATCCAAAGGGCTCGTTGCTAATAAAATTTACTCTTACGCGGAATGAGAGCTTTACCCTTGGCAAGGCACAAAACTGGCAGGGTGAATTTTTGGGAGGGATTGTCGTAACGTCACTGATGTGTGTAATAATGATGCAGACCGCAGATTACTTTCGCAACGGCCTGTTATTCGCTAGAGCGACATCGAGGGTTGTACATTAATGTCAAGGGTATAAAGACGAAAATGAAA
Source organism: Cephalotes varians (assembly GCA_037157785.1). Classification (NCBI taxonomy): domain Eukaryota; kingdom Metazoa; phylum Arthropoda; class Insecta; order Hymenoptera; family Formicidae; genus Cephalotes; species Cephalotes varians. The sequence continues at coordinate 479,772 of JANQDE010000038.1, read as the reverse complement.
GATGAAAGATGAAAATTAATATTTCGATGATAAGTTACAGACAAATTTATTACGCTTTGTAAAAAGATTATTTAAATTGTAATACTTTTGTTATTATTTTTATAACGTTTAAAGATGAAAAAATTGTTAAATATATATTGTATTTTAATAGCTTATATAGCATAAAATTAACGATATTAATTTTAGAATATTAATTTGAGAGAGAGGCCCAGCTAGTCTAAATGTTTTATTAATCATTTTATCTTTTACTTGTTGCATATCAATATCGAAATATTGTAGTCACATGTTTTTATTTTTTTTTGGTTAATGCGCGTTTTATCACATCGCTTTTATAAAGCGTACGTATTGCTGAAGAATAAATCTTGATAATTCGAGCAGATTTTTTTATTCTTCTCAGCTTTATTAATGTCTTGTGAAGAGTACGTTTCATATACTGATGGACGAAAAGTGTTCTGAACAATCAGAGTTGAAACTCTGTCGCCATTTTGAGATTCTCCATTGAAGAAGCATCTTATTTGAATTTGCTTTTGTCTCGAACGTAGAGCTCAATTATTGCTTGGCGAAGCGAAGGATTCCATTCGTGATCATAAAAAAGGATACAAATGACTTTTTCTTTTTTATCGTTTTGTCCATCAAGAGTTGAACGGTTTTACGATTGTCACGGAAAATCCGTTTCCCGTTTCCGACGAACAGTGCAGATTCCTTAATCTTCCTGCGCCTTCAGCATCTTTTAAAAATTAGAAAGGTAATAAATGAATGCTTTAATCGTTGAGTCATAACACTGCGAAGAATTTATCGCGTCTACAAAGTTTTACGGATATCATATCCTTATTTCTTCGCATCGTTTTATGAAATTAAATCTCAAGAATTAATGCATAGTACATTTAAAATTAATATTTTAGAGTATAATAAGAAATATTACGAAAACAATGTTTGCTGCCAACTAGCAGATTTAACAAATAACTTTGTGAAACGCTTGCGAATCTAAGCATTAATTATTTCTCAACTAATATGTAGCCAAACATACTTAAATCCATAATCGAATAATCTGTCCCGTGATTTCTCTTTCATTTACAAATTTATTTGTAATTCGCGTTTAATTAAATGGTCTGCGTTTATAAATTATAGCGAAGCGTGAAGATGGATATGAAAAAAATTGCATATTGCGATTTCTCTCCAAATCGATTTCTCGTATAAATCACGTTTGAGGTTCCACACGCCATTAAAAAGTTTCCGCTTCGATTGCGCTGCAAATAAATATCGATAATCCCGAATTTTCTGGCAGGCTCTCAAAATAATTTCACGACTGGGGGCGGTTTATCCTGGAGCGATCGAGCAAAGGCGCGATGAGTTCTCGAGGATGGTAGTGTGCGACCTAACCCGCGGAGGAACGCTAGTGCTGTAAGAGGATGGCGAGGAAACGTAGGGGCACGAGGAGGCTTGATGGAAGTTTACAGCTGTTTGCGTCGGATATCGATGATCGCGAGGGAGGCGGCGATGCAATAAAAAGCGAGCGAGCGAGCACGACGTTGCGGGAGACGGAAAAGAAATTTGCCTCTAAATTCCGCCGCTGCGTAAGGGGATGGCGTGAGGGGTGGTCTCCGACAAACCCCGCTGCTGAACCACCGCCCTCGGCCCGGAATAAGTAGATCGAGATTCGAAGCGCGCCTTTGCTGACGCTACTCGGCTGGATGCCGCTGGAACGCAATAGAATCCCTTCCACCAGAATCCTTCAGGATACCGCGATATCGCGGCTAAACGAAGCGCTTTCCGACTGATTTATCCACTCGATCGCTCAGCCTCCCCTCCGTCCTTCCGTCTATACTCCTCTACCGCCCTCCACTCTCCGACTGTCTCTGCATTCTCTTTTGGCGCGGCGCGACTTCGCGGAGAATTTTTCTTTCTTGCAAAGAGTAGCTCCAAAGAAAATTTAAGTCCATAGAGCGCCTGTAAAGTATGTCGGTATTCCGTCGTGCGGAAAATGTTTCGACGCAGAAATATCGAAGGAGAGAGAATGGATGGAAAGTCGTGTTCGATAAAAACGACTGAGCGACTAGGAGAAATTCCTGACAATCATGTGTCTCTTAAGCTACGAGATCGAAATATATATATTTTCTGCGACTATTGACACTTATTTCGATCGTGTTTGAATTGTATGAATGTAGAATGAAAATTATGATCTTAAATGAATTAAATAATTTTTTTCTAGTGCAACATTTATTGATATATTATTGGCAGCATGCGTTTAAACATGACGACGGGATATAAACCGACTTTATAATTTTCCATAAAAATTTGCACGTGTGTGCAAACTCACCATAGAACCGTTTGCTATTGCTTTCATCGATCGCACAAAACAATTCTCGCGTTACTTTCTTCGGCTTTCCGATTGACGATATTGACAGAATCGGGTGATGCCTCAATCCACGCGGTTTACTCTGCTCGGCGAAAACGTTTTCGCAGTCCGTAAAGCAGACATCGGCCGAGCCCGATAGTCGGCGAATCGCCGGATTTATAATATATCCGCCGACGGAATCTGAATTACTTTAGAGGCGCGGGCAAACCTCTTTGATTCTGGATTCCGTGAGACTCCGTTGCCCAACAAATCGCCAGTAATACGAGAACTGAAAGAGTCGGGGCGTGAACACGGAGGAAGAAGCGTGTATGTATCCGCCGGCGTTGCTTTTTTCGTTACCCGCCTATTTTCGCCGCCACAAATCATTCGACGCCCAGGAAAATGTGTTTCTTCGACGTGGCTAGACCCGCATTAAAGCGAATCCTCAGGGACGGTTTTTGAATTTTTCAATGTTAACGCTGAAACGCTGTCAACGTTGAATTTTTCAATAATAATTCTTTATTAACGTAGTAGAGCATCATTTAAATCGTATTTTCACACCATCGGAACATTGTTGAATTATAAATTATTTTTATTTAAAAAAAATTTTTTAAATAAGGAAGATAGTATCAAGATCTTAAAATTTGTATTGTGCGCAAGATATTTTTTTATGCATCACAAATAAGCAAATTTTCCGCTAATTTTTTGTGGAATATATTTTTTTAAAATTTGTGACAGTTTTTATTTCTTTTCAGTTTTAAAGAAATTCAGAATCAAAATGAACAATTACACGAAAAAAATGATATATTAATTAGTTAACAGCAACTTAATTGAAAATAATCTTATTAATTCAATGAAACAAATATCTTGTTTTAATAAGGTCTTATTTTATTAATATTATTAATATTATTATTATTGAATATAGATTAGATTGTTGTTAGCTGTAAAGCTGAATATTGTTAATACAACATTATTTTTCTTTCGTGTATAACATTGTTGTTGATATTTATTTCTTAAAACTATAAAATTTCTCTTTTCAAAATTACAAGTTTTCTTTATAACTAATTCTTTCTTAACCACTTACAAAGTGATTCCTGCCGATTTTTTTATCGTAACTAATGGGGGTTTGATGCCCTGTGATGTCCGTGCAACGTTTGTGCTTCACACGTTTGTAAACCCATTAACGGATTTAAGACGGTCTCCAGTTGCCTCTACTAGTGACCGCCGTTTTTCTCACTTATATACCGGAAGAAAGATTTATGGGCCACTAAATGATTCTACGGAATTTAATTGCCACTTTATTATTATGGTATATGCTTAGGCACACTATGGGATAAACAGTAAAATTTGAAGAGCGATCTTCTTCAAAAGATAGAGTTATCATACTCTGTAGAAGTTTTCAAGCCCAATTTGTGTGATATTAATTTGTATAATTTTTTTAACTTTTCAATATATATATTGTTATATATACATCCAATGATAAAGATAAAATATCTTTTTATATTTAATTAAGAAATTTTCACGTGAAACATTTTCAATTAAAAAGTTAGATTCATTTTTTTATCAAGAAATTTATGAATATTTTGTATAAAGATAGATTTAAAAATAAATAATTTTAATTAATAAAAATGGAATAAATTTTCTGTTACTTTTGCATTACAAATATGTACATTGCAATTAAAAGTTTCAGAAATTATATTATAACATTTTAGAATTGATGTTGATTCTAAATATCGATATAATTTTTCTAGTATTGATAAAGAGAAAATAAACGTAAATAATAAATGCAACGAATGTTTATAAACATCGAAATTGGCAATATATCGGATAAAAGCTGTGTAAACTGCGTATATTAGAATCCGATATTACACTGAGAGGTCTTTTTAATTAACAAAGTGAGAGGATTGCTGACGATTTTTCCACAACAGAAATACTTCAAAAGTCCCTTCAGTAAAAAGCGTTTATAGCATCTTGGCACGGATTGCTTTTCCGCGTTAAGAACTATATTTCGAGCACACTTTAAACACACTTGATTTATCACGAGTCATAATTCTTTCACAAATTTTCGCAAGAATAAACGTTATATAATAAGATTTATCAAGAATGCGACTGTTACATTTCATTTCTTTTCTTTTCTTCGGGAAAAATATAAAATAATATTAATAAAATACAAACAACATCTTATTAAAACAAGATGGCGTATTCGTTTCATTAATACTGTCATTGAATTAACAAGATTATTTAATTAAGTTGCTGTTAGCTAATTTGCTAGCACTGATTTATTAACATCTTATTTATAATAATAATTTCCAAAAAATATTTTCTCCATATTTTTAAAATTGATACTTAAACTCGATTTTTGTAGCAATTGGTTATTTCGTTTGTACTTACACATATGTTTCGTTTGTCCTTACACATATGTTTCCATTGAAGATTCTCTAATTTATAAAAAATAATCTAGAAACATAATAATTTGAAAAGAGAAAAACATACAAAAAAGATACAAGAATACATTTTTTTAACGAGTTTTTTATAGTTTATAGTTTGACGTTTTTTTTAATCGTTCTTATCTTTCCTAACACTTTCGTTTAATTTAGCTAAAAATATCGTGAACTGAAGAGAAATGGAATCCATGCGAGTGAAGAGATTCTAAAGAGTATATAAGAAATATGGAAAAACGGTTCTTCGTAAGCTCCATCTGGAGTATCTCTGGAGAGCTTTAAACGTCTAGGCGGTTCATTGACATAGCATTAATAACACGCGCTGTCACGGATGTCGACGACCGGATCAACAAAGTCGACAACACGCGATGACGTTGCTTCTTAATTGCCGGAACGCGAGCGCCTCAACTAATTACGCGCTGTATGTAAAATGTTTAGACGCATCTGTTTCTGAGCCGCGATGAGTCAAGCATTTTCGTAGGCTCTTAAACGCGATGACGCTTAATTTTTTTATGCATAATTAATACACAATCCCAAATTCATTTTAATTTCTAAGCTTTTTTTATTGGTAGTAGAAAATGTTAATTATATGAAACTTTCAAATTTTGATTATGACACATCCATAAATTATACAACAAATATTAAAGATATTTAAACAATAATAAATTTAACAAGATCATATAAGCGAATAAAGAACAATTAAGAAAACAGCCAATGACGGTCAAGGTCTGAATTTTGGTTGTCCAATAATATTTATATATATAAATTCAAACTTTCAGTCTGAATTGCGCGCCATATACTTTCGGACTTTCAATGCAATCCTAAAATCGAAACTAGATTGAAAATATCATCGAATTATATTAATCGGCAATATGGTCCTATTAATATATCTTAAAAATTATAAAGAATTTTATTGCGAAAAATATTACTTCAGCCAAGGTTTGAACTTGAAATCTTCCTGATTTTCCGGGACAGGCGTCTTATCCAACTCGATCATCGAGATATTTTGCTTAAGATATATAATATCGAAACTGGGAAACTTCCAAAGAAACTTACAATAGTGCGAGCGACGCGTGCATTCATGAGCAAAAGGTTTAACGTGCGGAAAGAGATCGCAGGAGCGGAGGCTCGCGGTGATTTGGATTCAGCCGCGGTATTATCGTTCTAGTCTATGTACGGTATTGCTGTCGGCAGGAGTAATAGTTAAGGACAATGGAATCTCGCGTAGCGATAGCGGCGGCGGCGGCGACCGTTGACGGCCAGCTGATATAACGTATACGTTACTGCGGGTGACGGACAATAGCTGGTAATTAATTACCTACAAAGTACAGAGAGAGAGCTGCATTGTAGTCTGTATCTGGTATTTATCTTGAAACATCAACAATGCACCGAGAGACGCCGGCGCGAGTGGTGTAGCGAGGTGCCGCGTGCGCGAGAGGAAGAGAAAGATATAAGCGAGCGCGAGAGGAATCTCCGCGCTTACAAAGGGATTACCGCCGTAAGTAACGCAGCATCCAACGTGCGTATTCGCCATCGTTTACGTACTGTTCCCCGTTACTTGCTCCTAGTTCCCGGGATCTTGCTTCTGGGATTTTCCATCAGACGTTGTGGCTTGCCGCTTTTAATATTTGAAAGATAATACTTATCCGTGTATTTATAATATATACTATCGCTCAAAAGATTGGAGCATCTCTAAATTTTGAAAAGAAAGTTTAATCAACTTTAATCAACTTATTTACTAACTTTCTAAATGTGTACGAAAGTTTATATTGATATTTTCAATAAAATAATTATGCAAAGATGTTTTTATCTAAAAGATAGAGTGCTCTAAATTTTTAAACGATAGTGTATATATGCATATTTTTCCAAATCGCGAATATCTCGTAGAAGAGAGAAATAAGAAATTAGTCTTCTGTTAGAAATTAGTCATTTGATAATTATAATAATCATTGCATATTTTGATCTTTTGGATTGTAGGTTTGTTTTTTACTAATTTACTATATTTCTTTCTCTCTTATATTACATCTACGAGTATACTCTGAGTTTCAACTATTCTTACTAATAACAATCATATGCAAATTATCCATTTACCCATTTGACGATATGTATTATGATTTTTATAATAAAATTCTCTTTTTTCATTTTAATGATACCGATCATACTTATTATATTCAGCTCGTTTTCATTAGTCATTGCTTGAATTTTCATTAGTCAGTGTTTGAATTTTTTGAAATTGTATTGCTATCCGTAAAAATTAAATAAATAAATAAAATAAAATAAATTTATTTATTACTCGATAAAAATCGGTCTTGTAAGAAAAATTCTATAATTTTGAAGCTGTAAAATATAACTAAAATAACTTGACCTAATCTCCTTTTAACCTAACGAAAATGGATTCTCGTTCATCGAGGAAATTCTTGTAATGTGTTCTCGAATAAGAAAAGGGTCGGAAGTGTCGTTGTATGTGGAACGACGCATTCCCAGAATGTACCTCCAGTACATCGTCGATTCGCAAGAGGTACATATGTAACTGTAGCTAAGGGTCGGAAATTCTCGTCGCATTACCGGCCAATCGTGTGCACGGTCCGTCGTCTGGTACGCCTAATGCACGGCACCTAATGCAGTCGTGTTTCGTGCGAGGTACTCACCCTCGTTTCAACCCTCTCCATGTTACCGCAAGCTCGGAACACGAACGGTCAGATTGAAATCAGAGTCCGCGATGGGGTAAAACGGCTCGTGCCTTACGGAGTAAAAGGGATGGCGTATCGTTCTGAATCGGCAACATCATTTGTTCTGAGTTTATCCTTTCGAGAATACGTCAATTGATTAATCGATTAAAGTAATCTTTTGACAATATATATTTAGCTAATGCAATCAATTTTGAAAAAAGTAAGGTATATATAATAAGATAATTATTATATTAGAACATGAAAACAGAATGAGGAAATGAAATATTTCTAGAATTGAAAATTATTATATTTTAGTAAGAATAATATCTCTTGTGATAATATTGTACATGATGATTTTAATAATAAATTAATTTTTTGTATATATAATATATATATTACACTTTTATAGATATGATATATAATTATTATATATATATATATATATATATAAATTTTATACAATTATGTGACATAAATCTAACATACATATTTTTGTTTTTTTCTAGGTAAGTCCATCTTGCGAGTTTTTTCTGCACACATCCAAATAAGTTCCAGATAAATATCTATCTCATCAAAATGCGGTAAGACAAGAATGATTATTTCCGAAAGTAAAATCTGTCATGCGTTCTTTTGGCAATCACAAGTAATCTTGCTATTCCTCAAATGCTAGTCTTGTTATACAATACAAAATTTCTCCGTTACAAACTTTTGCAACAAACTTTATAATGTGTAATAGCATTAGAACTTCTAATCTTTCTTTCGAAACTTGTGATAATTTGGTTGTTAGACATAGAAATGTCATTCCGATAAAACGTGCACCGTTCCGACAGACTAGACATGTCCCGATCCATTTAAGGGTATCCTAATTGCGACGGCTGAGATCTGGGATGCGATCAACCCGGCACAGTGTTTCTTCGAGAGACACGAGGGTCGCCCGTTAGAAAATTGTGTACCATCCGATGCGGGACGCGTGTCGCCGCGGCGCGCCACAGCGCACGGAGAGAAGAGATGCAATCGGCCATGTAAAACAGGGCTGCTGCCAACGTACGTCCACCCTCTCTTCCCTTTCTTCCCTTGCCGCTTCTCTCTCTCTCTCTCTCTCTCTCTCTCTCT
>JANQDE010000038.1:442053-470859 GCA_037157785.1 Cephalotes varians | reverse complement strand
CTCTCTCTCTCTCTCGACCAGTGCAGCGTTGTATAGCGCACGAGTGTAGTCACGAACAGTCACGAAGGTGCGAGGGAGTAGACGGGGGACGACCTCCCGTCGTTCTTCTCTTCTTGTATTCCCCCTGAGCGATTAATCCTCCGGTCAGTACCGCGATTCCGATTTGATCTTGTGGCGCCTTTCGATACCTTGCTTCGTATTTATTAATCGGGGCGATAATTTGAGTATATTTTAAGATACGCGCACAAGGAGAACTTGATTCACCGCTCGATTTTCAGTTACAACTAACAGGTAGCATGCGACCAAATGAGATTTATTACCTCGTTGAAAAAGCAAGCTTTCATGCAAGTCATAGTTGATAATCTACGAAGGGAAAAGAACGAAACGCGTAACTCGTTCTATTAGTTTAATTTTGAAAATTTAAAACGTGGTCGAGTAACATAACAACACGAGCAAATAAAGTACAACTTATTATTAAACAATATGTATAAAAACATTATTTAGAATCGTTTGTTTGAAAAAAGATACATAATATTCTATTAAAAAAATACGTTATTATTGTCTCAATTTTCACACCGTCGCAATAAATTTTCGGGGCTATACTGGATAGAAAATATTTTCGATAAATTTGCCTTTTATTATCGAGAAGATAATATAAGTTTAAGATTTAAAAGTTGTTCACGTTAATTTAATTCCGTGGATAAGAAACGAACACTCGCGTGAATGCGACAATTATGGGACACTCAACGCGCGTCTCATACCCATCCTCTTCATCGCAATAGTTGGCGGCGGTCTCGTCTCGGGCGAAGGACTTTCGGGACAGACTTTGGCCACTCCATCCGTCGGCCTCGAAGTACCTTGGCCGCTTCCACCGTGTACGCGCTGGACTCGTTCCTGAGTGGCTTCGCGATTGGAGTACTTAAGTAGAACACGGCAGAAGCGTTAATGAATCTCTCTCGGGACTCGTCCGCGACGCAGGATCAATATCCTTCAACGGATCCTTCCTATCCTTCAATGGATTCCTTCTCCGTCGTGGAACAACGCCGATTGATTCACAAAAGGTTCAACCATGTTTTTCTTCGCAAATTTTATTTTTCAAAAACATGCTCTTTCTAGTGTTAAAGTGTCAAAAAGATTTGATAAGAGCAAGTTGTGAGTTTAATGCTTTTTATTGCGTAACGCTTGCATTTCGCATTAATTAGTACACATTGATCATCGTCACGTGCAATTTTCTGGTTAATCAAATCGTTTGTGATTTCGCTCTATCTTAAAAAAATAATGAAAAGAAGATTCAACAGCTGCGTGATATTTGAAAAGTATTTAGAATGTTTTCTATGATTTCATAACTAAGTGACTTTTCGTTTAGTCTAAGAATTTTTTCAAATATCGATAAGATGGACGAAGTAACGTATTGTAAACTGATTCCCAATTGTCAAGCTATCACCAGCCGGGCATTATATCATCCATTATATCCGATCCCGTTGTGACGCAGAATTATGATTCACGAGCAAAATATTTCGCCGACTGAAAGCACTTTTTCTTCGGCTTCCTCGACATTCTTGAAACGCCAGAGAAAATAAGGCTTTTTTGTACGTGTTTACGGGGGAGATCTCTTTCGCAAAGAGATGATTTGTGACGCCGGTTTTTTCTCCATTCCCAACAGGTTGCATGGCATGCCCGAAATCAATGATGGATTCTTGATCCGCGACCTCATATAATCAGTATTGGAAAGGATCGCTGATTGACATGGAAATTTATCATGTAGCTAATATTAGCATACTGTGTCGACATTATCCAATATCTTATTGATACTAAAATCATTGCATGTTGCTTTTTTTGTTATATGTAATGTATTTTGTCGTAAAGAAATGTACATTCACAAAGAATCTTATATCTTACTTTATTACGCATTATAGCTACATATATACGCCATATATTTGGAGAAAATAATATATCCAAAATTACTATAATTTTTTATTTAGATCAAACGCATTTTTAATGTAGTGAGAAAATTAATAAGCACTAAGATCTTCATTATTTTTTCTTTTTCAAAAAACATTATTATTATTATTATATTACATTTTTATAACAAAAGACAAAAAGACAATCTTTTACATAAATATATCAAACGTAACCCTGTAATTTATAATCATCTTTAAAAATATTATTTAGAAGATTGCGAAAGCTGTCGAAAATAAATTACAATTTCATGTCTGAGCAGTAAAGGATTATTTCAGCCCTTTTTGTTCCGAATGTTTTGTTTCGCTTAGAGAAGTACGGCGTTTATTCGCGACGCTTTTTTTTGTCGCGAGCGTTTTATCCCCCTGTCGTAAATATGTACCCTGCGTCCCCGTATTATGAGAGGATCGCAGAATCCTGCACACTGAGCGTATTGCAAGAACGAAGAAAAAAGAGCGAGAACGAAACCGTCCCCGTCTCTATATTGCGTTCGGTTCTCGCTCCTGCCTCACCTTACCCTCATCGCCCTGATTTTACAATCGGTACCCCGGTGCAGACCGATACTGCATTTTATCCCTCGAGGGTGAGTCGTCTCGAGGGGCGCCTGGACGATTTTATTGGATGTGACATTCCCACCCTGTGGGAGAGACCCTCGATCTTTCGCCCCATCCCTTCCGTTCGGACAGAAAAGGGCTTCAAATGGCTGCAATATCCGCTTGTATTGACTCCTGGAATTGGGAAGACCTTCTTGTGTCCACGGAGTTGTCTCATCTTCAACGCTTTGCTAACTCCTTCGCTCGTGCGTGGAATACATTTTTGTGTCAATTAGCATGTTCTTTCACAAATTATCCGTATTTATATAAAGTATTTACTGCTTGTTGATTGTGCATATAAAAGATTAATAAGGCACGTATGTACATTGTATACATTTCTTGGCAAGAAGATTGCGATAAACTGAATATAAAAATGCAAGATATATTCACTTTGTTAATAATCGTAATAATCAAACTGTGTAATTGCTTATTACTTAGATACTTGTGTCTTGATCTCTCTTTAAGAGAACATTAACTCCAAATGAATCAAAGAGATCATAAAAAGTGCATGTAACCGACTATTTACAAATAGCTGGTATCCCTATGTTAGATATCCATCCCTCGCTGTTTGTGTTGTTAGCGATCTAATGCTGTGTTTGTTAAAGTACAGATGGTCAAGTGCATACCGCTTCCAAGTGTCGTCCTGCCGGAAGGATTCCTAAGGGCGTCGTCTGGTGGGACGACTCGACACAGACTCGATCCGACGAAAGAGATTACGACCCTCTCTCACCCCTTGTTTGCCCTCCCTCGCGAGCCACGAGAGCCGAAATAACGTCTTCTACGCGGCGACGCGCGGCTACGGAGCTGTTAACGTCGCACTAAATCTTGTCGAGGGCGCGGAAGGGGAATTACGTTTTCGTTTAGGCACTTGGCCCGATGGATTGTAAATCGGAGTGGAGAAGCTTTCTTATAGAGTCTCGGGGATCCCTTTTCTCTTTCGCAATCCGCTTCCTGTCGCTGCAGTTTATGCGCTCGTCGCGTTACCCGATTATTTCTCGGACACTCGCATTATGCATTATGAATTGGAAATCATTTGGATAAGAGATTTGTGTGAATCTAAATTTTGAATCTTGCCTCGTTCTCATTTTTTTCTTGCGAAACATTTTTTTCTTATAAACATTAATTATATATCTTACAATTATTATTCCTTTTTCTTTTGTCACATTCTTATTTAACATTATTGCAAAAAGAGTGAAAAAGACTAATAAGATGTACTCGTCTTTCATTCATTTAAAAGTCTTGTCTCAATGCTCGAGTTTTTTGCTTTTGGAACGTTTTTAATGTAAGTGCTTCAAGATAATTCATCCCTTCCGCTGAAAATGCTGTTTATTTCAAGCGTGTCTTCGTTCGTAAAAGACATTGCGTAGCAGACATGAAGCGCTCCCTTCGTTTGGCTCACCGCCAAAAATCTAATATCTCTCAAAAAGGTCGAGATATATCATATTGGAGATGCATCCTACATTTTTTGCAGAAATAATTGGGTGGGTTTTGAATCGCCGTCTTTTTCGATTATAAATCACTCGGGTTTTTCGACGCTACCTCGCCAATTTTCCGTTTTGATGTTTTATCATTAGTCGAGTCTACGTCTTCCTCCTCGCTTTCGGCGAGGTCTTCGCGAATCTCTTTGTATCGCTTCACGCCTACAAATTTACATTCGTACGATCAGAGATATTATTTTGCATTCAATCGTCAGCGAAAAGAATCGCCGTGAGTGACGGTAATCTCAAATGTCATCATGTTACTTATGTTAATTAAGATCCCGTAGATCACGGTGGACAGCGCAATAACCCAGATTCAAACGTCGATGATTTAGGACACTATGCAAATGATACCTGGTGCGACAGGATGCAATGAAACTGTCAGGGTTTATCATCTTCCACCCTATGCTTCCCTTGCAATATCTTATCTATTCGAATGTAAATCCAAAGTTCGTATCGAGAGAAAGTACGCAAGTTCTTCGCATAATCGTAACACGCGTCGCATTCAGAAACGCAACTTTAATACATTTCTCACGATATATGTTTTAAATATATATATATATATATATATATATATATATATATATATATATATATATATGTATAAATATTATATAATATGATATTATATAATCAATCTCTGCATTAAATATAATAAATTTTTTAAATTAATTTTGCTTAATAAATTAACGTTAAAGATGATTGTGCACGCACGAAAATAGACGTTTATATGCGTCCGAATACCTACCGTGAGCAATGATTTACAGGTCTCTCAAGGATGGAGCCGTTCTCGCAGAGTCAAAAGAGCGTTTACCCGTCATTGTAGGACGATAAATCAAAACAAGTCGTCGCGTCGCTGCGACTGGCACTCCTCACGCTCACGAGAATGTATGCGAATGACACGGAGATGGAATTAGCGTAACACGTACTCACACTCGAAGGCTCGCGGAATCCTCCCGGGGTGGAAGAGTACGTGCCAAAGGCGGGGGACTGTCTTTTTTGACTGACTTGCGAGCGAGGTGAAACTGGCAAAAATACGAACAAGAACGAACGCGGCCCCGGCAGCCATCGTTTAAAGTATCGCCAGCGATTTATCATTGGCCGCATTAATGGCACCGGAATTCCGTGTATTCCATTTGTATCTGTCCCCCACTGGCCGACCCCCGAGCCGGAACTCTAACCTCGTGCCAAAAGAAACGGACCTGTTCGATCACCTCCTTCCCGTACCATCTTCTCCATCCCTCCTTGCGGCGGTAAAAGCCGCGTTATTAATTCAGGAAACGACGCCCAGCGCTGTTTCCACGTGGAGAGGGCGTCTCTCGGTCTTGCTACAGACACGTGTAACCTCGAGAAGAAATTTCTTTCTAAAATGATGACCTTTATCTAATCTTAGGAATCTTACGAATTTAAAAAGATTGATATTTATTTGATATTAATTTCGAATTTTAGAAGTAATAAAAATAACATAACTGATATTTTGTAATAAGTTAATTTCGTGATATGGCGGAAGTCAGTACAAAACTATCATAATGAAATTGTCATATTTTTTTAATCTTTATAAAAACAAATTTTTCTTAGTTGTTAAAGTATAAAAAAATAAAAAAAAATTGTAAGACTTAATTTTTTAATGTTTAAATAATTCGCAATATTTCACGTATATCATGTCAAGCACAAAAGGACGCTGCCTCTCCAAATTTTCCTTAAAAGGAAGATAATTACAATTTTACGCACCGGAGTGACTTAATTTTGAGAACATCTCTTTCTCTTTTTCTCTCTTTCTCTCTTTAGAAACACACTTCATGTGCAGTTGGGGAATGGACGCAGCATGGTCGGCTAGATTTCCCTCTGTGCATTTTCCAGCGAAGGGGAATGAAGGGCAAAGCGGTCGGCTGGCTTTTCTTTCGAGTGTGCGGGGAGCGAACCTGCTATATCCTGATTTCGCTCGAAGTGGAATCGGGCAGCCCGCGGACCATCTGTCCATTTCCTCAGAGAATGCTACCGTTCGCCTCGGGGAGTCTCGGCCGGCGCTCGAAATCGAAGCACAGGATCGACCTTCACCGAACCGAAGAGAGAGGGAGAGAGAGAGAGAGAAATTCGGCGATGATCTTCTCTTTTCTCTCTTCTCGTTCCGCTTCGAGTTTCGCTCTGCTCTCTTTCCCGTCCCGCTGTTTTTCTCATTTTGCGCGGATCGTCCTGGCGGTTTTGTTCCCGCTACGTATTTTCCACCCGCTTTTTATCCGGTACCGGATAAAAACGAAGTTTGATCGGGAGACGCGATTCTAGGGATATTAACCCGTTTACATCGACTGAACAAATAGACTACAGGTCACGGCGGTTCTGATTCTCGTTTGGCAAACAGCCCATATCGCCGATAGTACCTTATGAGATACTAAAATATAATCGTGTGCAACATAAGATTATATTACGACGTACAAGCGCGATTTTTCCAAGTGTATAGTATATCTATTTGTCATTCAATGATTCCGTCATGAAATAAGTTAAAAGTTTTTTATAGCATATAACATTGGGATGCATCCAACAGCTGTTTCTTCGAAAACCGAGAAAATGTATCTTCGCAAGATACTCAGATCGTCTACTAACGGTAGTAATAACGGCTTATATTTCGTTTCGCGAGGTTGATGTTGATAATGAAAAGATATACGCGCGAGCGATACTTTCTAAAAGTCCTTTAATTGATTAATTAGCCAACCGCTGGAAGTCTCGATTCTGTCCTTCGTCCCCCTCGAGAAATGGTCAAAGAAGCTTCGCTCTACGTTTTCTGTCGTTCAGACGTTATGAAGACAGATCGGTCTGATTTACATTGTGTTTAAAGTGATATAAATTAAATTTGTCTCTTGGAGAAGAATCGTTTGCAGAGATTTCGTGCATTCTGACATCCATTTCTTACGATGTCGTCGCCGCTAAATAAATCGGAACAGTATAATTTTGTTACAAGTGCTTGATTTGATCCGATAATATCCTAAAAAGATCAATTGTTTCATCGAATTCTACTGATTGCTTTCAGCAGCATTTAAAATCAGAGTTAATCAAAGATCCAAATACGACGTTGCCGTTATCGATGAGATTTCTCAGCAGTAATCTAATATTCTAAATTAATAATCTTCAATTCTGGATAGAAACTAGATCCTGATAGCGTTACCGTTGATAGCGTGAAAGCAAAAGCAAATATCGAATTTAATATCAACCAATTTTGTAAAGTTTTACCTGCCAGCTGCAATAACGCAGCGCGCAGTGACGCATAATATTTACATTACATTTAATGAAACGTTAAACTCTTGAACAAAATACGCGTGAAAATAAAAAATATAGATGCGAGGCGAATTTGTTGAAGCCGAGCGGGGAGAGTAACGCGGGCATGGTTTGAGGGAGCCAGTTTGTTTAATCCGACAAGTGTCGGTAAATATGGACGACAAATAAAAGACTGTGGAGCGAAAATTTTACAGCGCGCACACATAGGAGGTGGGACCAAAATTATACAACAATAGAATGCTTGTTGGAAGCCCGACGCCAACGCGGATGGAAATTCAGCTTTAATATTTCTTTTGTGCCCGGTTAGACATCTCCCACCTTTCCCTCGGGGTCGAGCGAGTGGGCGCCCAACCCAATTATGTAAATTCGCGATTACATAATTAAACAGTTACCACAACGATGGGGGAGAAGCATGAAATTCTTCGTTCCTGCCTCTCTTCCTGCCTCTCGTACTAGATTTTCTCCCCGTCGTAGATATTTTGACAAATCTGGCACCGCTCATGTCTCTTAGCTTTATCCTCTTGAAAAAGAAAAAAATATGTCAATCTCTGAATAATTTTGTTTCCAGTCAATCACGTTTCACGGTGGATGTCCTCCAAACATCGTGTTTTAGCCAGTGGATGAAAAACCTGCACATTTTTCAGGCCATGAATGTTTTTTCTTGTTTGACAAACTGACAAGAGTGTCAATCTCTCGTCATCAAGAAAAATAGAGCACTAGGGTTGATGATCTAAGCGCGAACGACCTGTTCCTGCTCTTTTTCTTTCTGTGCTATACCTTTTGTCTCACACCTTGTGCAAATTATTACGGATAATCGCGCAGACGTCGTTTTCCGCGTTACATGAAGCAAGTAACCGCGTAAAGCGTTAACTACAGATATAGAATGAGATAATGAGACCATCAGTTTAGAATTTACATCAAAGAACCTTGTAGTAAAAAGACATAAATATTACGTATTATAGTACGTATTATATTTATTGAAATTAAAAATATTCTTCTATGAATTTGCCAGCGATGTATTTTCTCAAAATATTGATTATTATTATTTTTACATCGCGCTCTTTACGAATAAACGCCATCGCGAGCGGTGCGATGTTGGATTCGCACGATCCATTTCGCTACCGCGATGAAAGAGAAGAGGAGATACGGTTTGGAAGAGATGTACGCGCGTATAAAGGCGTCATAATTTTCCCATGAAAGACGATGCAACGATCGCGCGCTCGTAAAAAAATACGAACGTAAGACAAGCCGCTTGTTTTTTTAATCTTTACCGTCTATCTTTGACTTAAATTCGGATAATAGGTTATCTAACGACGGGCCGAGCGTCGAGGGCCTCGCGATCCGGCTTTATTGCTTCTTAATCCCTACGCAGTTTCTATTTATTTTCCGCGTTCCCTCCTGGACTCCGCTCTTTTATCGACTCGTAATTTACACGTTATCGCTGTCAGGAACGGCCTCGAACTGGACTGACGGCTTATATTTGCGCACCTCTCAACCATGATTGCTACGGACATTCCTCAAACAGGTATTTTAATCTCTGCTACAACCGTTATTTGGACATTTCCCGGGATTTGGGGGACGCCTTTAGCGTTACTTGTACAAATTGTCATTTCGCATTAGTTTGGATTAAGGATAATCATTTTATTTCGTCTGGAATCGAACCGTGACGAGGGCCGAAAAGTGCCTACTTAGCTCATTAAGTGATATGTTGTCATATTACATGTTGTCATTATAATATTAGTATAATCTTAAAACATATACGTTCAACATATATTAACAGCAATATTAAAACAGTTGTTATTAAAAATATTTATACGAAAAGAAAGTTTTGCTGAAATATCTAAAAATTTAACTTTAATAATTATGTTTCTAAACGTTTTAAATATTTTTGACAATGTTGCAAAATTTTAACATTAATGTTTTAATATTCTAGTAACAGTTTGAATCTTACATAATTATTTTGATGATCCAAACAAAAATATTTTAGAAATAGTTTTTAGAGAGATCTGTATCTAACTAAATTTTTAAATACTTTAATAAAATCGTTTTTCCGAGTAATAATATTTTCAACAATATAAATTACACACACAAAGATACACACACACACACACACACACACACACACACACACACACACACACACACACACACGCACACACACACACACACGATATTAATTATGCTTTTATAACAAAAAAGGTCTTAATTTTTTAAAATTATAATATAATATAGACGTTCACGCTAATTTACGCTAAGTTATAACATTTGCAAATTAACTAATTAATACTTTTAGATCTATTTTATTAGCACAATTTTATATGAAGTTTAATTATATTAAAATAACACAATTAAAAAAGCAAAAAAAATTCTTATCGATCAAAGCGGATTTTGATGCCTAATATTTGTTTGTGTGAATCTTACATATTAAAATAATATTTACTAGTTACTTTAATAATAATTAGAAAAAGGAATCTTCATCTCTCTCTTTTTCTCTCTTTTTTTCTTTTCGTGTCAAAATAAAAAAATTAATTTTAGGCGTAAATAGAAAGGATCATAATTAATAATTTGTTATCATCTCGAAAAAAACTGGTATCATAAGAAAGAATTAACGATGAAAATATTTGTATTCTTGTACAAAGTGTTTCTTTTGTAATCACGTACGGGATATCGATCGATATCCTGGACGTTGATCCTTGTCTAAGTCGGCGCGATTGCCGAGGATGAGCGCCGCCCGACTCACCTGCCGAGTATGCGTACCTGTGCGTTCCTTTTGCTACCTAGGTGGTCCGGTCCGCGTACACGGGAGATCATTTTTTAAAAGAGTTTTCAGTTCAGCGTGCACGCGGCGCGCGCGAGCTTTATTCTTCATTATGTCCGGTTATCCATCTTCGAGCTTGCTGGTCGTTTTTTCGGTCGGCGCGGGCGAGAGGGAGAGAGACAGAGAGATAGGAAGGGCAAAAGAGAACGAGAGGAAGAAAAGAAAAAAAGAAGCGAAGGCTGGCTTTCGTTAGAATACTGTCTAAACCGACCACGCGCTTTCCCACATGAGGCAATTTTATTGCCTTCGCGATGGTAGTATTAAAAAGCGCCGGTAATAACATCATACGATACACTCGGCATTCACTTAGCAGTTAACGCGGTTTGGCTTATAAGAAGCTTATTACTCGCGGAACTTAACGTGAAAACGAGAGAAGAAACTACATTGCGATTAGCAACAGTGATTTCCCGTGAATCACGTGATTTCTGTGAAGTACTTCATTATTCAGACTACATTCCTTCTTCTCTCGTGCAACGCATTAAAACAGATTCAAGGATTTTTTATCATATGCTCCTTTGTGACTTTTTTCATATGCTGTATTCTTTATGCGACTGAAACGTTAGTGTTTTAAAATGCAGAAATATTTTACGTATTTTTACTCTTATGCTCGCAAGCGCGTGCTTTATATAAAAATATTTATAATATTCTCTTATAATATATTAAATAAAATATATTCTATGCTTTTTCCATAAATGATTTTAAACATTTATTTTTTTAAGAAGTTTTTAACGTCCCCATGTCAAGAATCTGTTGGTCCGCAGCAAATGCAATATCGATGCGAATTGTTCTCGTACACCTCGACACGCGCCGCGCGTTTCGACGTCGCGGCGCCGCGCCGGCTGGTTTAAAAGGAATTTTTTTTAAAGGCTAGTCGGAGCACGAACGCCCGGGGACAGACGAAATTGCAGATAATTTGTAATTGTGGCGGTGCATAGCGAAAGAGGGAAGGGGTGAGGGAAATACAAGAGGATGGAGATAGAGTCAAAGAGCGAACGAGAACGTACGAAGGAGAAACGAACNTTTTAATAAATATATGATATGTGACTCTTTACTATCAATAAATCAGAAAACCATCGATTTTTTCTAATTCGGACGGAAAAAAAAATAAAAAAAAAAAAAAAAAATGGAACAAAGGAAAAAATGCGAACGAGACAGTTGTTTTCCGACGTAAACGAAATTACAAGGAAGCTAACCCGCGCGATGCGGACTCAATGGCCGTCGAAAACGTTCCCCGCTTTCATAGTCGCGGTCTCGTTCCACTCGTCCCTTTTCCTTCCTGTCTCTGTTTCTACCCCGCTTTCTCCGGCTTTTACAGCACCATAATTTCGCGTATTAGGCCGCCCGCGATTCGCATCCCATTGCGAGACAATTAGCATAAATTATGAAACGATTTGTACTCCGATGCAAGCTTTGAAAATAAGCAGGAAACATCTGACATAAAACGGATAATCCCAATTAAATAAAGAATTGTAATAAAGAACGTTAATTTCTGCAAAGATGCCAAAAACGTCACTCGTTATCCTTAAAGGGATCCTAAAATCGACTGTTTTACCAACAAAATGCGATTTTTTAAAAACGCTATTTTTCTAATTGTCTTTACAGATTTTAAGATTCTTTTTTACAATGAACAATAAACAATTACAAAGAATACACTTGATTTTACAAGAAAAACGACAAAGAAGCCGATAACAAAAGTGTAATTTTTCAATTTTTTGTCATTTTTCTTATAAAATCAACCGGTGTATCCTTATAATTTTATAATTTAATTGCTTATAATTTTTTGTGGAAAAAGATTTTAAAATCTGTAAAGGCAAAAATAGCGTTTTTAAAAAATTGCATTCTGTTGATAAAACAAACGATTTTAGGATCCCTTTAATAGGGACTTTACACGGTCAATAATACTGTCAATATTGTTATAAATATTAACATCATTATTAATTTTGTGTAGTTAATATTGGTGAATTATTGTAGAATATCGTTTGTGGTCCGGATTTCTTGATTCTCGAGCATCAGTATCGTTTTACAGGAGATAGTCCCTAAAATATTTGTTGATACTGACAGTATTATTGACTATGTAAGGTTCCTGTAAGGAATATCATAAAATAGATATTTTTTTGAAGCACGCAAACACGCTGCAATAAACAGTGTAATGTTACGAGAACTGCAATCTGGTTTATCTACACACTAATATATAGTTTTGTATAATATTGTATAATGATAAACTGTGTAAGTCGACGAGCGTTGCCTCTTCCTCTTGAACCAGTTTTTTTCTCTTGAAAATCAATATTGACTTCATCTATCGAAAACTAGATTAGTAACAGAAATTGATATATTTCTGTTTGACTTTTTGGAGTTTCGTATTTTTAGAGATATGTAGGTCGCGCTCTGTTACGAGCGAGACGCGCCGTAATGTTTTACGATATTGAAATGAATAGAAAACTGTATCTACTTGATCAGGTTTTATTCGATGAAGAAAAGTACAGACAAGTTAATTTGAAAGGTTTGTTGATGAGAATTGTTCGGGGGATCTTCGTACAAATGAAAAAAGGCGGAATTTCGTTAAATAATAGTCAATAACGCGTTCTGTCGAAAATACTGATTGGTGCGGTCTTTAGAAAGAAAGGAAGAGGATGAGGATCGGTACATGGTGCAATGATCTGTTTGAATAGGAATGGGGTAACTGATTGTGGATCGGAAATTTAGGAAAGAACCTTGGATAATAGAAGGGTAAATGAGTCATAAAGGGATAAAGATCTGAACGGATTGCGGGCTCAAGGTTTATTAGGGTATTAGTTCAGGTATCGTTTGTAGAGAAACTCGTTTGTAAAAAATTTAAGAATAGAAACGTGTTGCGGCACGTAGCAGCGCGCCACACCTCGTGTATGTGTGTCTGCGCGGAACAGAACAATTCTAGAGATAAATGTAAAGGGAAATAAAAAAAAAAAAACCAAAACGTACACGATACTACTTTGAAGTCGCCGAACTCAGTAGAGAAAGAGGCTTTCGAAGAGCCTGGCAAAGATATCGCCGTGCTGTTCGACTAAGCGCTTCCAAGAGCCAAACCCCCTCGAGCGTCCGGCAAAGAAATTCCGCTCGTATTTTCGTGCAAGAACCCGCGCGACGTTGCTCTCGTACGATATTAAAGTTCGCGCGGACTTGTAAGAGGGCGCAAAAAAAGAAAAAAAAACCGAAAAACTGGTATGAAAAATTCATACGTGCCGTTACGCCGCAGCTGTATTAGCGGCGGAAGTTAAGATAATATCGTGGCATAATACGCTTGCACGAAGCGAGAGAGGATCGGCATACGCGCGAGAGGCACAGCTCTCGCAAAATTCCCGGAGTCCCGCGGCCATGGCGGCCATCCGCCGGTATGCCATTTAATCTTACGAAACCGAACGCGGATGGGAATCACCATAATTCGATATTTATTTCACGCTCTGTCCCATTTGTTTCGAATCACAGGATAATAGACTTTTAATCTTCTTTTACCTGTTATATTTTATGTATCTTGTATTATTTATTTTTAATTTATTTTTCAAAACGTCTGTTACTTAGTTGAATGTGGATTCGCGTTTTATGTACATAATAGCGTACATTTGTTCTTGATTTTAACGATAGATCTTTTGGCAAATATGCATTCCATTTTTTTAGTAAAATATCTAAGACGATCATCCGTTATCGTAATATTTTAATTAATAATCTTTGCAACCAAGTTTCAAATTATAATTCTATTAGCAAATTTATTTAAAATTAACTTAAATCTACTTGAAATTTATTTTAAATTATTTGAAAAATCAACAATTAATTGAATACTTTCAACTAAAAATTAGCTTTAAATTAGCCGAAGAATTTGCCATTAAAATCAAGACAAAGTATTTAATGTACCCTATTTATAAAACTTTTGAGGAGATTTTGATTCTAGAACATACAATACATATCATTTGAGCTCATCCTAAGAGATTACATTCTTTTTGGTTCTACTTCTCTTCAAACTATGACTTATTCCGCTCTGCACTTCTGGACTGCGACCAAACGAAGAAATCGAATGAAGATAGACAGAAGCGGATCTGCACACTAGCGACCTCATAAAGTGCCGCAATTTCCGGTGAGAACGACAGGAAAGGAAGAAAAACTTTCCGATTCGCCGCACGACAACGCGCGCGCATTTTAACTTGCGGAGAAAACCAGCAGAAAGTTGAAAATCCGACAGTTTCCTTCGAAAGTTTTCGGTCGGCTGCCGGAAATGGCTGCTCGTTCGAGACGTCGTCCTTGTCATCGTCATCGTTGTCGTCGTCATCATCGTCATCGTCGACGGTTTCTACCTTCGGTTTTTCGCTGCCGTTTTTATTTTTTCGCGGCACGTTTCTCTTGCCCGGGAGCTTTTTGTTAGCCGCCATTCCAATACTCTTGCTTACTATTTGCAAGTATAATTTCGTAGGGTTTAAGTTAACGGCTTTCGCGTATACATTAGCTGTAAATATCCGCGAGAGATGCTATCGCCTGTAATTGGTTCTACACCCTCGCCGCCCTTCCCATGACCACCCTCGTGCGCACGATCCCTTCGCACGCGCGCGAAATCAATTTGGCTGTTATTTGAAAACTTCGCTGCTCGGTCTTCCCTTTTATGTTTACAGTATAAATTATGATGGAATAGAATCAATATTCTCGCTCTGAGAAAATGATCCTCGATCGTTGAACAGCCACGAACTGTACGCTTATTTTTAATATCTGTATAATCAAAATGTATTTATTTTAACATAATCGATTCAGGGGATGAGTTGATTGAATAATAATAACTCGACGTTGTAATGTTTGTGCTGTGATAACTTTATAATTCTGATATTATAATAATATAATTTGATTTTTTTTTATTTTATTTATTTAGCATTATATACACTGATTATAATGGAGAAAAATGGTTGCAATTGCTATAATTCATTAACTATAACTATTTAATTATAATTCATAGTCATTTTCGGTTCCAACTATATATCTATAGTTTAAGCAAATAACTGCTTCAACTGCATTATGATCATCAAATACGATATGCAATTAAAATACCGTAAAAGTGATTAGTCCTTAATTTTTTTTACATATTTTTTTAATTATTATTACCATTTGAATAGTAAGTGAATATTCAGAAAATAATTATAGTCACTATAATTGCGATTGCATTTTCTACATAAAAAAATTGTTTATTTTATTTACCATATCTTGCTCTATATTAATATTTGAAATTATCATGATTTATAGTACAATTTTTTCATACTTAGTGTAGAACTATAAATATAAAGTTATTACTCTAATATTATAGCAAGAATTACCATAAAAATGAAACTTCTAATCATAATTATTTTATGCAATTATCATAAATACCAAACACTTTCCTTTAGTGTATGTATAGATAACAATCAAATTTTTCAATTCACTCTATAATATCATCTCATTTTATCTGCGCTATCCGAGTGACACTAAAGCAGTCGCCCTCTGACCTTCATCCATTTATCCGTTCACTATGAAACCTCTTCGCCTTCTCTCGCGCATTCGCATGCTGTGCCTCGAAACGAGCCCTGGACTTAATGTCGTAATTAAAATGCACATGGTAAGCTGCCGCCACGCTGTTGTCCTGCGGCGATGACTAAACGAGGCGAGGGGCGAAGGGAATCCGAGAATGGAGGCGGAGGTGGGCCTCTCGCTCGCGTTTTAAGGGAGGCCCGGGGCGATTTGCTTCCGTCCCTCCCCTTCCCTCCCTCCTCCAGCGTCTTTTGCTCGTCCTCATCCTTTCCTCCGTCATCTAATACCACTCGCAGAATCACCCCCGAGAAATATTATAATGTCGTGTGCTATTTGTCCTAACGCAAAGCACGGAAACACTTCCCGCAGCGAGCCACGGGTGTAAACGGTCCCGTTAATGAAAGCGGAATTAAGGCCGCTGTCACGCGGCCGCGAACACGTCTTTCGCGAGCGACGAGGGCCGAGGGCCGCGGTTTAGGAGGTCCGTGAAAAATTACGTGTGCTCGCTTCGTCTTGAATTATGGCTAGCTCCTTCCGGCCGCAATTTCAAGCTTGCTATTCAGAGCAAGATATTCTTCCCTCGTAATCGCGTGTAGCTTGGCCATTGTATATAATTGAAAAACGGCGTTACTATAGAATAATCTCTAAAATTCTAGTCGCGAGAGTATAGTTTCTAATCTTTTACATTTTACTTTTACAGTACTAATCAGAAATACGTTGACAGTCGTTTATTATAGCGTGACAGACTTTTCAAAAGTTTATATTAACTGACGAAAATTAATAATCTACTTT
Source organism: Cephalotes varians (assembly GCA_037157785.1). Lineage (NCBI taxonomy): Eukaryota > Metazoa > Arthropoda > Insecta > Hymenoptera > Formicidae > Cephalotes > Cephalotes varians. The sequence continues at coordinate 454,435 of JANQDE010000038.1, read as the reverse complement.
TGAAACTTCTTGGAAAGTTTTCTTCTTGTATGTTTTTGCTGATAAAATTGTGGATATAATCTTAATATACATGCGAACATAGGCATTAATTAATAATTATTAAATGTCACATTAGATTTCACAGCTTTGTATTAAACATCTTTACGGGCCATTTTTATTATAATTTAGAAGATGGACTCCACCAATATGCACAACATTTATTTTACAAGCTTTAAAGTTTTTACAAACGAAAGCGACTCGAATTTGCCGTAAAAAGAACGTTTTAAATGGAAACTGGCTGCACTTGCATTGCGTTAGCATGAAAGCGCTGCGGTTCTTTGTACCATACTTTATTAGAAAAACGCGATAAAACTTTAACATTTCCCCTTCCCTCTCCCTTTTTTTTATTATATCTGCGGGCGCCACCGTTGTACCAATTAACGTTCGTACTTACTGGACCAAATAGCTCTCGCATTATAATACCTTTCATGGAACGGTTATGGGAGAAAAAATAAACGGACAGAGAAGGGCCGGGACTCTCCACGTGTCCCTTAACCCTTCTTTCGAAGGGAACCAGGTCCGGAGAACACAAGGTTTCTCTGTTATTCCCGTCACGACGTACTAATAAAATTAATGATAGGTACATAATTTCCCCGCAAAAAAAGGGGAGCATTCTTTCCCTAGCATTATCTTTAAAAAAGGATTTTTATCTTACGCGTTCAAGTTTTTACACATTTTAACAACGTATGTTTAACTTTAATTCGACATCGGTCGTAAAAATCGCGTTGATCGTGTAATTTTTCATTAAAAATCATGGATTTCGTAATCGTTACATTGCGTACGCGTCGAAGTTCTAAGCGATATAAATTATGGAGGCATTTTACGAGTCGAATTCCGACAAAGGAGCGAACTGTTACTGCCGTGACGGTTTCTTCTGCTCCATTCTCACTCGCGTGACACACTTTTTGACACTCCTTGACACGCCGGCTCTTCGAAAGATCGTCGGCCGATATCAACACTTTTGAGTGGCTAACGCGGGTCCGCTTCAAGTCATTACGTGCACGTAACATATTCGTCCCGTTGCACATGCAGGCGGAATCGCGCTAAGAAGAAAAATCCAGAATAGCACGAAGAGACCGCTTCGGATTTACGATCGGAACTTAAATGAACGATTTCGCACATTCCCGCATAAATTTTCTTTTCTTTCGCGAAAGTATTTGATCGGGTAGTAAATATGCACACAATTACAATTATTTCAACGTGGATCTAATCGCTTTCGCGGTTATTGGTCCACAAAAAGTTAACTACGTTACTTTTTTTAATCCTAATTGGTATTCACGGCCTCGAAATTTTCTTAACTGGTATTCGCGGCTCCAATGTACACGGAAATAACGGTTTTGCTGAAAGATATAAAATTTTAGCTGGATACAGAAAAATAATTTTGTTGAACTATAATGTAAACTAAAATTAACATAATTGATTTTTTTCATTTCAGAGGTAAAAATTCGAGGAATAAGATTATGTAAAATTATGTGAGGTTATGAAAAACGTTTGCGGGTCCAGCAGACTCGAACAAAATGTCCACTGGACCTGCGAATACTAATTACAGTTAATTATCGCACTATTCTTATAACAACAATAAACGATTGCATAATTATTACGCATTTAATATTTTCTTATTTAGGTATATCATAACATTAAGTATATTGAAAATTGTTCTTTACGTTTATTACGTGATTTTCCTGGTGCGTTAACGTTAATTCAAACTGATTGTGAGTGAAAGTCGGTGCTCACGGCGGTCTTAATAGCGAGACCTCATCGAAGCGAGCAAGTTTATGCGCCATTTCGTAATTTCACTATTAGCAGTTACCGTTTGCAATACGGAAATGCTAATTATGTAAATTAGGAACGACCTAATCGTCGAATAAATTTTTCGATGAAAACCAAAAATAGCGTTCAGGCTTCTCGAAATATCGTCGCGCAATTGAACTCCCCCTTCCGCGTCTGATAGACGGAGGCGATGTTTATGACAGGAGAACCGATTATTTTCTACAATTTCGTCTTTCCTTCCGTGCGTTTCGCTACCATGCTATTACGTGGCCTCTCTCAAACGGTTATGCGGCAATCAGCCGCTTTCCTCCTAGCAAAGCCCTCGTGATACTGATACGAAACATTATACAAGGATGATCGCGAGAAGAAAATTCACGGTAAAACGAATTCTACAGATCGTCAACATAACTCATACTTAAAGCTGAAAAATCAATTATTACCACTTATATTTCGCCGCGAGAGCGAAAGCTTTAGTAATGATTTCCTGGATGTTTTTCGTTGAAAAACAGAGAGACATGAAATTTTTAATATCTTTTTATTACTCTTATTAAGGATGTATGTATCACATTTCAAAATATTATCAAAAATATAAAAATTTCATAGATTCTATTATCATGTGCATCATAAGCATCTGTGTAAAATTTAAGTACAATTCTCTTATTGATTTAAAAATTATTTGATTGTTTTGTTTGGTTTTTTATGTAAAATCACGTTTTGTTTATTTGAGTATTTATTTGCAAATATGATGAGGAAGTAGCATTAGCAGTAGAATTAAATCAATTTTTTTACGTATATTAATAAAACTCTAATAAAAATATTTATGCAAAAGTTTATTTGTATCCATTTATTTTTTAAAAGTTATTTACCCAAAACTGCAACAAAATATGGTCATTTTGCTATATAACCATTATAAATAAAATTTGTTGTTTTTTACAGTTGATTTCAGGGTGTATTTACGACAAAATTTTTTGTAAGTTTTTTATCGTTTCTTTTTTTGTTCAAATTTCGATAACTTTTAGCTGGTACTGTACAGTCAAAACTTAGAGATTCTATTCATATTTAAATCGACCGAACAAAAACGTTCCCAACATGATAACTAGACCGATATGTGAATAACACAAATAAGTAAAATCGCGCTCTATTGAGATCAAGTTTCAGCCTTAAAAGTGAATTTTAAGTACATTTTCCATTTCTAAAAATTGCGCACTAATTACTGTTGGATTTGAGATGCAATCCTAAATTAAAGCTGGAACAGATAATATCACAAATTAAATTGATAATTAACTTAATAATAATGATGTTAATAAGAACTTTTATTTTCCTTATCATTAACTTTTCCAGTTTCAGCTCAGGATTGCGTTTTAAATTCAACAGTAATTAGCACGTAGTTTGTAGAACTTGAAACTTGTGCTTAAAATTCATATAAAAATATTATTAAGCATCAAGATTCAATCTCAATAGGACGCTTCTCTACTTATTTGTGTTATTCCCAACATACATTTAGATCATCATAAAAAGAAGATAATATCGAGATATTAATCTTTAAGTACATAAAATTAAGCATCACGTGTCTCACAAATTATTTAAACTTTCTTTACCTATATATTATTGCATTTATATACGAGCATAATTAATAAATCAATAAAAAAGAAAATTATAAAGATGCTATGTACACTGTACTTCGTAACTTTAGCTTTAATTTAGCTACAATGTCAAAATGATAATGCTCACGGCGCTCGTTAAGGATTAAATCATCCCGAAGATTCCGGAATAACGATCGAACTTTCGACAACTACCGCATCTTTATCTCTCCGATACATTTTCGAGAATCTTTAGAAGCGTCGTGCGTCAGTTATGGCTTTCTCGCTGGAAATTCACGCTCGTCATCATTGTCGTCGCGCATGTATATGTATGTACGTGTACGTGTGTGTCACGGTCGCGTTCCCATCACGTAACGAGTAATCGTAAACTCGGCAGAGATTTCCAGTCACGTAACGAAAGTCCATTCTGTCTGGTGCATGACGGTGTCGCGCTCACGCGCGAGCGAGCGAAGGGCGAAGCGCGTTCCCTCGTCTGGCGGCGGGGCCCTTCGCGTTATCCGCACGGTGAATCTCGGGGAGACGAAGAGGGAGAAGAATCGAGCTGGGATGAGAGAGCTGGCGCGAGAGCTCGATCCAGCGCGCGTAAAACGTGATCGGGTAATACAATAGATGAGAGATCGATTGCGCGCTCCGCTCATCCTCGCCATCTATAAACCAGCCTCTCTCGTCATCGTCCAGTCGTCTTCTCCTTTTCTCTCTAGTAGGTTATCGTCTTCTTCAACTCCCTCACCTATCACGGCGCGTCTCCTTTCACCTTCTTGAGTTGCTACGTGACTCGTACGTGACCTACCGGGTGTACTCTAGTACGTGCATCCTGTTATGTAAGGAGTTTAAATTGAGTATCAATTTTCACCAGTCGACCGCCCGCCGCGCGTCCAAGTATTAGCGATTCTCATTAGCAATTCTTTCTCTTAATTTCTCTTTCTTAATTTTTATTATTTGGACTTCTAGATCAATTTTTGATTCACTACGCTTAATATTTTTAAATTAACATTACACATACATACACACTTATACATGTTTAACACGTATACTTGTATATGTTTAAATAAATTAAATAAATAATTTGAAGAATCTTTTATAGAGTTGACGCGTTGTAGAATAGCTAAAAATATATAAGAAAGACGATTATTCTTTAATTGTCAATTGAGTTGATCTCGAAATATTTATTTTTCCACAGTTCAATCACTATCTTTTTAAATTCGAGACGCTAACATCTAATGTGCATCCTATTTTTCGTTCTTTTTTTTAATTAAGCGAACAAATGATTTTGTATTACTATAAATTACTATAAATTCTTTTTTATTCTGTTATTCGTTTCTCCTCCCTCCTTGCTATCTTTCGAGTATATCCGAGGAAGAATTGATCCTCTATATTGAAACGGACTTTCGCTACGTGCCTGGAAATTTCATATAGTTTCCTATTAACCATTATACGGAGTCGTCAGCGACGAGTGCGACGAGTGCGACACATACGATATGACGCGAGTAAATTCCTACCCCGACGAAGACGATGATAGTGACGACGTCGGCAGGGCAGAATGATTTCCTAAGTGGAAGTTAGTTTGTGCTCTTCCGGTCGTGAGGCACTATAATTCTGGATTTCAACGGAATTGTGGCGACGCATTCCGTGAGACGCATTAAGCAACGACAAGCATATTTATCGTGCACTTTCCCTCGGAATTTGATCATGCGCACTTCTCATCTGTTCATTCTCTTTTTCTCTCCTTCTTTTTCTTTGTTCGTCCTTCAATCGCGATGAAAGATCGCTTATTATGCTTGGAATTACGTCCTGGCCACTTTTCCTTCCGACAATCTCGTGAAATATGAAAACTTAACTGAAAATACATGTTTATTGAAATTTTCAGCTGAATCGATTCCTAAATAATAAATTTTTATTGAATTCATGAAGAGAATATTTTATAAGCAATTATTTTCTTAATCCGAATCATCGAAATATTAAATTATTTCTAGATCTTGAAGGCATCATTAGATTTATCTGTTTATTATATTATCTGTTTTATTTTCTGCGGGGATTTAGCAGATACCATGATTGTAGTTTTTAAAACTGTGTAACATTTTTGTTCTTTCCATTTCAGATGAGTTACATGGGTTTATTTTACTTACATGGCATTCAGCAAGATCAGCAATACCAATGAAACATGATAGGATACTTATTTCGTTTGCAATTGTCGAAATTATTACATTTTTTTATTCCGGTGTTAAGTTTATTTTTTATATAATGAAGGAACGCAAAAATTTCGGCAATATCAGAAACAACGAAATTAAAATGTTGAAAGAAGTTCATTTAAATGAACAAAGGCAGTGATTATACATTTAATTGTCGATTGTAAGTGTAGAGTGTTAGAGCATCACAGTAATTAATTACGCGATGAATGTTTATTCATATGGCGCTATGTGAAGAAAAAATCGACGGTATGCATACATTTATGCCTGGCTATAATAAAATCTGGCCAAACTACGTAAAAAGAATGGAAAAGGAAAAAAAAGTTCGATCATTCTGACAACTCGCGCGCACAATCGTCAAGCCCGCACAAATATTTCACAATTCCACGCTCGATTTCGGCGCGCCTATAAATTCGACAGTCCGAAAAAACACACGCTCGTTCCCGCATTTCGCGAAATCCCGCAATCCGCTGGCGTTTGATGCCTTTCACGGTCGTAACAACCGTGGTTCGAACGAGCGACGCGAAAACGGCATCCGGCTGCGCGTAAATCTCAGATTGACGGCTCCGATCGCGGTCCTCCTCTTCCATGTGACAATATCGATAAAAATTTCGATTGTTTTGTCGATGCATTCCGATCTTGATTGATTTCTGATAATTTCTTCGCATGAAGAAGATCAACGGAATTTCTCGAATAATTAAAAAAGGATCGATGACTTGATCAGAAATTTTGATCAAATAATTAACAAAATTTGTCTTTTTTTATAAATAATTATAATTAAATTTATAAATTTAATTTCAAATTTTGTAAAATTTAAAAGAGCATTAACGTAACGTTTATAAATAAAATGAAAATGTTAAAAACAAATATATGTAATCGACATTTTAACTTATATAAGGATCGTTAGAATATAATAAAGAAACAAGTATATGTATATATAATTATAGCAAAAGATATATATATATATATATATATTAAAAGATAGATATATATATATATATATATATTAACATAATAATTATATTCGTGTTACAGACATATAATTATATATATATATATATATAATTTTTATTCATTAAAATATTTTGCAAACTACATACGAGAAATTCATTTAATTTTATCTCGAATTTTATTCTCTTTTCTTTCTCTTTTTTCTATTGTTTGCCATTTCAAAAAATACACTTTTCTCGTAGTTTGTTATATTATGTCTTTAAATTATTAAGTTGAGGCACGCGAAAAAAATTGTAAATTATTGAAATTAAACGTTACACATTACACTGTTAATCAATTTTTTTTCATAAAAGTTAAAAAATTTACAAAATTTATTTATAGCGAATTTTTATTTTGAAGAAGGACTTGAAAATTATATCGTCGATGTTTTCTCTTTTTTTCTACTTCTCTCTCTCTTCCTCTTTCTCTGTATTCCGATGTAAATAAATTAAGAAATTAATAGAACATGAAATCGATTATTACTTAAACGAATTTCAGAAACTCTCAAAGTTTTGAAAAAAAAAATATAGATAGACAAGTTTTAAAAATTTAAAAAATTTCTATACCGACGATATTAATCAAAGATGAAATATTTTCATTCGACAGCATGAAGCACGCATCTCTAAAATTAATAAATTTTTCTCAATAAGCTTCTATTATTAATGTTCATTCATACATTCGGTAAATTTGACACACAGCAGACGATCCTGATAAGTTTAGGCATTATCCTCGGAAGCGACTAATACTTTAGAACCGTTACAACTCGCAGCAGGATATCAAGCCAACACACGCAGCGCATATGAGGTAACACGAAAGAGAAAGAAAAAGCGAAAGAGAAAGAGAGAGAGAGAGAGAGAGAGAGAGAGAGAGAGAGAGAGAGAGAGAGAGAGAGAGAGAGAACTTAGGGTGAATCGCGCGATAAAAGGTGCAGAGAGCCGTAGAAGGAGGGCAGCCCTTCGGCTGCTGGACCGATTTAGTCGTTGGCTACCTGCACCACCACGAAAGCCCGGTGCACGGCGGAAAAATGCATTTCCCAACGGTTGGGAAATTTATGGCACACGGACAATGGCGATCCCAACAAAGCTTACACGTTACGCTCTCCTTTCTTTTCCTCTCCTCGATCTCGATGTACCTCGTTTCCCCCTCCCCCGTCTCACACATACCGATCCCAATAATTTCTATTCTCTGTTTGGGCAAACGCGTAGCACAATGCGTCGCGACGTCTCAATTCTCGAACAAACCGCCCCTGCCTGCTGGCTCTAGGTGAATTTACAGGGCTCACTGTCGGTGATCATCCCGGATAAATCGACATACGAATGCGTTCGATGAACGAGCTTTCGTTTAAATCGACCAATCTTTTACAACTCGCGCAACCCTTTCAATGTGATATTCGTTACGAAACAATGTTGAAAATTCTTTGTTCTCAAAACAAAAAACTATACTGCATAATGTATACAATTTTAGAAATATCGATTTATTAAAATTTTACTGCACTTTATAATGCATTAAATAGTGAATATTTACAAAGCAATCTTTAAAATATTTTGAGAGTATAATAATTATATATTTTATTATTTACTATAATTTGATATAAAATGTACATACGAATAAATATATTTGGTCTTTTAACTTATAAACGCTGATTTATTGCAATTCATTAAAAGTGTTTCATTTTTAGTCATGTTTTTACTTTCTAGAAACTTGTGATTGATGAAAAGATTGCAGTGTCACGCTAACACATCGTTTAATATTATAAATCTTGTAGTATTTTATGAGGCTATATCCAGAAAAATGGGAAGAAGATTATCGTGGAGGCAAAAAAGGGGGAGGAGCGATTCTTTATCACTGAAAACTTTCATAATTCGAACGATAGTAATAGTCCGAAATAAATTAATGTCGTGCATGTTCCGTGTTGGCGTTATCGGATCGCGCTTATCACGATCACGCAATGCCGCGTGGCACAATTAAAAAGAGATTAGTGCCTCTCGCGATTAATGTATAAAAGTGTATACGGAGGCGCCGATGATAATGATGGCCGAGATGTCACGTATGGCAATCGCGCAGCACAGGAAATTAGCCCCGCGGAAAAGTTTGATTGGAAAACGATTCGACTCGACTCGACGATGACGATGATAATGTGGATTCTCGTTTAACCGGCTGCGAACGTTGCAATTACGCGAACGAGTTCTTCCGCAAAAATATAAGCGCGCGAACATTTACGTTGTGTCAGGTGCAGAGACGTTGCGATTAGCTTGATATCGTTGTCGCCTTGAACGCGTAATAATAAATTATGTGCATGCCGCGTAAAACGAATATAATTAATATGTAAAGTAATATAACAAAACAGTGCAAGATAATTAAAGATGTATATAAAAGATGTGAAAAAGAGAAACGCTTTATTTCTTTTGTAGTAATAAACATAAATATGAATATTTTCTCGAATATTTTCTCTTATAGAGATTACTACCGATTACTATCTATTACTCGATTAATATTGAAATTCTATTAATTTCAAATCGACGCAGTACACATACGCGTACATTACTTGAAATAATGCCATATAGCGACAAAAAGAAACTTGGTAATAGTTATCAATTGTATTTTGTTTACCGTGTTGATGCAATATTTAGTAAGTATTACCAAACATAATAATAGTAACCAACTCTTTGGTAATAATCACTAAATAAATTAAAATTAGCGTTTTTTGGTTCAACTCAATTTTTTGTTAATTTCTTGATTGTATTAACCAAATGTTTGATTGAAACTATTTTACCAAAGTATTAGTAACTATCATCTAGATTTGATTATTAAATTCTTTTTTTTAATGTGGAATTATATATAATATTATACAAATGACGTAGGGTAAGGGCAGCGAATATCAATTTTTAAATTAATATTACTCCGATACAAATGCATATTAAGGCTTCTAATAAATGTAAAACTTTTAAGCAACATCCAATAAATGAAAGTCTCCGAAATTTAAGTCCAACTTCAGTATTTACAAAAAAGAGAAAATGAGAAAATGAGGAGAGTAAAAAAAAGGGATATAATATGGAATACTAGTCAAATTTGAGGAGCAATAATAACATAAAAAATGAAGTGCAAATTTACTTTTTTATGTAAATCGAAACTGTTAAAAATCATATGTTTATTATATGATGTAGCACATAAATAAAATTACATTATGAACATGGACAATAAAATCAAATCCTAAATCGTTAAATTATTAAAATAAACATTAACATAAAAAATATTCTTTATTATTTATAAAAAGAACAAAAACGTTATATTCTCTATTCTTTATTCCATAATAATTTAATTATTCCATATTACCAACACATCTTAATATGACACACAAACTCTTCCCATTTCAATAAAGAATTACAAATCGCAATTAAACGGCATAATATTATTCATGCAACATTAAAAGCGTCTATGTTCTATAAATATTAAGTAACTTATATTCAGCTTGTAAGAATTTTTTTAAGATAGTGCTATCACATTTCCAGACGCAACCAAAATAAATAAATGCTTATATTAGAGAAATTCGTTGTCGCATCGAATTTATTATTTGATATGGCACGTTTGACAACAATTGCAACAACTTCCAGTAATTGCCACTAGAATGCAACGCTTTGTTTAAAAAATAAGTCCCTATTCCATATTAGTAAGCTATTCCATATTCGCTGCCTTTACCCTACTTAGATATTTTCTATGTACAACAGCGCTCATTTTCAAAAAAACAATTTCTCTTATGTATTCATTTATACACATACATTGTTATTTGATGTTCGGTATAAACATCTTTTGTTATCTTAGTCCAACATTTAGACGAAATTCAAGAGGAATATTCATCAGTGAGATGAAGGGCCCAGAAATCAGAAAATATATCACCGAGGGAAATCCGATCTTCCTGAGTGCAATAAAATTTACTTTGGTATTAGTCTCTTCGATTTTACGATGACTGGGAATCCGGAATAAAATCCAAGCGACGAGTCGCTTGCTCACTCGCTTGCTCATCTTAGAGCTTAGTTTTATTTTGCGAACCGCATCGTCGAGAGCTTTTAAATCGCGGCAGTGGCTTAAGAAACCGGACATCGGTAATTCGCTCGTTCTACACCGCCAAATCGAACTGGTTTTCTGCGAACGCGGAATCTTCGCCTTCTTACCCTCATTATTACCGTGAGAGGAAAAAAGGATCTTAAGGGTAATTCGGTATTCTGTAGTAATAACGGCCGCGTGATATCGTGATATTTAATCGGTCGATGATCTTTTACGATATCACCGAGGAGAGACAAAAAAAAGTGACGGAGGGAGAATAGGGAGAGGATGGCGGAAAAGGTTTTTTATAGAGAGCGCGAAACTTTTACGAGAATGGGCTCCTACTAGTCCATTAATAAGGTTATCGGCAAAAAGTTTGGGCTTTTATCGAGCTTACATCACATTAAATACATCGGGATAGTGGCGAATGATCGATGGTCGGCATTGTATTTGCTTGCATTTTTATTTTGCGGGTATCTTAATGAGGATAGTTTTCGCGAGAGTGACAGTGCACGGAGAAAGGATTCGTTCCATTATATGAATGTAACTTTGGAGAACTCTGTTTATTCTTTATTTTCCTCTACATATTTTAATTTCTAAAAAAATATATTTTGTTCCGTCTCATCGAATGCGATTTCACATAAGTTATCGTCATTATTATCCTCATGAATATTTCTTTCTTTTGCGCATACTGCGTGGTTGCCCGGAAACTTCATTGAGAGAGTATTCGCCGATTTTATGTCATAACTTTAAGATCTTATTCCTAGCAACGCGTGCGCGCGTACAAAGTATTGTCGAAATTATCATAGAAACGCATTGTTACGTTCTACAACGGAATAGACAGCGCATAGATTTCTGTAACATCAGATAACAAATAGCATATGTTGAGACAAATATTATATCATTAATTATTATCATAACGTTTATACATTTTATACACTAAAAATGTGCTGCACGGATGTGCATTTCGTTATACGTAACCGTTACATGTCATTATGTTCTGACTTTGCAGCACACGTGTATCTCTCTGTACGCAAACTAATAACAAAATAAACGTGCACGCATGTGTTATACGGATCCGTTATACGTAGTCATTACACGACATTATTTTCTGGCTTTGCAATCTCTCTATATGCAAACTAATAACAAGATAAAACTTGAGTTTCGTATTCCTCAAGGCAAATCCTCAAGATAGGACTGCGCAAAATAATTGACTTTGAGAATATTCTCAATAATTTTTTGATATTCCATTAAAGTCGTAACGTGTAACGCATAGGAGAACATGCTTTCCTTAATATCTTCCTGCTCGATTATGGAATATACATATTCCGCCCCCGCTGCCTAATAATCGTCAACATGCCATCTTCAACTCGAAATCACTTCGGCAATAAGATCCCGTGGTTACAGCGTAAAGTCATCGGACACTCCGGTATAATGACCAGCGCCGTTTACTCAGCTGGATTCGAATCATAATAATCCCCGAGCGGCCATGGACCGGCAACGAGTACACGGCGTGTTTGTTCCATTTACTCGAGGGTGCTCCTCAAGCGAGGAACTTTACGGTACTCTCTCCACTGTCGGCGATGCGCGTCTTCCTGCGGGAACGGGGGTCCGGGTCGGCGTACGCGAGCCTCCCTTGTTCCGCCGTCTCGTTAACCGCAATAACTGCGTGCAGAAACTGCGCGGAACTCTAATTGTTACTTGGCAAGCAAATCGGATAGATACGCCCTCTCCGCCGCGCCCCCCCCCCCCCCC
>JANQDE010000038.1:406518-441968 GCA_037157785.1 Cephalotes varians | reverse complement strand
GTTCGTCCGGTCCGCTGGTTATTATCAGATTTCTCTCCGGTGGATTCGACCCGCGAAATACGTGCGCCCTGTATCGCGATCATGCAGCGGGAGGATGCATGGAGCGAGAAACGAATTACCGCGGCCCGTTAATTACGCGCCTTCGCTCCCGATCGGCAACAATGTGCCGCGCGGTTTATTAATCGCAGGATGGATAATTAGGATGCTGAGGCGCACCGGAATTCTTTCATTACCGTGGACATCGCATTAATGCCGCGCTAATTGACTCGCGGATGATTATTTGACTTGGGGAGATTATTTATACACGTAAAGTGTTTAACTTGCGATATCGATCATTCGTAAATTTTTTTTCTTTTCTGTTATTATTAGTTTTATTCTTATTTCTATTATCGCGTTAAATGTTGTCATTTGGCACTTTATTTAATGCCGAGTTAAAATGTCTTTCTTCGATTAATATTTTTTTTCTAATGAGCAATCGCATCGAAAATCAATTTTCTATGATCGTCGAATGAATCGACGTGGCGCAAACTTATTCCGGTGTTTCTCATCCACGCGCCCCAACAGCATTACTTCTCTCAATTTCATTATCTCTCCTCTGCGTATTCGTTACTGTCTTTTCTCTCTTCCATCTTATCCTATGGTGCTCCATCTTCCTTCTCCATCGTTTCTATAATCGTTAAGCCGACGGGCCGCGGTTAGTCGAACCCGAGATTCTAGACCTTCTCCGGACTCGGAAGTAGTTAAAACTTGAAGCTCGCAGAACGCAGCCTGTCTCTCTCCGTTAGCGATGCCGCCTTAATGTTCTATATCCGACGATGTCCGTGAGAGGTAATTGACTCGTTGGTGAGAGGATCCGGCCGCAGAGATCGATGAAAGAAGGGGGACAGATCGCACGGGATGACCGTGAACCGAGTGGATGTTAATTCGCGATGCACTCGCAGAGACGCATAATCGAGGCATGCTCGATACGCGGCTCAATATCAAAGTGATTACGATTAGCGCTCGCATTCCGCAAAAATGCGCTATCGCGTATTCTTTTTTTAATTAATATCGCATTAAAAATTGACGTAATGGCAACCGGTTGTAAATAACTGCGAAAGAGTCAGACGAGATTAGCGATACCCCAATTGGTTTCTTAATCAATAATTGGCTACTTTTATTATATCCGGACATTTTTCTGGAGTAGTTTATTGCACGATCGTTTAATGTAAATTATGACAATGAGCTAAATGAGTTTGTGCATTAAATTTGCCGCAAAACTAGCTCGCAGAATATATTGATCGAAATTGTTGATGTAATTTCTCTTGATATTAGATCGTGCTTTGTACAATAGTATCTGTTACAAAGTTAGTAGACTGTACCTTCCACGGCGCGATTTCGGACGCTGAATCTAGCATATCATCTAATAGAGATCCGAAACAAAAGGAGCCGCTAGACCGATGAAATCGTAATCTATTAACGCACTGCGCTACGTGTCACGTTATCTCATTTCCGCCTCTCCGTTAAGCAGTTTGACAAGATCTCCTTTTAAGTTTACATGGTGTCAGAGGATGCGTTACCGTACGTGCCTTGACGTACAGAATCTTTAACCATTTCCGATAGTTCCTTAACGAGTCATGATGTTAACAATAGAGTTATGGAACAAGATTATATCGAAACATTTTCGCAAATTTAAGTTTGAACACGTAAGAAGTATCCTTTCTTTTTCGATTCTCAAAAGATGCATGAAAAAGTAATTACCGCGAGCGTCCACCGTTTTAGAAGTCGTCGCATCATCTGCACTCCATCCGCTGGATGGAGTGCGTGTTGTCGGTAGCACTATACGCGCCGATTGACGGGACTGACCATTTTTGCTCGTTCAGCGTGAGACGGGATAGCCGGCGACCGAATGGCTGATAGGTGCGCTTTTAATTTCTTTTTTCTATTATCACAGCAAAGCACAAATGAGAATCGCGTGTTTAGCGGTTGATGCGACAGCTGTGACGGACAGTCGAGATGAACAAGAGGTGATAATACCAATAAATTCAGTGATATCTCACTCGTCCGTTTAACGCTAAGCGTGATTATCTCATTCTCATTTTGCATTGACACTGAATAAGCGATTTTCATGGCTTTATAATTTAATAAATATTAATTGCCACTAATCAAAATATATATTAACAAAATATATATTAATATATATTAAAAATTATATTAACAGTATAATTAAAAAAGATATTTAACACGTTGATCGCCCAGAGCATAAATTGAGTACGTTTCCCGCGAGGCTCAAATCCGCGATTCGCCACGGGTCATCGCGCTAGTATGTAAGCAGTTGACAACCATTTGTTTGTTTTTCATTTGTCTTTTCAATGCTCGAAGCTTCTGCATTTTTTCATTGTTTTGTTTGTTTTTACTCGGAAGCCGGCCATCATAACGGACATTGAACTGGACAGAGTGTAGTTTCTTTTGGAGTGATTCTTACCCTTTCGATTATTATATCAGTCAGGCGGAATGTAAGTGTAAGTGACGTGAGCATAAATTATTTACAATATAAATACACTTTCATACATTTTTGTATATTGTTACTATTAAATACCTTTGTTACCATTAAAAACTCTTACAAATTATTTGTAAAATCTGCGGAAACTTATCCATTACCCATCTGGGTGACATGACGCTCAACGTGTTAATATAATGAATATAATTACATATTAATATAATTTTAATTATTAACGGCGCACGCATATCAATATAATATTTGGTAAATATTTTTTACAATTATGGACGTCTTTTTCTTGTACGTATCATCTTCAATCGACGATAAACTTGCGACAACTTACTGCAGTCTTATAGAACTATTTCGGGTGCACGTACGCCCTCACCGGGTGCGGAAGATATGCTCCATATGGCGAAGCACGACCGCATCGATTTCTCGCTTCGAACAGACCGCGAAGCGCAAGAGCGTCGAGTTACGTTCGCGAAAACACACCGCAGCTCGCGAAAACTTGGCAGGAATTAATCATGCGACCGCAAGCTGTGTTTCCACCATCGCGAAGCACGATCGTTGCATATTTTGGCGCAATTAACGAACTTTGCGAATGCGTACCCCTTTTTTGCATCAATTGAACAGACATTCGTCAATTAACATTACGATATATAATTTAAATATTGAAAATATATAATATATATTATAGTAAAATATTAAAATAGTATAGTTTTTCTATTAAGGGCTAGTTTCATACAGGAAACATGTTTTTCTCTGAAACTTCATTATTTGCAACAAAACGTGTGAACATAATAATTAAAAACTGAGCATGTTTATCGATAAATGTGATACTGAAATGATTAATATATGATTTTTTCGAGAACACTATATTTTACTATGCAAATTCACATATAACGCAGCAACACGAAGTCCAACATCGGGATATAAAACGTCTTAAAGACATTTCTTGCAAATAAGTTCTTTAAGACGTCTTTTATGCATTTTTAAGACATCTTATATCCCGAATTTGGATTTTGCGTTGTTTGGGTAAATTTCCAATAATCAAATATAATCACGTAACTAAAGAAAGAATCAATGAAACGAATTTATAAAATAAACTTATAAATTTATAAAATAAACTTCTAAACTTATTCTGCAAATTTTCTAAAAGGCACGCTAAGAAAATGCAATATTTTTCATCAATGTCCATCGTGAACTGTTGGGAATTAAAAATTTGATGAAAGCGATGCGTTCGAAATCCGAGCACTACTCGTTGTATTGGCGCTGATGATTGTTTCCTCGGAATTCTGAGTCTCATTTTGTCCGAAAGCTCTAATGATGCGAGATTGAGAAACTTTTTATTACCACGAGTGCGAGAGTGCTTCGGTAATTCCGTTGATTAAAACCGCTTGTTATCCATAGTTACGCGCCCGTGAACGCCGTTGCAGATTATTCGCCGCTTTTCCGAATATAAAGTTGCCGTTGTGGGTCGGGATTAAAGTTTATGCGCTCACATAGCGACAAGCTTTTTACAAACTGTATTGATGGAATAATGCATTCTCGATGACGGTACCGCAAATCTCCAACGCAAATCGAATTGTGTCGCAAAAATCAATTTAAACTGCGAAATATTATCTCTCATCCGCAAAAGGATATTTTTAAATATTTCTACATTATATACAATATATATAAAATATACATATCGCAAGAGGGAGAATTATGCCATAAAATACTACAACTTTTTAAAACTTTAAAAACATATACTCTCCATCTTCTCTTTCAAAAGTTCAAGCTATACCTCCATTAAAATAGACATATTTGCAAACTTATAGTACTGTCACTGAACTATGAAAGGATTATCTATACCATGTATACGTACATTAGCTATATTTATTAAACGAATGACGGAAGAACAGGAGTAATAAATCAATGAGTGTTTCTCGTGCGAGGTGGAACCTGTACTTTGCTTACTTCATAACGTCAAGTTTTTGCGTCAGTTGATGCTTTTCTCAAGCGCGGCAAAAAGATGAAAACCACTCGCGTGCTATAGTAACAGCTGCGAAACGTCCAGCGTCACATAACGGATTAAAGAATAGTGTGAACGTCAGGTATGTAGTATAAAGAGTCGTCGAAGGGAGGAAAGAACGCCTGGATGGACGATAAAGTAACGGAATCAATATGTGTGAATTGCGATTTGCTCAATTCGTCACGTGCGCGTGACAAATGCACTTGCACGCAATCTTCTATAATTTTACTCCACTATAGAAATTATATATTTTTTTATTTATATATAAATTTATTCATTTATTCACACACACACACACACACACACACACACACACACACACACACACACACACACATTTAGTGGCAGTACTTTTTACTCCAGCAAGCAAACGAGTTACAACGTATACACTCTGCTACGCTTCTAAGAGGAATGCCGTTTTTCTTTTTGACGAAGTTTTCTCTGAAATTTCGATACTTGGTATTACGGTACTTCGTCGGAAAGATAAGGGGGACTCGTCAGATCGGCGAATACGGTTGGACAAGCGGGCGTCTATGCGCGTGCAACAATGCGTCGCACGCCGCGAGTGTAACAGCAACACAACACTCGCGAAGAAAGCTGCGTGCACTTAGGGCACACGAGTGGGAGAGAGTGCCCGATATAGCCAAGCGTGGCGAAATGGCCACGCGGTATACAGACTGCACGCGACATATTAGCGGGTCGGTATCTTTGTGCACAACTGCGCGTGACTACATGTACATAACCGCTGCTCCATCTTCGAGAACACGGGTCTCTCTGTGCTGCCTACATCTTCCTCTCTCTCCCTCTCTCTCTCTCTTCTCTCTCTTTCTCTCACATACTTTATCTTTTTATTCCCCGAGCGGCATTCGCCACCTGACTGCCGAAGAACTGCCAAGACGGATGAGACATGCTTTGAACTTTGAGTAACTTGATATTAATTTTACTCTGAGCAGTGGCATTCTCTCGTTTATTTCGGAAGCTTTAAGAAATTTGTTCAAGCAGTACATCAACTTTCATGTATTTCATTTAACTCTTTCGCGTTTTAAAATTTGACATAACTATACATACATATATATATAAAATATACGTACATATATATATATATATATATATATATATATATATATATATATATATAGAAAGAGAGAGAGAGAGGGAGAAAATAAATAGGATATAGTTTCATTTAATTTCACATGTAAAGAAAAGATAATTTTTCCATTATAGAATACGTAATTAAAATACATAATTAAAAAATAAATTAAAATTAAAATAGTTCGATTATGCTAAGCAAAAATCATAATGAGAGAGGTCAATATTAATGAGCCAACAAGCTGATAGACGCTTAGAAATTTTATTTATTTATAATTTATATAAGTAATCTATCGGAACGTTCAATTGTATGTTATAATAAACTTACAAGATCATATTGCAGATGTATGGCTGAAGATGACCTTGTAAAGTTAAAACGTTTCGATAAAATATTTATATAAATTATAAATAAATATATAGTTTCTAAGCGTCTATTTTGTGTAGTTTGTTAATATTGACCTCTCTATTATTATTTTTATATAATTTAAATTTTGTTTAGAAACGGACACAAATACAATATTACAACAATTTAATCTATATTTAAAAATTTACTTATCTTAGAAAGTGAAGTTTTAGAAAAAGAAGTTATTAATATGAAGTAACCGACGCGTTTCTTTCTCTCTCTCATATGATAAGTTAAGAACTAAAATCAATCAAATATCAAGCACAATCCACTAGAAATTTTAATATCATGTCATCTTCTCTTCTAAAAGCGTAGTTTGTTAAAATATCGCTGTATAATTGTATTAAGAAAAAATTATCTTGAAATTAGCCACAAAGACCTTAGGTAAAAGAAACTATGGTAAAAACCTGGAGCATTGTATAATATCTTTAACACAAATTACGGTCGACTACCACGGTCTAGCTGCAAGACTCCCGTTTCCATGGCGTGCTTTATTTCACCTCGCGCATGTTCATCTTAAGGCTTTTATCGTGGACGATAATAAATCCCTCTGTCGGCTCGCCGGCACCCCGTTGGCGGCTCTTTGCTCGGCTGACTCGAGGTGGTCGGGAAAGACGACAGAGCCCACCCCTTTTCTCGGACGGCCGGAGAAAGGGGTGAAAGATAAAAGAGGATCCTTCGTCGACGCGTTCTACGAAACTCGAGCCGACCCACGGCAGCCCCTTGCTTCCGTTCCTTCTTTCGAAGGGGTTGGCGCACGGGATGCTTTGAGCGATCGCCGTGAGCGCGATGCTCACCCCTTTGACAATACGCCGGGCGTGCATTTAGCCACACCACCCCCGCGACCGCCTTTTGTCGGTTTTTAGAACGCGCTCGCTTCATTTTCTGTGCCGGTAACGTGTGTCGCGGCGCGTTGATCAGGAAACAAATGAAGCGTCACGAGAAGCGAGAAGCGATCGATCGTGTGAAAATTCCTTTTCCTTTTCAGGTAGACGAAAACTTTCACCGCCCATAAGATTATTTATAATTCGTGTATAAACTATATATTAATCCCACTGAGAAGCCGTCTCTTCTCCTTTACGAGGGACAAAGCTCTGCAGTTGATTGTGAAGCGAGATAAAACTTAGGAAGCAAAGTTCTAAGACGACGCTTGGCTTTTTTGCCGACCGATTTTAAACGCTTTGATGGCTATCCATCGTCTGATAATCGTTGAGGAAATAGAGCGTCTAGAAGTGGAATTTATGAAATATTGTTTGAAGAAGCGGTTAACGAACTCGTGAACTATTTGTACTTTGACAAATTGGAAACAGTCTCATTTAATTACGTTCATTGAAATTGTCTGTTTTCTATTATAATATAATACTCAGTAGATAATAATAATATTTATATGTTACAAAATAATTTTCTTGTTCAATAGATGAATTATGTAGAATAAAACAAAGGTAATTTAAATGTATTATTTTTATGTTTAATATTCCCAAGATATTTAGAATAGCAAATTGAAAGATTGATGCCGAGGGATTTTATTGAGCCACAACTACTAATTGTAAGAAGCGCGTAAGCGCGAAAACTCTAGTTACGTTACTGCGCTTTCCGGGACATCGGCGTTATTATCGTAACGAGAGAAGCGAAGAGCCGTGGCGAGGTAAAGAAGAGAGAGAGTACAAGAGAGAAAGAGAGAGCGAGAGAGAGACGTCATATTGACGTACATGCATTCCGGTTGGTGCATATTTGTAATGCAAATCTTCGCGGAGACCGCGGGGCGCGGGGAAAACGGGGAGAACAGAGGAGAGTAAAATGGACGAGGCGAGGGGGATCGCGCAGATAGAAAGGGCCGTCTATGATATACACGCCGATGACAAATAGCCAGGGAGAGAGAGTCGACTCCGATGTAGCTCGCGCACGATATTACGGTGGGCTACGCCCATACATTTCGCGCCGTTCTACCGACACACCACCAGCATCGACCATCGGATTTCCTTCCGTTTTCCGTGGAAGTCCCATCTACACCGGCTCCAGTCTGGAGCCGCATGGTAAACTCGTTGTCGACGCGCTAATTAAACGCGCTAGCGGATAACAGGAGATCCGAAGATACATTTAACCGGGATATCGAGATCTTTACCCGGTCGCTAACGAATGTTCCTGTCGATAGCAATGAATTGGGACAAGGGCAGCGTTTGTGACAACAAGAGAGAGAGAGAGAGAGAGAGAGAGAGAGAGAGAGAGCGAGAGCGCGAGCGAGAGAGAAAGAAAGATAATGTTATAATAATAAAACGCATTACTAATATAGCCTATATGCCTTACTTAAACGTATGTTAATAATACGAGCTGTTTTTAAAAACGGATGTTTGATTGTTAAAGTAAAGATATGATTTTATTTTGTATTCAGAGAAAAAAGTAATTAGAAATTAAAGAATAAATAGCATCTCAATTATGTATTATAAAATTGTGTGTGTGTGTGTGTGTGTGTGTATGTGTGTGTAAAAAATAAGAACAATGAATAAGTTATATGAAGTAAGAAAATAAGTATTAACTATAATTATTAATTTTAAATTAATATATGTACACGGAAAAAAAAATAAGTAGCAAGTGTTTGTGTGTGATAGCTAAATTTTAGGTCTCATTAATATTTTTTGACATGTATGACTTTTCTGGAAATTATAACGTTTCTGAAGTAATTTTTATACAGAAAAAAAACTGTCCTATCGATCTGCACTGTACATATCTTATTTATCTTCGAATCCAGTAACTCGCATTCAAGAAACCATTTTATTAGAATATTGATGAAAGATCTCATGATGCTCATGACGCTTTTTATCTTATATGTGATTTTTTTTATTTACGAGAAATAAAATCGCCACTTCTATTTAGCAGTCGCATTCATTTCAAAGAAATATTTGTCTAAAAAAAATGTAGTCATCAAAAATGTTGTCATATTTTCTTTATATGTCTATTTTATTTATATGTCTACTTAACTGTAATTATAGTAACTTATATAGTAATTATGATTATACAGTTAGTGTAATTATAATTAGTTAATAGCAACTATAATTACTTAATTATAGTTGAGTTGCTATTTTATTTTATCATTCGCACATGTTGTTGCTGTGACTATTTTTTTACTATCGAGTACTACTTTGTATAAAACTGGTTGCAGATACTTTCATTGTTATTTAAAATATAATTGCCAGAACTATTTTGTTTTCTTTTAGTATAATATTATATTTTTAAAAAATCTTATTTACAGATATATAATCTTACACAATAATGAATTAATTAATTATTAATTAAAATTAATTGAACAATTAGATTTGTCTCGTTATTAAGGAAAATCTTTTTGTTTCGGTTTTTCATAAATAGCACATCTTTTCGCTTACATAACGAATTATATGGTCCAGCTATTTCATGCTTGCAAAGAATGAAAGGAATCACTGAATCATGAAATATCTTTATAAACACCAGCGGATCGGACATTGTTAATACAGCCAACTGCACAGTATTCTGTGCATTAAATGCATCTACAGTCAAGCATCCTTATACGCATCTTGAATCCTCTTACCGATATTAGAATTTCGATGCAATTCTGTATATTTCTTTCAGATAAACGTACACTTGTTGTAAAACTGGGTCAGATAACTGTACCAAAGCATTTGGGATGTTAAAACGGGAAGTAGTCTTCCTCATCGCCTATTCCCTCCAGCAGTCAGTTGTTATCCTGAGGGAACGTCGTGTAAGCTCGCCGGTCGAAGTACGGAGTTTCCAGCGCGAAGCATGGCGAATCGAAGAAGTAAAAGATCGCTTACACGATCCGCGCTCGGTGGATCGGTATCTCCCGAACGTTGCGAACGTTACCGGTAACTCTCTCCTGTCCCGTTTCCTCGATAAAGTCCGTTCCTTACGAGGCAGCGAATGCGCGCCATTACCGTTATCGAGGGACGTCGGCGCCGTGGCATTGTTAAATCGCGTGTTTGCGAGTTTTCGACTTTCGACTCGTCCCACCGCTGCGAGAGACTTTCGGCTCCAATCCGAAGGATCTTACACGAAATTTCTGTAATAGCAGACTTTCATACAGGCCCTCTATATGGCGAGGAATTTTTATGATCGGCACTACACACCCGATAATACGAGATCTTTATGGTACGAGCTGATGCACTTTTGCGAAACGAAATTTTTGCGAGATAGAAATTTTATAATACGGGGTTCCTTATGGGGGGTGTGGGATTTCTATACGGTACAAATCTGTTGCAGATGTTCTTATTCTGGAACTTAAATATCAGAAACGTGAAACTAGTACAAAACTAACAATACAGAATAAAGATATCAAAACATTTATTATTATTAGATACATTAAACATTCAAACATTTTTTATTAAACATTCAAACATTTTCTTCACCTTTATTATTTAACGTTTACGCATTCATGATGTACAAATTCGCTTACTAATTTGACCAACCTTAATTAAACCTTATTTAATAAATAGACTACTTCTAGCTATCTCTTTCTTCGTAGTCGAAACTTTTAACTTCATTAATCGCTTCTGAGGATGACCATTTAGTCGCTCGCTAAAATTGCACGTCACATCAGACATACCACCTTTTCTCATTTTCTGCGCTTCATCGCGCATTTGTTTCTCGCGTAGTTGTGTAACTCGCGCGAAACACCGCCGCATTATGTAAAAGGGTTCCGCTGCTCTTCGCCTCCCCGCATTTTCGCGCGTTTCCTTTTGCCCTTCCGCTTTTGAACGATGTATCGCCGCATCCGAGGATGCACCTTGGCACGAATTTCGAGCCCCTCTTCTCCCTATCCGGCCGTCTGCATCCCGCGACATTTCTCCGACCCTTTTGAACTACCGCTACAACTGGCTCGGGAAGTAGGTGGTCGTTCGGCTTGATTCCGCGTTTCAAAACTTTTGCAAACAAAGCCCATTGTGCCGGGAACGAGATAATACATCGCGCTCGGTGCGAGCAAGCGGGCGCTTCCCTCCTCGCGTTCTCCTTTCACTCGGTAAATTATACCTTCTCGCGAATCTACCGACGACTTGCGCGCGCACCAGACGTGCAGCGCGCGTGAAAATCGACAATTCACTGTTTATGTCGGGGCGAAGTTCAACCAAGTCCATGTCGAATGAGAAACGTAAACTTACCAACATTACCAGCGAGATATCCGGAAAAAGCGAGTTAACTGCGGCAATATAGCTTCCTCCGTCTTCGCTTGCATAAAACGGTAAACAATATTTACATGCGGACTTTGCCCCCACAAATCGTCGAAGTTTAATAACCAAATCTTGACAAGGTATTTTGCATAACATATCTATTTTCGATTACAATTTTGAAGGAAAGCTGATGAAAAGAGCTTTTAAAAGTTCTATAAATTTTACATGGTTTTTCGAAATTATTCTCTCACGACTGTTTTATTTTTATTGTGTAAATAGCACATTTTATAAGAAGATTTCGAATTTTTTGTCAACTTTTTGCTTGCTACGGAATTTCTTATGTCACTCGTCGATCAAAATAAGATTAACATGGCTCAAAAGTAATGAGAAACTGAGAAACGCAAACTAAAGGAAACAGACCGCTCGGATACACGTGATAATCATAGACCGCGTCACGCAGTCTCGGACGCGTTTTCACCGCAAAAAAGAAAAGGACAAGATTGACTGCGCCCTGCCGAGGATACGTCGTGACGGGACATTCGTTACGTTGTTATTTATGAAATAGATATCAAAGATTTACTTAATTTTTAAAGGAATGTATTTAAATAATGTATTTAAATAAATTATTTTATAACAGCATTAAGATTCAGCTTGAATAGGCATGTTTATATTTAATTGCGTATTCACGTATCTATGTTCACTTGTTGCAAATTATTTTAGTCGTGTGTTTTTTTGCATGCGAACAAAATTTATACTTTCATGTTTTGGCCATTAAATTCATGCATAGGATATGCATATTTAAATATTTAAATATTTTTCTAATATCGCTATCTAATATCGAATCTATATTTTCTCTTTACGTGTCGAGTTTGTGTAATCTCTCTCTCGGAGGTAACTTAAACCTTATAAAAAATGTAACGTTTTCGCAAAAATGTAATTGTTACTTAGAATTCACCAAATTAGTTGTGTCTAAAGCTTTAATTCATTTGTAGCTTGTCTGAGAAGCCACTGTAAAGAATGTCAGGCTGAAAATACCAGCTGGACGGTCCGACCGATTCTCTTGAGCCATTGCACTCGTCCTTTAAATAGCGTCTATTCATAGGTAGGTCCGCGCTCGACGGAATGAATGAACGCGCTAGACGCGGCTTGGCACTCGCGCGAATTCCGTAGACTCGCACACGCGACACGCTCCATGAACGAGCGCGTGCTCGTATAAATACGTCTAGGCCACCTGTCTCTTTAATCCTGCCTGCTGAACCACCCTTTTCACGTGTGTGCATGTACGCGCCCCGAACGCGCAGACGGTGCGAGACTAATGGTCGCAATAGGACCACGAAAAATATCGTAATAAGAAACCCTCGAAAAGACGAAAAAAAGGGATAACAGGATGGAAAATGAATAAATGTCATTTTCCTCGGCGAAATACATTCTTTTGCGAAAGACGCGGAAAGAAATTTGCGAGTTTGCTGAAGTATCTAAAAATTTAGTTAGATACAGATCTGAAAATAATTTTGTTTGGTCACAATAAATTTCAATAGAGGGCTAATGAGCTAAAGACAGATATCAATGTCAAATATAAAATTTGTAATTAAATTAATAAACAATAATAGAATCGCTCGCAAACATTTCAATTTTGTTTGGATTATCAAAATAATTATGTAGGATTCAAGCTGGTAACTAATGTTAAAATTTTTTGTAGCATTGTCATCAACGTTTAAGCGTTCTACATAATTATTTTGATCCAAACAAAATTATTTTCAGATCTATATCTATCTAAATTTTTAGATATTTCAGCAAAACCATGCTTTTTGTGTATATATAAAAATAAGTGGCACTCTGTTTTGTCACTTATTATGATGAATTTTAATTGCAGCTGCATTTTTAGAATTTTAATTTTGCATTTTGCAATTTTCAAAAGATCCAGCGACGGAATCAAAGAATATCAATTCAGGCTCGGGATAAATAATATATATCGGAAATGGTGTGTAAAGCAAACATCGATTGGCACGCATGTATAAGTACTTGTGTTATGTTTTGATCGTCGAGAGACACGCGGCACAAGCAACTGACTGCAATCTTCGCGAATAATTACTAACATCAACGTCGAGGGTGAATTAAAAGGAAGCCGCTGCGGAGAACGCGTTTCCTTTGATCCGCGCCCGGAAGTGCCTGCGTTTGAACGGCTATCGTTCCCCTTCCTCTATCAACCTCTCTCTATCAGCCTATCGATCAAAGACAGAAACGTCGGCGGAACGTTTCGGCGTAGCTATCGGGTCGAGCAGAGACGCGTTTGCTCGTCGCGCATAACAGAGCGGAGCTCGTAATATCCGGCAAACATAGGAAGGGTCGTGCTGCGTTTTCTATTACTGGCACGAGAAGCTTATTATCGTGCAAGCCGCAGGAACGTGTGGCGGTAACGACATCCCTTAAGGGAAGCGGCGGGATTGCGAGACAAAAGGGACCTCTTCTCGTCGACGGAACTATCTTCCGCCGAAAGCCTCGTTCCTTTTGTTTGATAATTCCGCCGGAATCTTCGGGTGCTTTTCAAAAACGTAAAAGTGGCACGTGTAACTTCATTTATCACAAATTTCATTTCGATCAGGGACGGAAACTTTCTTATGGGGAGTATGGAGCTCTCCACACAGAGCTCCCGTGAGTGTGAAATTTCACACCTAGAATTCAGGGTATTTAAAAAAAAAACATTTTAATTTTTGTCAATTTTTAAGAAATTTTGAATGATTTTACAAAAAACAGTATTTGACTAGGGTGTCCACGCTGCACACTAAAAGATATAAAATATTTGTGCGTATCGAAACCATCTCCACTTCCCCCCGTTTGGATGAGGACTCAGAAAAGTCAAAAGTCTCCATCCTCTGATTTCGATTTAACGCGATTCAATGTTGCAAACGTCAGGACATAATAAAACAGGATGCTGCGAAAGCCGCAATGCGATTTACCGCAAGGATAGAGCGATCATCGCAGATAGTGCGATTGCCGAGAAGCGCGGAGATAATCCGTGACCGCCGGCGATTTGAGAAATCTCGGACGCGCATCGCCGCGATCGCAAAAGAATGGCCGATACTGCGGTGCACCTGCACCGTTAAGAATCGATGCATACCGGCGCCTCGCCGGCCGTTGCAACATTCGACGTACTTGACCGCGCGAACGGGATCGCTGTCGAGGTCCTTGGAAACGAAGGTTAGACGAAGGTAGCGGTTACGTAAAAGAGGAAGGAGGGGGAACGGTTATTGGGCGGCCGGGAGAGAGTACAATGACTCTGCGCTGCGGAACGTCACGCTGCACTCGGCGCATTATCCCGGTCGCGGACTTGCATAAAATATGGCTCCGCGCGGACATGTTTCATTGCGCCAACGAGAATAATTCGATTCCTCGTACGGCCCTCGACGATTCGAAACGGTAGCGAGAGCCGGGGTGTCTCGCTACATTAGTTCTCGTTATCAATGCGTTACGTGCGAGCGAGCCGTTGCTTTGACGTTGCATATCGTACGAGCGGGAAGATTCCGCCAATAATTTATCGCAAAAATTTAATATGTCGTGACGATCGTGCACATTAACAAGATTTTCATTTAGCAAGTCCTATTTTCCAAATATTTCATATCGAGTTCGTAATAGAAAATGACGATGAAATCTTAATGCCTATATAGTTGATAAAATGTACATTTTATTGCATAAAAATTCTGCTTTAATATTTAATTTTATAAAAATTTTACAGTACTACAACTTTCAGAAAATTTGTGGCACGTGCAATTGCTTTGTATATATAATGTAAAGCAATTGCATACGTGTTACATATATATATAGAGTACAATTAATTCAAATTACGACTAAAAAACATGCTGTGCTTTGAATCTGTTCATTACATTGCGATTTTAGAGATATATTGTAAAGATTTTACAAACTTTTCTTTGTCTCTTTTTCTTTCTCTCATAGCTTTCCTCAATTCTATATCACAAATACTTTTCGTTTGTTTAGGAGTGCAGATAGTTCTGTATTAAAATTGTATTTTTTCTAACTGAAAATGATATCCATGGCGTTATATCTGCTTGCAAATTCCGTTCGTCGGGAACATGCGACAACTCGGGAGCGAGATGCCTCGACTCGCTCCATTAGCTGTCGTTATCAATGCGTTACGTACGATCGAGCGCTGATCTGCGTGTCGCGCGAGCGTGTTTCGCGGAGGACCGATCGTGCTCTCACATGCATCGATAAATCGACGGTTCGTAAATCTTTCGGCTTCCGGCGCAGTGACCGCGCGCGATCGATTGGTTGGGAGTCACTCGGACTATATCCCTCCATCGATAGCGCTCTATCGAGGATTAAAACCCCCGACGATGGGTACATCCTCCGCTAGTTGCCTTCTGTTTAACGTGATTTAAGGCAATGGTACGTGCGCGTATCGGTACGTGAATTATGAACGATCAGACTCGGACGAGATGTTCCTGTAACGATGTTCCTGTATCGATTCCACGACGAACGATAAAAAGATAAAAGTCAATTCTCTTAAAACTGTATCGATTTGTTAGATTTTGATCGTTACTGTTATTTTTAAAAGTAGATTTTTTTATTTAACAATCTTTATGTTTTCAGTTTTAAAAAAGGTAAATTTCATAGTGGAATGACGAGATTCAAATTTTTGTCCATAATATGACAAAAAATTTGTTATTTTATATATGTAACATGAAAATGAAAATTAATCTAATATTAGACTTAAATAAAAAACAAAGTTTTAAAAAGTACATGTAATAGTTCTATAAAAATTAAAAATAAAATCTGCAACGAAAGAATAAATAACGAGTTAAACATTTTGCGATCGCTTCTTGCTTTGGCGGAGTCAAATCTGCCAAGAATTTCTTTTTTCTTGAGCATATAACAAATTGAAAAGAAATTATGTCGCAATCGCGTGAGCGAATATGACGATCATCTTGGCGTTCCTGTAACAAATTATCTACCTGCCGGAGTCTCTGTCTTGCAAACTCAAGTATATTCATCGAACGCGCACCTTTCACCCAGCGAAAAAGATAGAGATGTGTCGGCACGATCATCGGAATTAAAGGTCTCCGCGCCGGCCGAGATCGTTAAATCCTAGCACGATTAAGCTAGATCGCGTCATGGCTATATACTTATACAGAGTGCCCTAGACCTACCGGGTGTCTTCCGGCCGTAAATTCTTAAAGGAATTTAAACTCGATGTTGCCTTAAGCTACTATTTGATGAGATTCAATATTCATATTTTTAATTATGTGACACAATATTAAATTTATAAATTCAATTTTTAATTTTCAAGAATTCGACGAGACAAATGAAAGAGAGATAGGGCCTCATTTTTTAGTGTGACGAATTATTTTTATGGATAAATTTTTTTTGTAATATTTAGCAGTTTGTTATAAATTTTTTATATTTTTAGTACAAAATAAGTACATTGAAAGACACTTAGATTTGAAACGAATGAATAAAAATGAATTTTTATTTAAAAACGTTTATACATATAGACTCCTCGTAATCTTATATTTTTAATAGTAAGAAAATCAAGTAGTTATTAGTTATGTATGTTACGCTTCCTAAAATTAAATAAGAAATTATTTCGACGATTGTCGAAAAATCGGCATTGAGATTCTCAGTTAGAAATCCAGTGAATACAGGACACACTGTGTGCATGACGCATGTATATCGGGATGCGCCCGTGGACGCGTTCGCCCGTTCATCCGTCGGGCGGGATGCTGGCAGGAGGAAGGTCTGAAAACGCTTGACGGGCGGGTGCGAAGCGCAGGTGTCAGCCGAAATTGGAGCGTCTTGTACGTGTCTTATTTGGAAGTCACCCTCGCGGAAGGGATATACAAACTGTATGTAGTATATCGCCGTCAAGAGCAGCGACAGAGGAGTGGGATTCTCGGTACGGTAGCGGGGTCGAGGGATCAACGGTTGCAACGACGTAGGAAGCTGCTACCGTCGGTTTATCCGTACGATAGCGTGGCCAATCAACGAATCAGCTCCTCAGGCTCTCTCGACGGTTGTCCGCCTGTCCGCCCGAAGCGGAAGCCATCCGTTTCCGTCGGTTTCCCAACAACGACGCGCGAGGAGTCAGCCAACGCAGCGCTTGACGAATCGCCGGCGTTTATCCGCGACGCGCGCGGAATTCCGTGACGTCGTTTTCTCTATCCTCTATCGTCTCTCTTTCTCTAACGATGCTTTGAACCAAATTACGTCAATGCGTGACCAGACAGGTTTAATGCTTGTAGCATTCGAGCGTATTGGACATCGTATTTCGTTTTAATAATATTTATCTTTTCTAAGTGCACGGATTTTTTCGTTTAAGTGTCAAAATTTAGAGTTTCTTCTCGCGACTCTACGGTATTCATTAGATTGATTAGATTACTAAAATTGATTAGATTGCTAAAATAGGAAATAAAAATGAAGGAGATATATATATATATATATATTTAAAAGAAAAAGATATAAATAAATACACTACGCAACAAAATTATCGCAACAAAATTTTTCATCGAAATTTTGCCATTTTTCAAATGCGCATAACTCGGTCAATTTTCATCAAGACGATTTTTTTTTTCATTTTGTAAGTAATTATCTGTATTTTAAGAAAAACTTGATGCGAAATTAAGTGCAGAAAGTCGATGCCGCATCTCCATGTTTTGATAAAGCCCAATCATTTTTTTTCTTAAAAAATTTGATTGTTTGACGCGCTACCTGGATCGCCCCGATTTTTTTTCGAAAATATCACACAGATCATCGTAAAATGTACTTTTCAACAAACAATTTGAAAAAAAATTCGAGTCTCGATTTGTTTTGACCGAGTAATACCATTTTGAAGTTGTTCGGGCGTTTTTAACGAATATCGCCAGCATTAGCATTACCCGATACGTACCGCGAGGAGGTTGCTGGTCGGACGCATCATTTTGGCCCTGAAAAGGACCGATTATGTAAACCATTTGTCAAATTAGGAACCCCGTGACTCGTCACAGTATTTTTTGGCTCCAAACCCTATTTGCCTAATGCCAGAGCGGACAAGTGTTAGAGGCATTCAATACCGTGTATGCCACCTTGGCGTCGGATAACCTTTCCTAAACGTTCTTGCATATTAATGCATACTCTGATTGAATCTTGAGGTATCTCGTGCCAGATTTCATGTAGAGTTTTCTCAAGCTCTTACTTAATCCCGCTCTGACTCAATCCCGCCTCTAGCAGGGCCACAATTTGAGCAGATTGAATTTGGGTAAGCCGAGGCATTTTTAGTAAGAAAATAAAATATCCTGTGCTTTTCTGTATTTTTTATTTTTTTATTAGTATTCACTCTGCATAATAAAATTAATGTTCAATACGGATCCTTCCCCATAATGAGGTTTCAGCATTTGACTCTATCACGAGCAAGAAAAAGATATAGTATTAATAAATCTTTAATCGACGAGAATCTAAAATTGAAACGTTTCGGTTTACTTAGCTATCATCAGTCATTAATTATAATAATTTTAAATTTACATAGTGTAAATAAATTTAACAGTTATATTGACTGTAAATTTAAAAATCCGGTAAATTCGTGTTTTCTAAAAAATAACTGTTGAATTAACTCTAAATCTCGATGTATTAACATTTCAAAAATTATCTTGAGTTTGTAACGATTTTTGAGATCCAAAAATAAAACTATTAAGAAACTGAATAAGAAATAGAAGTAAAAAGTAATGTTTGAATAAACTAAAGATGAAAGAGGAAGTTGGGTAATTTACAGTAAAGCAGGGATGTAACCGATTGAGACTTCTAAAGCTATATATATATTTACATCTAAAGGTTTATTAAAAATAAATTTTTAACTTGATCTTCTTGACCTTTTCTTCATTATTTTATTAATAAATTTTTATTTTATTTATATAAATAACAGTTTCTATGATATTATCTATGTGCATGTGCATGGTGATACTTTCTTCAATGCAATTGAGTAATTCAAGTAGTATCCAATAGATTCACATAATAAATTACACTTAATTAATATTCGGAAAATTTAGTTATTAATCACAGAATTTGCTAAAGTATTATTAATTATGCATTGGAAAAAAATCTGATTGCATTAAATCTGGTTCAACCAGTTTGTTCGAAAATAGATTCAGGGTTCTTGTAGAAATTACAGTATGAGTTATTGATTAATTATTTCCTATTAAATACTTATATCAGAATTTCTTGATGATCGAGTTGATCGTTGTATCGATATTCGCGATCGATTAACTAATACAATTTTGCACATAATTTTATTGTAGGAGACACAAGATTTATTGTTTTCGATCGTGTTTTAGGTGTTATTACGTTTTAGCAACTGAATATAATTTCCAAGAACCAGTTCTTGAATGAATTTTTGTACAGAACTAAAAAACTGTATTGTCATAAAAATACATCTTTTATTTACTTTCGTCTTTGGACACAATTTTGGAGATTTACATCCAAAAAACCACCTTATTAAAATTTTGCTGTGCCTATTCTGTATGGTCTTTTTTACCTACGAGAATAGCGTCTATCTAACGATAGCGGTGTCAAATATTGCGGAAAACATATAATAAATATAACTAAAAGTTTTATAGATTTAACTAGAAAATACTAATCAAATCCTTATAGTTAAGTCTATCCAATGTTTTAATTATAAAATATAGAGATCTATCATGATAATTAGAAATTTTGCTTGGTTTCCTCAAAATGCATTCTATCATAGACGTCTTGTTGGTACAATAAAATCATTTTTTTCAGTGTATTGTTTTAGATATTACGATTATATCAATCTCACTCCAGAAAAAATTAAAAAGCTGTTGAGCTGTAAAAACCGCATTAAAATACAAGATACAATATTATACGATGAAAATTGATCCGTTCCTGAATTCATTACTATAATTACTATATTACTTTCATCTTTTTATTCTTCACTGTCACTCTCGCTTAATGTCATTTAACATCTCGCATGCGCATGCACTTGGTACACGAGTGTGCATGCACAAGCAGGTGGACCGCTGATGCATGGCAAGACAGTAATGCAACAGGACACAGTCATCGTTAATTAGCGATCTTCGACATCGCCTTCTCCCTAGGCCGCTTCACTTTTCCATTCTTTCAAGACGTGTGGGTGACGGCGACGAGCGGGCATACATACGTCCAATCACGCGTGTGTTCTCGAGGCGAACAATGAGCGAGCGAATCAATGGCTTGCCTCTTAAAAGAATGATCGCGATCCTCATCTCCCTCTTGGTCCTTGGTATTCTTCATCTTGCGCGCTCTCGGGTTGCGTATTTATCAACGTAATGCGTCCGTACTTCCTTTTCACGAACTTTTTAATTTCCGCTGAAATCCGATGTCAGTCGGTACGACGTCTATAAATGGTCACGCGTTAATTGGTACATTCCCCTGGAAAGGACACTTAGACAATAGCGACAATAGCGAACCTGTCTAGTTAGTTCCCATCGTGAGTGAGATATTTAAAGTATCTTGTGAAATTTTCGATATTTTAACTAAAGTGTAAAGTGTAACGAATTATAAAAAGATGTTTTTTAACATCCAACAGTTAATTAAAGACCAATATTACTCGCGCCATAATTGCGGTAGAGAAATGGATGTACTCCAGAGTAAATCCGGTATATCGGAAATCAACCGCCTTGGGGATGTGTCCCGATGCTTTAATCCCCCCGCCGAATTAGCAGAAATCTCAACCAACGTTCGGCAAACATTTTCGCGCGGAATCAGCGAAACGCGAAACACGAGTAAGCGCAAATCGGGGCGCACTAATTTGCGGGTAGGTTCACGCGTGACCGGCATTTGGCATTTTGGTGGTATCATCCCGTTTTCTTTGAGATACCGATGATCTCTCGGGATTAAGTTCGGACCTCGAGGGATCTAATCGCGCGTTTCCATGCTGCCGTCGGCTTCGATTTGCACATCCCGCTTCCCATTCCACAAAATTCTCGAGACGATCTTTCGCCGATCGGCATTTTCGCTGTTGCTGCAACAGCCAACGCGAGAAGCGTAAGGTAAAGGCATCGAATATGGAACATCATTTTTTAAATTAATATTACTCTGATACAAATGCATATTTAGACTTCTAATAAACGCAGAACTCTTGAGCAACACGTTAGCATTAACATTAACTATAACATTCAATGAAAATCTCCGAAATTTAAGTCCAAGTTACCTTCAGTATTTACAATAAAGTCAAAAGTTAGAAAATGAGAGGGGTAAAAAAAAGGTATAATATGAAATACTAATCACATTTGAGGAACAGTAATAAATAAAATAAAATGTAAATTTGTTTTTTCTTATGTAAACTGATCGAATTAAAAATCATATTTTTATTGTACAATGTAGCATATAGAAAATAAAATTACATCATGAACATGGACAATAAAATCAAATTCTAATTCATTAAATTATTATGTAAAATAAATATTCTTTATTATTTATAAGAAGAACAAAACGTTATATTTTCTACTCTTTATTCCATAATAATTTAATTATTCCATATTACTAAAACGTTTCAATATGACACACAAACTCTCCGTTTCAATAAAGAGTTACAAATCGCAATTAAACGTATAATATTATTTATGCAACATTATTAAAAGCAGTCTATGTAATATAAACATTAAATAACTTACATTCAGCTTGTGAGAACCACTTTTTAAGATAGTGCTGTCAGATTTCCGGACGCAACAAAAATAAACAAATACTTATATTAGACAAATTCGTCGCATCGAGTTCACTATTTGATATGATACATTTGATAACACTTGCAACGATTTCCAATGAGTGTTAGAATGCAATGCTTTGTTTAAAAAATAAGCCTATATTTCATATTAGTAACCTATTCGCTACCTTTATCCTAATAGTCTAATTGTGTTAGGACGAAGGATTTCCAGATAATAATGTAAATTAGATTTTAATGAATTCTCTAATGATTCGTAGCAATGGAAATTTTCTGATTCCTTTTTGTGAAATTAAGAGAACCTTTTTCGTATGTTACATTTTAAAAGGAACTCCTTGCATTTCTCAAACCCACTTACGTTGCGACCGTAATTCACTGCCACCGCAAGTCGTACCAAATGCAAGCGGAAATCACGAGACGTCGAGATACCTACAAAAACGCGAATGCGCAGCTTCCATTTCCCAAACGACACACGACGAAAGGCGCAAAAAGGAGCTCAGCGTGGCTCGTTACGTCGGAAAACATCGCGGGCGGAACTACGAGCGAATGCGGCACAACGACGTCGGGGAAACAAAATTCAAATGCGCGTAATGCATCGGCCAGAAACGTCGCTGTGAAAAAGAAAGGTCGGTTTCCCGCGACGGTACTCGTCGAAAATACGATCGTCGGGAATCGGCCACGATCGAGAGAAGGGAGAACGCGTCGTGGACGTCGCCAACGGTTTCTCTATACGTTTCTCTCCCGGAAAACGTCGTCTTTAATCGAATCCCATTAAGATTTAAGGGCGAGCCGCGCAATAAATTACGCCGCCACCCGCTGTGAAACGCTATCGACTCCCGATAGGCAAAGGACCGTTCTCGTGCCCGGCTTACGGGTTTGAAATTATTCGACCACCTCGATTATAGGCCTGTCGCGCGGTTCCTCGTTAAGTTGAAAAGAGTCTGTCGACAGGTTCGACAGAATACTGCAGCAACATCGGGAAATCAAACCGAATGATAAGGATTCAATTAGGCAAATTAGTGCAAAATTATCGTTTTATGAAGTTTCCCGACGAATGACAAATTCACGCATACAATTTCTTTTTAAGTATAATTTCTACATAATTAAATTATACGAAGTTTACTTTCTCTAACGATTTATATAATTTATTCATGACATTATAGGATTTAGATTCTAATAGAAATATTATTTATAATAGAAACTCTAAATAGAAAGTTACTCCAGTAACTCCGGTATTTATATTTTTACTGCGTCGTGGAAAAAAGAAAATAGAAGAAGAAAGGGTAAAGGCTATTTTACAATAGCGTAATTGTAAATGTAAGAATTGACCAATCATAATCGATGTGAGGAAAATAATTAACTATGATTGGTCAATTCTTACAACACATCTAAAGATAACGCTATTGTCGAATCGGCTTAATATACACACAACCACTCTGTTATATGTCTTTATGTTAAATTAGTATTGTGTTATGATCAAGATTGGCAAAAATCCACATTTTCGGATAAAGTCAGTGATAAAAACCGATAAAAAAAAATCCGGTAAAATTGATCTTTTCTATTAAAAACAATAAAATAAATAGAAAACATCATCGATATTTTAATTAAGTATTGTAATATAATTATTCTTTAGCGTCAATTGAGAAAGTGTTTTTCAATTTTAGCTTTATTTTAATTATAAAATAAAATCCGTAATAAAGTAAAAATTGACGTAATAAATAAAATAGTTTTTTACGAGATGTTGTGGATCAGATCTATATTGATAAAAATTTTTAATTCTGTTACCGTTATATTTTTCTTTACTACTATTAAACTACTATTTAAAAAATTAATATAAAATTTAATAACGTTTATCTGTAAAGTTTTTGCTTAAAAATGTGTTTTATATTTACTTTAATTTTAAAAAAGATTATTATAAAGTATTTTTTTACTATAACTGGTTCGTTACTATTTGTTTCGTTTTCCTTTACCATAGTATGATTTACTAATTAAAACAAAATCTTTTTGCATAAAGTATATAAATATATTTTAGTATCACATATTAATAATTTTTTTAGTTTTTATCAATTTATTCCATTGGATAAAGTTTGAGACAATAAAATCCGAAATTTTTTATGATTTTTTCCACTGCTGGATTTTTTCAGCCAACTTTGATTGTGATTTTAGTTTCTGTGAATATTAACAAAACTACTGTGAGTTGAATCGATTTGTTAACATAATAAATAGTGCGACCAGATATTACAAAACCTATGTAAAATGATTATTGTAAGAAGTGTAAAAGGCTTAATGGTTATTTTGTGAAACATAAATGTAGACGAATAGTAAAGGATGAAGTGTAGCAAAATACAAATGCTTTTTGTATTTTTTGTTTAGCTTGATGTCTTATGTATCCTACTTGTTTGATATATACAGCATTTTTAGCGCGCGGAATTTATATCACAATATAGACGCTCTGTGACGACCTATAATAAGAGGAGTAACTAGAAGAATATAATAAGAAATGTTTATATTTAAAATTTTATCCTGCATTAATGAATAAGTATTAATATGTTAATTAATAAATAAATGCAAGATTATTATTTTCTATATATTTATTATTCTTATTTTCTAATAAAACTTTATTTTGTAAGACACATTTTACGGTGTCATTTTACGTTTTATTTATAAGCATTTGTAAATTTTTTATGAACAGTGTATCTCACTAAGTGGCTGTATATCCCATCTTTATGGGATATACAGCAAAAATGCAAAAGTTTTTAAAAGTTTTTTTAATATAAAAAAATAAATATATTCATAATATATTTATATTTTTTTATACTATAATAGTAGATAGTATAAAGTTTTTTTAGTATAATTACTTACTTTAAATATAGTAAATAATAATTGATAAATTAAACTTTTAATAGATGCGTCACATATGCGGGTTATCTTACCGATATTTATATGTTTACAATTTATATATGTCCAATTCTAAAATATTGCAGATATTCTAAATAGAAAGTTATCGACATTTATATATCTGTATACAATCGATATGTCAAATTTTTCTTTTATATAAGAATAATTTGTCGATTCTTATTTTATTTACTTTTTAAAATCAGGATGCCCTTTTTAACAAGTTTGAATATGTTTCTGTTTCAGGTGAGTTACTGTGAGCTACTTTCTTTTCTGTAATGTTATCTAAACGAGGTGAGATCCCAATTTATTCCTAATATATCAAATTTCATTAATCGAGATTTCCTGTTTACGTAGCAAATCAATTCTTTTCAAATGAAATGATAATCTCTCTCTCTCTCTTTCTTTCTCTCTCTCTCTCTCTCTCTCTCTCTCTCTCTCTCTCTCTCTCTCGCTCGCTCGCTCGCTCGCTCGCTCGCTAAAAACTTGAAAAACATTTTGGATTAATATTTATAATTCGTTAACAATATTTCCTTCTTCCTTATTACTTGTTTTATTTAATTATACCGCGTATCTTTATTAATAATAGAAACTGTAACGAAACTCGATGCAAAAACGAAATGTTTTCTATTGTACGTATACAAGAATATATACACAATAGCAGATATAATCGTTCTGAAAGAGTGGATCCCAATTCCGAAAGTGTCCTCTATCCGTTCTCCGAATAAGGCTGGTGGCCAAGGCCTCGAGATTGCTTATCGATGCAAGACGCGCCTCCGTAGCGCCAAAGAGAAAAAGTCGAGCCGACGAGACGAGTCGCAGTTGTTAGCGCGCCGGAAATGCTCAATTCGTGTGACAGAATCGACAGACGACCTTCGCGCGCGCGTGATCGAATGCAGAAATCTTTTTACCGTTTAGAAGCTTTTTATTGCGGAAAATGACGAATCGCATACTCATCGGCTCTAACTGTAATACAGTTTTAAATGTCGCAATTGCAATGTGCTAGACTTCCAAAAAATAATTTTAATGCTCGGTTACAGTATTTAATTAAGAATATCTATCTGCTCTTATAAATAGTTAATAAAATTAATTCTTAAAACAACCCTCACAAATATTTTAAATGGAGATATACAAATCTATCTTTATTAATATATCTAACATGATTATGGTGAAATGTTTTTCTTTGAATGTTTTTGTTGTAAATATCGTGCGTTTTCACGGCAATATTTAGCAAAACATACGATTGGATGATTGGAACATATTCGACGCATACACTCTTAAGCATATATCGTGTAATATCTCTACATTCGAAGTCATACACTCTAATTTTTAATTTATAAATTAGAGTGTGTATATCATAGTAGTGTTCTAAATTAATATTCTTGCGGCGAATTACGTCTCTTCGTCAAAATATTCGAAATATGCATTACGTAACTCGCTTCTCTCTCGCAGTCACGTGAAAAAAAGTTTGCTTGATATTCAACGATCGCGTTTGAATTGCAATGAAATGTTCGATTTCATAGGTATTTTCATTCCTCGTAGATCACAGACTAGTCGAAGCGACTCTCGTGACAGAGATCGTTACAAACTCGCGATTGCATTGAGTCGTTAATGCGTGCGTCGTCGTGGCGCAAGCTACGGCGGCTGTGTGCACTCACACTAAACGAATCGCATTACGAGCGCCATTATCGTAGAATGTACTACTCGCCTTACTATCGGAATCTGAAATTTCGCAGTTGCCTCGCACCTGCTGCGCCTTGCCGCGAAATTATGCGCGCCGCAAATCGCAGTCTCGCGTGCGGCACCGCGGCGGAGAACACGCCGCGCGCGCATTGCGCGGCACGGCGCGATCGATAGTCGATCTCTCGCGCGGCATGCCTCGCGCATACCAACGAGCTCGAGGAAAATGAGCCTCCTCGTTGCATCCCGGCTGCATCCTTGCGCCGCACCGCGCTGTGCGACGACAAAGTTTTAACGACGCGCGACGAGGATCCCTCTGCGTTCAAACGCAATTTCTCGGGTTGACTTAATTCGCGAACGATCACTTTATTGAATTAGCATTGTCCAGTTTTAATATTAGACTTTTCTGATAAATCTAAAATTGTTTTTTTTTTTTTTTCGATGAGAAATTTGCCTGCAATTTTTCAGTATATTCAGCATATATATTTTTACAATCTTGTACAAAGAAAAACATGTAAATGAAATAATAAAAGATAGAATAAAAACGTTATATGTGTAGCCTAAAATATAAAATGACACAAAAGCGACACCTAGAAATGACCCAAAGCGAAATAGGAAATGTTGAACGAAAAATTCAATGACAAGGCGATCAAAATTTGCCCGCGAGCAAGCAATTTCGGTGCCGATGCTCTCGCCGTTATTACGTAACTTTCAAAAAGGTTGTTCCATATGTCGTTCATTAAACGGCAATACGGCGATTCGGACGAGAATATTCTGAATATTCTGAAATTTTAACCACTTGCATTAAGCGACAAAGATCATCATTCGCGTAAGATCTCTCGTGATTCGAAGTTGCATACCCGAGTAATTAATTGTCGGGACGAAGTGAATAAAGAAACAACCGCGATATCCTTCGGGAGGTAAGAAAAACGGGCGTATCGGAAGTTCTGAACAAATTTAATAACGCCACGTTAGAAAGTCTCGCAACTTCGATAATAAAATTGCTGTCTAAGTATCGTCGCGGGATATAGTCTTCACCTCGGCAATGTTTCTTTCATGATCTCGCGGACTCTTGTTCTTCTCGTGTTTCTCTAATGCATATACACATGTATCAGAAAAACATTACTTGCGTAATTTTTAAACTGATCAACGTTTTTCAAGTGGAATAGTTTAAATGCGGAAGACGAAAAATAATACATCTTCAGATAAATATTTTTTATTATTAAATTCGACGAAGTACAATTGCGAAAATTGTAATATTTAATAAGATGTTAGAATATCATGAAATGTTTAGATTCTTTTTTATGATATTTTTTTTATGATATCTTCAGAATATTATTTTAAATTATTTTAGAAAATATGAGAATAGTGCATATTGTTTATATTTTACATGCAATATTAGAGTGCTGAAAATTAGCATTTTTAGAATTTTATTTAGGAAATTTTGTAAGAAAAATTTGTAGGAAGAATAACAGGAATAACAAGATAAATAAATGAAAACATAGTGTGAGAAAAAAAAGGAATTATTCTTTGTATTGTGCTGCAAGTAATTGCTCTCATAAATACCCGTGATAAGAATTTTTCAGGATTTAACGTAGTAGCGTAAAAAAATATTGTGTAGAATATAAAATATATTCAGGGAATTATAAAACATCAAGACTTTTTGCGATATCATTGCGTAAAAATTACTATGCTTCGCATACAACGTGTATATTTTAAGCGTATATATTTTAATTATTCTTTTACAAAAAACCACAGGA
The DNA here is from genome assembly GCA_037157785.1 of Cephalotes varians. Classification (NCBI taxonomy): domain Eukaryota; kingdom Metazoa; phylum Arthropoda; class Insecta; order Hymenoptera; family Formicidae; genus Cephalotes; species Cephalotes varians. The sequence continues at coordinate 413,793 of JANQDE010000038.1, read as the reverse complement.
CAGGTATCTTTTAGGAATTAATTTAATGCAACAGAACAGAGTTAAAGATGTCACAAAACACAAGAATCGCACGCATCAGATGATTTTTAAAGCATTATTAAGAAATACTATAACGAAAATTATAATAAAATGCTATAATATTATATAAAACTATTTATATAAAGTAATTGATTTTTTAGAACTTATTGTGCACAAGAGAAAAGAGGAAAAAATTAAATATAATATAACTTGAGATTTTAAAATATTAAAATTATTAACATGAAATTAAATGTCGCATAAATATTGTCACAAATGCTATAATGCGGAAATCTCTGTCAAGATCATCTGTAACTATTCATAATTTTCCCGCAAAATATATAATATATAGGCTGAGGAAATAAATTTTTTTCCGAAACTTCAATGTGCAAGTGTAAAAGTCCTTCCACAGATTACACAAGATAGATACCTTCCTTAATGTCATTGCGTGAAGCAAACTGAAAACGAGAGAAAAACGGCCCATGGTTCGCAATCACGACATGCGATCGCGATATTCTCTCATCCGAAGCGCGTGAATGTATCTTTCCTTTTATTTTTTCTCAACTGCACTTTTTATTACGACAAACTTTCGAGATACGCGACGATTCTCAGCGCGGGATATAAGGAGAAAGGAAGGGAAATAGAGAGAAGGCGAGAAAGCCGTTTACCTACACGCGCATTCCGACAGATCGAGTTTGCGGGAGCTAAAGCATCAGGCTAAGTAATTAATAGTTGATTGAAGCAAACGCGCCTACGGAGGAACGAACAGTCGGAGAGTGAGAAGTGAGGGAAGGATAGGCGGAGGAACGAAGCGAAGAGGAGAGAAGCAAGGGCGAGGCTGTAGTTAGCAATGAGGCAGATCGTGGCAGCGATACGAAGAACTCTTCGTGATAGCTTCTCAATAGCTCTGCACATCTCTTTCTTTCTCTCTCTCTCTCTCTTCCTCTCTATCTTCGATTTTTTTTCTTTCTCTTTTATCCTCCTCTTGCGCGAGAACGCGAGATTGCCGCGCGTGAATGATAGCGAACGAAGAGTGGCGCTTCGCGTTAAATATGCATCGTTCGGGAGATAAATTGCGTCTTAACCAAGAGCCAGTCGGCCGGGTATTATAATAACCTAATAAAAGTGATTAATACAGGACCGCCGCGATATATTACCCTGCGGCACCGTCGGGGGGGGATGCGCCGTCGGGCAAGGTTATCCTGGCGTGAGACGCGGGTACGCCCGGCGTCCTCTCGATGGACGGGATATTCTACTTCCAACGACGCGCACCGTTGCTCCTAGACCTTGTGGTCGGTGTGTGTTTCCGTGTGCGCGCGCGCGTGTGTGTGTGTGTCTGCGTCTGGCTGTGGTCACGTATGACGACGTCGGTGGATGGTCGCGCGGTACCATTAATTTGTAAACAACTGACTTTCTGACAGAAAATGAAGGGAACATCACGGTTAGGAAGGACGAAGAATAAGAAAGTCGTTAACATCTTTTAGTTCCATGTTGGAGGCGCAGTAGTTTATAATAATATTAATTGCGAGTCTCATTAAGATCTTTATAACTTCCTGAAAATAAGACCATATAGGATATCTTTGAACTACAGTATAATATTATAATCTAGGATTATAACGATTTTGAAGCACCATCGTCAGTCCCTTATAGACAGCAGAGGTCGATTGTCCCTTACAGATAGAAATACAACGACACAAAATATTCAAATGAACGCGGACAATTGCGAAGTTGTTGAATTCCGAAACCCGCACAAGGGACAACAATATACGAACGTTATTTTAACATTCATTTGAGGTCGGAGCACAACGACGGAGTTCCATCAGGCTGCGAATATTCTACGTCGCGCGCTACGCGGAGTGTAACCCGCTCGGGAACTTCTCTTCCCCTCCCGTCACGTTGCGCTTTTATTTCACCCTTTGTCGGATTTACATGCGCGACCCGCAGACTCCGCGTGCTGTGTCGTTATTGCTTTTCGGCTTGTTCGTTATACGCTGTATACGAGTGTTCCGGCAAAGTTTCCCTGGGGAGGGTGAGCGTTTCCACTCGCTCGCCCTCTTCAACCCCTTTGCCCTCCTATTCGTCGTAGAATCGTACTTTCGCTCACGATTCGCTCCGATCGGCCTCCCCGTTTACGGATCCCATCTTCCTTCGAGATCACGCGTGGAACGCGCCGCGATGACGACGGAGTGCATTCATCCGAGCGCGTTTTAGTGTGCACTCGCCCCAGGATCGCTCGTAAAATCCTGCGGAACCAATTTTTCCGGCTGCGCTTCCCCGAAATAACGTCGATACGAGAATAGAGGCAATTTTCGATTTGCACGATCGATGCGTCAGCCAGTGTGACTGTCGCAATCCGCGTAAATCGAACCCGCGTAAACCCGTGCGATACAAAAAATTTCTCTTGCAAAAATAAAACGAATTTGATAGGTTTTGCAAATTAGATTGCAGACTTTTGAAGAACATATCGCTATAAGAAAGACAAGCGTACAAATTAATTTTTTAAGACTCGTATTATATACATATAATTATATATTCTATATTTTATTTAGAAAGAGCAATTTTAAAAAGTTTTTGTTATAAGACTGATATCATTTTCCATGTCAATGCTTTTTTTTAAATTTTGTCAGGACTTATTTATATGAGCAATGTATACTATATGAATTTGTTCACATAAAGGAAGGTTCAGGAATTGTCATCAAATATTTCCGAAAAACTGCACCTCGCACTGCATGACAAATTGCATGGAAAATTGAGTCCTGATGAAGTGAATTAGTTTTCACATATGATGTATGGTGAACAAAAGATATTATATCATGGACATCAGATTCAATAATTTTTAGAGTTTTGAATAGTTTTGAGTTATGGTGTATCAAAGATATAAAGCTTGTGCTCTGTGGTGTATAACTAGTAAAGCTTTAATATATTCTGGAAATCATTTGAAATGTTTCATTCAATTCCATCATTTTTCAATTAATTTGAAAGAGAACAATATTAATACGAGAAATGATTATTTTAATGTTCCTACTCTCGACATTATCTGCGCGCATGTATGTATGTATCAATATTGTTTTCTTTTTTTTGTGCTAATACTGTTCTCTTTCAAATTAATTGAAAAATGATGGAATCGAATGAGACACGTTTCAAAGGATTTACAAAACGTATTAAAGCTTTGCTAGTTACACATTACAAAGCACAAGTTTTATTTTTGATACGTCATAACGTTCAAAAATTATCCTTTATTGAACCTGATGTTCATGACATTTTTTGTTCACCAGATTATGAGCTACATATCACATATAAAAACTTATTTCACTTATTTCACTGAGACCCAATTATACCAATACAAGGAGTTCTTTATATGCGTACCAATAAAAGTATTCATTAACAACGAGTTCAGAAATAAATATTTAAAATCAATTACTAAATACTCTGCGCTTTTTTATTTACGCGGATATTTTATCCAATTAGCTACCGTGATGAATTGCGCGTGCATATATGATGCATCATCTCCGGATGATGGCGGAAGATGCGCGTGAATAGAGTGTCGGCATTCTTTCCGACAAGGATCGAAAACTGCAGCTCAGCCGACTGTAATTGAGCCGTTGATTGCAAAAGTGGCTTAGAGCACGGCGTTTTACGAGTGCCGTTTCGACGCCTTTCGCGCGGCGTCGGCGTCTCGCTGTTCCGCGTTTTTATTTTCTGCTGAGAGAGAAAGAGAGAAAGACTATTTCGCGCGAGCTGTAATTCGCTCTAGCTCCTTATTGCCCCCGCAAATTGACCTAATTCTCGCTACGTGCTGCGGCTGCTCTATAATCTCTTTCAAGTCGTAGGAAATCTGATCGTCCTGGACGAAGCAATTTTCCGCGCGAAGTCACGCGACGGATTCTTTCGTACTTGAGCGAGTGACTGAAAAATACGTAAATGCCTGAATAATTTTTATTTATTTTATCTCAATCTTTCTCTTTTTCTGTCTATTTAAGCGAAATAAGAAGAGATTGGAAGGCTATGTTAAATTAATTATTTTAGGAAACCCAATTTTATTCATTAGTTACAATTTCAAATTAGTTACGATTTCTTAATTTGTTAAATAGTGTGGATTATTTAGGAATGACTTGTAATTCGAGACAATTTTCTTCCGACAAAAGAATTTCTATTCGCAAAGATTGGATAAGAGAATTTAGAAAAGAGCTTTCCTTCATAAATGAGAAGTCAATATAGAAAACTATTGTGATCGTTCAGATTTTAATTTCAAGGATTTCAAACGCGAAGTACTTTTCGTGCAATGTTAATCAAGTTATAAAACAGGTAGAACATTAAAGTTTAAAGCTTTTATTGATTTTCTTCAGAACGTTGCTTACGTTCTTTCTTTCTACTTTCGACTTGTCCCACCTTCATTCCAGACAAGTCTGACGGTTGCGAGTAATCTCTGTGTCTGATTTATAGTTTTTAATTTGAGTCTCATTTCAACCCTCTTGTACGTCCAACGCTAGAAGAGCGCGGGGAATGAGAAAGTCCGGAAAAAAATTCGGACCAATCTTTTCAATCTTAAGTAGTACCGTTTTTCTTTGTCCATGTTCAAAAGACAGAGATTTACTTCGCAAGATTATGCCGTTCATGTTAATACGATAAAGTTTACATTATACTTTTAACATTTTTTTTTGTAATTTTATGTTTTGGAACCCTTGTGATTTACACTCAAACTTCGTATCCAAACTTCGCACTTTTTTAATTTTGAATAAATGTTTTATAAGGAGAAAGAGAAAGAAGGTACTATTATGAGTAAATATTATTATTTAATCATATTTGCATAATTAAAGATTGAGGTTAGTTGTCCGTTAGCAAATCATAAATTATCTTTCGTAAGACTAATGTATTTTTTCAAGCGGAGCTTTTCAGTCTTCAAATATATAATCTGGGTTTTTCGATCTTAAAACGAACTTTTGGACGAACTTTTGGACTGACATCTTAGGTTTTAGAATCGTTTGCGTGTTTTCGCAGATTCGTCGGTTTTCGAATTCATGGATTCTTAGACGAATACCAAGTTGCGCTCGAATCGAGTTTCGAAGTCGGATCTGGACTTTGGATTTTCCGGCTCGCTGATTTCCGCAACCTTTGACCCTTGTAGTTCTAGTAGAACAAGGCGCGATTATGGCAGAAGATCGGATGTGCGCAGATGGCGAACGCGTTTCGTCGAACTCCTCGTGGTATTCCGTTCTCCATTCGCGTTCGTGCAGAGCCACGAGAGTGACAGCTTCTGCCTTCCTAGAAGCGGACGAGGGTCCGACAAGAGCGTGTCGGTAATCGTCGTTCCTGGATGATTGCAGCGTTCGTCTGTTCGAGGCGGCGCAGGTGTCGCAAGATTCGCACGTTCCAGCTGGATATGGGCTGGCATTATCCTGCAGGAGGAGAGAGAAACGACGGGCTCTCCGGCTATCGTCGGCTTCGCTCGTTTTTCCGACCGTTCCGTCGTCGAAGGCGTTAGAAAATGGACGTGATAACTCTCGCGCCGACAACGAGACTTTACGACGTCGTTAGATTTTGTTACCTATGTATCGCCGCGTCGATACTTTTGATAACGCAATTGTGTCCCTATCTTAATTTTTACATCTCATAATAATTAATATTTAAAGATAAAAATTAATTTAAAGATGAAAGTAAAGGATTCTCGAAATTGAAAATAAAATTTATAATAAAAATTGGCGCTAACCAGACGCTGGTGTCCACAATTGTATCAATATTACATACTTAAATTAAAATGGTAAAAATATCGAATGTTTTGACTACAATCTTCAGAGAAGTTTCTTAAATCTCACATTCTTGGGTCAAAATAAAAGTATAATTCAAATGTCAATTCTCTTTCTTTTAATTCGATTGGAAAAACTAAGGACAAAAAGCAACATAGAAATTAAATTTTGTGTGTGTGTGTGTGTGTGTGTGTTTATTTGCTAATCTCATATAAAATCATGTTAATTTAATATAATTATTATTGATAGAGATTGTAGAGTTCTTATTTTGTTACAGATGTTTAGTTTTACAATTAGTAGCTATAGTGTATAGATAATGGTGCTTAATTGAAAAGTCATTATTTAAAAATTGAATTTTAATCAAATTTTTAATGAAAATGTGGATTTAATCTGGTTTGCATTTCCAGCATTTCAAATTTTGCATTTTATGTGATTTTGTGCCAAGTATGATCATGGACATGAAAATGTACAGAATTTTGAAAGCTTTAATTATAATTCTATTTAGATTGTAGAAAAGCAAGACAGGAACGATTCCAGAATATTCTGACAATTTGACAGAAACATTCAGATAAATTGTTAGAATAAAGTACGATATTCTTTTTCTCTTATTAGCTTGAAACATTTTCTCTCAGGTTTGTTAATTTTCTCAACAATGAATTGTCCAGAAGATAATATATTGTATACATTCCTGTGTATATGTTAAAACTAAAATATTTCGTCAAAATATTTATACAGCGCAATGAACTTCATTTTAGGAATAAAATCGTGCAGATTCCTTGGGTTTTCCAAGGTCATTCAAACAGTACAATCTGCACGAAATTTGAAGTATAACTGAAATCCTTGTGTTTTATTTGGAAATAAAACATATAATGTAATTTCTTGAATGTTTCGATTCTTGAATTTCAAATTTTTTATTCCTAGAATTAAAATAATTTTATCTCTTCAACTTGTTAGAGCCCTGCGTTTTCAAATCTACATTATGAAAAGAGAAATCTAGTAATATTTACCAAATACATTTTGTTTAGCATATTGATGCAATATTTTATAAGTATTATCAAACATATTAGTAATAATAGTAACAATAGTAATATAAGGGGAGGTTCTGGTTCAGAGGCCCGAAAAATAGGGCAATTTGAGGAATTTTTTTAAATGTAAAATAAAAATATTATGCAAATGTATTTTATGGCTTTTATTCGTACATAATTGAAGAATATATTGTAATTTTTGTAAGCAAAATAATTAAAAAATGGCGGCTCCAGCTGTTGATTGGTGAAGCGGCAAGCGGCATTGGTGGACGTGCGCGGAGCGTTCTACAGGCTCACCAGTTGTTCTGAAATGACCAAATGAAAAAGATTATTAAAATAGATAAATTTTGGGGGGCCTTATGATTTTTCGATTTTTAAAAAACGCTCTTATAACAAAATGGCAGCCTTTTTCGTAAAACCCTCGATTTTTCTCTATTTTTTTGCACTTCAACGTTCGAAAAAAATTATTTGCAATAAATGAAAAAAAAAAA